>CM065732.1:36031942-36039442 GCA_033310375.1 Conus canariensis
GGGTAAACATTTACTGGCTTGCTTTTGACTGCGTGAAAGTCAAGTCTTATTCGCGTCTTTCTCAATTATTTCAGTTTACGTGCCATAGATTCTTTCCTCTCGAATCTGAAACTTATGCTTTCCAACCACTAATGACTCAAACAGACAGAAATTTCACGGAATGCCCAGAAAGTCATTTTCAGTGTTTTGATAACGGCTATTGCCTGCCTGTCTTCCTAAGGTGTAATAGTTTTAAAGACTGTCCAGAACATGAGGATGAAGAAGGATGTGATGACTATGTCTGTCCTGGATACTACCGTTGTCGTGATTCCAAGGTCTGTCTCCATCCGGTCTACATGTGTGATGAGCTGTTTCAGTGTCCACGAAAGGACGATGAACTGCTGTGTGACATGAAGTGCCCATTGCAGTGCTTCTGTAACGGCTTGGCCTTCACTTGCACAGAATCTTTTGAGGCGTCTGCATTCACTGAGTTGAGGTTCTTGGATGCTGGAGGTAGTGGGATGGCACCTTCGGAGTTAAGACTGAATTCAATGCTGATCTACCTGAGCCTGTCTCGTTGTGGCCTGAATGAGACTGGAACACTGCGTTTTCCAAACCTGATCAGCTTGGATCTAAGCGATAACGGCATCACGTCTATAAGTACAGACCAGCTGTACAGGTCATTAAACCTCGCAAATCTCAAATTGTCTCATAATCCGCTGACAACACTGTTCACATCCAACAGATCTTCGATCTTTTATATGGATTCTTTGAAACATTTAGATCTTTCGGGCGTAAAGATTCAAGACTTCAATAATGCATTGAAAGTGTTTGCACGGCTGGAAAAATTAAATTTGTCATGCAGTGGGATAGAACGTGTTTTGGGAAAAGGTTTCCAGGCCCTGAGTGTGTTACAAGTAATTGATTTGCGTGGTAGTCCCTTGAGTACATTTTCAAGCGATATGATGAAAGGTCTGGACAGACTAAAAACTTTGTACACAAGCAGTTATAAGATTTGTTGTACCGAAGTTCTCCCGAAAGGTTTCAATGTGAAGAACTGTCATGGACCTATTGATATTATATCATCTTGTGAGTCTTTGCTAGGGTCTCCACCATACAGAGCTCTATTTGCTCTGTTATCAACATGCATCTTGTTTTTCAACATTTGTGGGATACCTTTTAATTTGATCCCAAAGACAGTTAATCAGAAGACTAATGTTGTCATCATTATGACCCATCTGATGTGCAGTAACTGTGTCCTGGGACTGTATCTGGCCATTGTGACACTGACAGACCTGACATACCGGGGATCTTACCTGTGGGAAGACACGGCCTGGAGACGTGGTCCTGTGTGCCAGCTGTGCGGAGTTTTATTCGTCCTGTCCTCACACGTCTCTTCATTCCTCATCTGTCTGCTTACCATAGAGCGATACACAGCCCTACATTATTCAAATAGAACTTGTGCTCTCAGCCGAGCCTCTGTTCACATCATATGTATGGTGATTTGGATTGGAGGACTATTCCTTGCAACATCACCTGTATTCCCCGGGTCAGCCTATGAACACATCTACGGGCAGTCAGGCGTTTGCCAGCCTCTTGTACATTTGTGGCAAGGTTCACCAAAGCAATCATACATACCTGCTTTCGTTGCAGGTCTGTTTATTGCAATCGATTTCATTCTCCTCACTGGCCAGTCATGTATATCCGCTGCTAACCGACAATGGAGCAGTATGCTGTGGCAGTTGAAAACGGGTCTGAGTCAACCTGATAATTCTGTTTTGGCAAGCCGCGTATCAACAATGATTGTATTTGACATGCTCTGTGGATTGTTATTGTGTTTGTGTATCATGCTGATTGTAACAGGTTATGCTGTATCCATGCGCACGTGGCTGATAGTAGCTATGTTTTTGTTCCCTGTGAAATCAGTCTCTCACCCTTGCCTGTACCTGTTTGGCTTTGCAAGAGAAAAACAGAAGCAACTGCGGAGAGAACGATTGTATAAAAGATTGGGAGTGAAAAGATTAACGTCATAGAGCCTGAAAAAATGTTTGTATTTCTTTGTGGTCTTCCTTGCGCTGAATCTGTGAAGTGATCTGAAGCGATCAAAGCTAAGTGAATTTTCGTTGTTTTATTCGTTTATGTCTCACCTAATGAAGACCTAAGAGGTCGAAACGCGTTGTGTTTCGTCTTGTGACTCGTTTGTCCACGTTCTCTGGGCGGTTCGCTAATATTTATTTAAGATTTGTGTAATCAGTTCAGACTGATGCGAAAGAATTGGTCCTTGAATATGGATATAAAAGTTAAAACTACAGGGACGCGCTCGCACACAGGCGCGCGCGCGCGTGTGTGTGTGAGTGAATGTGTGTGTGTTGTGTGTGTGTGTGTGTGGTGTGTGTGGTGTGTGTGTGGGGTGTGTGTGCGAGCGCGCCCGCGCGCGCGCGCGCGCGCGCGCGTGTGTGTGTGTGTGTGTGTGTGTGTGTGTGTGTGTGTGTGTTGTGTCCAGCGGACGACAGGTCTCGGAGCAGGCGATATGATTAATTCTGTCAAGATGGCTTACAATGGTCTCCATAAGCTGCTAATGAAGGAGTTCATGTTTATATTTCCTTGAATGTTTATTCTCATTTTCCCACCTTACACACACACACACACACACACACACACACACACACACACACACACACACACACACACACACCACACATCACCAAAACACACACCACACACACACACACACACACAATATATATATATATATATATATATATATATATTGAGGGTGCTGTTGGATTCTTTTTTGGAACCCTTGGTGGTGAGAACACCACAGAATTATGGACTGTGGTGTGTCTCTATTTGACAGCAAGAGCACAGACACAACCAGCCGTGTCTCCCTGATGAGTCCGATCCAGCGGACGAAAGGCCTAGGAGCAGGCAATACAAATAGATGTGTCTTTGAGAGGGATTACGATGGTTCCCTCAGGCAGCTAGTGAAGGGTTTCTCATATTTATAGCACATTCCCCATTTTCTTCATCTTCAACCTTTTGTTTTTCTAAAAGTTTAAATCTTTGCCAAGTCATTACTGTAACGACTGAAGAATTGTTAGCCTGCACTTGTTTTCCCCCACTACTTAATTGTTCAGCATTATATTGTTTGGTCAATCAGTGGGAGATTGCATCTCTTAGGAGATCCAAGTAAAGGTTGTTTTGTACAATTCTTAGCCACTCACAATGCTTGGGTTATTGAACAGCAGAGCTGACCACTCAGACTGTTCCATATCTTTTGATCTCCCTTGCATCATTGAATGGATCCTCAAGCATAGGCTCAAAGATTGCCCCCTATGTTTTATACCGTTTGAATAATGCTTTTAATTTTTCAGCAACTTTTTTCCTCTCCACACTTTCGTTTTGTTCCATTTACTACCCTTCGCTGGCTGCTTTGAGGGTGCTGTTGGATTCTTTTTTGGAACCCTTGGTGGTGAGAACACCACAGAATTATGGACTGTGGTGTGTCTCTATTTGACAGCAAGAGCACAGACACAACCAGCCGTGTCTCCCTGATGAGTCCGATCCAGCGGACGAAAGGCCTAGGAGCAGGCAATATAAATAGATGTGTCTTTGAGAGGGATTACGATGGTTCCCTCAGGCAGCTAGTGAAGGGTTTCTCATATTTATAGCATATTCCCCATTTTCTTCATCTTCAGCCTTTTTTTTTTGTTTCTAAAAGATTAAATCTTTGCCAAGTCATTACTGTAACGACTGAAGAATTGTTAGCCTGCACTTGTTTTCCCCCACTACTTAATTGTTCAGGTATATATGTAAGGTGATAGAGATCAGCGGTGCTTAAGGATGTCATAAAAAATTAAAGGTGAATGTGACACCATGAGAAAAGGAAGACGGATGAGAACATCATTCGTAAGAAAAGATTGCTGAGGATGTAAAAGTAAAGACGGATGAGAACATCATTCGTAAGAAAAGATTGCTGAGGATGTAAAAGTAAAGACGGATGAGAACATCATTCGTAAGAAAAGATTGCTGAGGATGTAAAAGTAAAGACGGATGAGAACATCATTCGTAAGAAAAGATTGCTGAGGATGTAAAAGTAAAGACGGACGAGGGCTAAACGAGAAAGAGCAGATGGATTAGGTTATCACGAGAAAAAGAAGGCAGACATGGGTATTATGAGAGCTGGGAGCGATATTATGAAAAAAAGGGGCATGTGATTATCAAGAAAAAAGGAAAGATCAGGACATCATGAGGATTGAAAGTTGGACGATGACATAATGAGAAACGAAAGTTGGATGAGGACATATTGAGAAAGGAGAGATAGATGGGAACATTGTGAGGGGAAAAATGGATGGCGACACCGTAAGAAATGAAACGTGAATGAGAAAATCTTCAGAAAGAAAAGAGGATGAGTGATACTGTGGAAGGAGAGATGAGGATCACATGCTGAAAAGGGAAAAGGCACAAGAACGCCATGAGGATGAAAAGGTAGATGACAATATCACGAGAAAGGAAAAAGTGTTCTAGGGCATCTTGGAAACGGACAGTTGGGTACGAATACATTAGAAAGACAAATGGCCAACAGCATCATATGAAAGAAAAGATGGATGAGGTCATCATCTGAAAGAAAGGTTGATGAGGACATCTAGCTAAGGGAAAGCAGGATATGGACGTCATGACAAAGGACCATGGATGAGGATACAGTACGAAATGGTACGCGGATGAGGTGTTGTGAGTAAGGGGGGGGGGGGGAGGCGGAATGATTTAAGACATTATAAAAACGAAGGAAACATGGATGATGGTATCAAGAGCAAAGAAAGGTAGATGAGACTGTCAGAAAAATGGGACATGGATAAAGAAACATGAGAGATAAAGTAAAAATGAATAAGGGCATTTAAAGCAAGGAAAGATAAATGATATCACATGGGAAATGGAAGATGGATAACAACATCACATAAGCATTAGGGATGAGAACACGCCAGGAAAAGAGTGAGTGATGAGGAGACTGAGATAAAGGATAGATAGCACATGATGTCATGAGAGTGACTGATGAGGAGACTGAGATAAAGGATAGATAGCACATGATGTCATGAGAGTGACTGATGAGGAGACTGAGATAAAGGATAGATAGCACATGATGTCATGAGAGTGACTGATGAGGAGACTGACATAAAGGATCGATAGCACATGATGTCATGAGAGTGACTGATGATGAGGAGACTGAGATAAAGGATAGATAGCACATGATGTCATGAGAAAAGAAAGGCGAATGGAGAGGACATAAGGGATAAGGACTTTGTGAGGAAATGAAGAGAGGTGAGGATATCATCAGAAAGAAGAGCTGTGGGAGAATATCATGAGACCAGAATAACACATGACGAAATTGTAAGAAACAGCATAGGGATGATGACATCATGAAAAAGAAAAAAAAAAGAATGTCGGAGGACGGGAAAGATGTGTAAAAAGAAAGAAGGTCGAGACATTATGAAAGAGGAAAGATGGATGAGGGTACCATGAGAAAGGAAAGATCGATGAGGACAAGGTAACAAGATAACAAAAGGAAGATTGATGAGGACGTAATGAAGAGAGAGAGAGAGAGAGAGAGAGAGAGAGAGAGAGAGAGAGAGAGAGAGAGAGAGAGAGAGAGAGGCCATCTTAAAAGACGTGTGGACAAACACATCGTGAAAGAAAGGAAGGATGCGTGGCATTAAGAGAAAGAAAGAGACGAAAGACGGGTAAGGATTCACCTGAACCTGTCCCATTGTGGCTTGAATGAAACCGGAACATTGCATTTCTCTCATCTGATCAGCTTGGATCGGAGTGATAATGTAATCACCTGGATCAGTGCAGAACATTTGCAGAGACCATTACATCTCGCCAAGATCAAAGTATCTCGTAATCCATTGATCACACTGTTACATCAAACATGTCCTCAGTTTATGAAATACATTCCTTAAAGCACTTACATCTTTCAAGCGCGAGGATGACAGACTTTGCTAATGCCTTGAAGACATTTCCACGTTTGGAGATGTTGAATGTGTCATACACTGGGATAGAGTGTGTTCTTGGATTTCAAGCTCTGAGTGCAATACCAGTTTTAGATTTACCTGGTTGTCTTTTAATTATATATTCAAGATATGTATTGAAAGGCTTAAACAAACCTCAACTGTATATATGAACACTTACAACTTCTGTTGTATCAACGTTCTTCCAAAATGTTTCCATAGGAAGAACTGCCATGAACCTTCTGACCTCGTATCATCTTGCGAGTCTCTGCTGGGTTCTGTAGTATATAGAGCCTCATTTGGACTATTTGCAACATGCATCCTGTTTTTTAATATAGGTGGTGTATACTTGCATTTTTTTTTTCAAAGACAGATACCTTCAAGACCAGTGTTGTCATAATTATGACCCATCTGATGTGCTGTAACTGTGTCCTGGGACTGTATCTGGCCATTGTGACACTGACAGACCTGACATACCGGGGACCTTACCAGTGGAAAGACACAGCTTGGAGACATAGCCCTGTGTGCCAGGTGTGTAGGGTTTTATTTGTCTTGTCCTCACTTGTTCCTACATTTCTCATTTGTCTGCTTACCATAGAGCGATACAAGATCCTGCCATTTTTAAACAGACCATTAGTTGTTAGCAAAATCTCTGTTCATATAACAAGCGTGCTGATTTGGACTGGAGGACTATTCCTTGCAACTTTTCCATTGTTGTCTGGATCAACATATGAACACATTTATAACAAAACAGGTGTTTGTCCGCCTCTTATTCGTTTGTGGAAGGGACCACCAAATCATTTAAATGTATTCGCTTTTGTCGGAAGTCTGTTCATCGTTGTGGAAGTCGTAATTCTCGCTGGTCAGATATGTATTTTTTTGCTAATCGACAACGGAGTCGCATTTTGTGGCATTTGAAAACGGGTCTTCAGTCTCGCGAATCTGTTTTGGCGAGCCGCGTGTCACCAATGATTGTGTTTGACATGCTACGTGGAATGCCCTTGTGTCTGTGTATCATGATGATTGTAACGGGTTGTCCCATTTCCAAGCACACGTGGCTGATGGCAGCTATGTTTTCATTCCCAATGAAATCAGTCTCTCACCCTGTTCTGCACCTGTTTGGGTATGCCAGAGAACAACAGAGACAACGGCAGAGAGGACGACTGCTGAAGCGGTTGGGTGTGAAAATATAGTCTTGTGTAAGATCATCCGTACAATATGTTTCATTTGGTTGAAATGTTCTCAGCTAATTGATGCGTTTTATCACTGTCGACTCGCTGCTCATTTAACATATAACTTTTGGCCAGCGTTATCTCTTTTGTCACCGTACACCATCTGCATTACCACCCTACTTACCATCTTTAGGCGTTCTCCCTCAACTGCCTCCGTCAAAAATTTTCTAAAGAGCCATCTTTTTTTTTTTTAGACAGGACTGACCCCTCCCCCTCCACCAGTATACATTCCCTCCCTTCATCCCACGTTGTTCAGCATACTCTCACTACCCAGTGCTACAGAA
>CM065732.1:36051942-36056942 GCA_033310375.1 Conus canariensis
ACAAATATTTTGTTATATAAAATGAAACTGGTGGATGACAATAATGCTCCATTTGCAGAACTGAAGTGGACTATTTAGAACATTTCTTTTATAACTGTCCCCCAGTCAAAGCGTTCTCGAATAAGATTGAATGCTACATTCAGGATCAGACAGGTATCCGTATGAATTCAAATATATTTGACATTCTATTTGGAAATGAAATGAGAAATAAGAAATAAAAATAAGAAAACCTAACACAAAGTAACTTTCATTCAAGACTGGCACAGCCTTTTAAACTTGAATAAAGTCAGACAAATACATAGACTAACAATCTAATAGTGGGGGAAAAACAAGCGCAGGCCAACAACTGAACTGTCTTCATAGTAATGACTTGGCAAAGGTTTGGACTTAAAGGGGGAGGGGGATATCTGCCTTCAAAAGGGATTGCGATGGTTCCCTTATGCAGCTAGTGAAGAGTTTTCATATCTGTAACATATTTTCTTAATTTCATGTTCCCAGTTTCTCCATCTTCAAACTCCCCCCCCCCCCCCCCCCCCCCCCCTTAAGTCCAGACTTTTGCCAAGTCATTACTATGAAGACAGTTTAGTTGTTGGCCTGCGCTTGTTTTTTTCCCCACTATTAGATTGTTCGTCTATGTATTTGTCTCACTTATTCAAATTTAAAAGGCTGTGCCAGTCTTGAATAAAAGTTACTTTGTGTTAGGTTTTCTTATGGGAGCAAAAAATACCCCACTCGTTTACTATTTATTCTATTTGGAGTTAAAAGTGATACTTGTGAAAACGATAATGACATGAAAAATACAATAAACCGCATCATCTTAATCGGGAAATGTTTATCAGTATATAAAAAATATACAAACACAAATGCACCAATCTTCGTAATGTCTTAGCAACAAATGTAATGCAGAGTATTGAAGACAAATGGTATGGTCTCTCTGTCTTTCTGCCTCTTCTTCTTCTTCTTCTTGTTTTTTCTTTCATTTTTTTTCTTTGTTGTCTTTGTGAGACAAACTGTTCACTTAATGACCTGTTTTGTTTTCTGGATCCTGCTGGACTGTATTGGTCACACACTGCTAGAACAATAACGGCCGCGGTAATGGAAATTAAGTAGGGTACTCGTGCTGCGAATTTAACTGCTGTGGTTTGTCTTTTCTTTTCTTTAGAAAGAGAGGGTGTTAGTTACCGCCATGACATTGACAAACAAAGCACATGACAAGACACGATGCATTTCAACCACTTGGGTCTTCTTCAGCGAAAAAATAAATCACATTTAACATTAAGACAGTACAAACAAAGAACGAAAATGACTCATCTGTTGTTATCCATGTGGTGGGAGATTCCGCCTAGCGGCTATTCTCCCCACCACATGGACTAACAACAGATGAGTCATTTTCGTTCTTTGTTTGTACTGTCTTAAATGTTAAATGTGATTTATTTTTTCGCCTGAAGAAGACCCAAGTGGTTGAAATGCATCGTGTCTTGTCATGTGCTTTGTTGTCAATGTCATTGGCGGTAACTAACACCCTCTCTTTCTAAATTTTGCTTCGTTCTCCGCGTCAGTCACTCCATTTTGAAACTTTTTTCTTTTCTTTGTTTGTTTGCACATGCGTGCTCGCGCGCGCCCGCGTAAGCGCGCGCGCGCATACACACACACACACACACACACACACACACACACATACACACCACACACACACACACACACACACCTCACCACACACACACACACACACACACACACACACACACACACACACACACACTCACACACACACACACACACACACCACACACAAAACACACACACACACACACACACCACACACACACACACACACACACACACACACACACACACACACACACCGCGGGTATCTAACGTCAACGTTGATCCTTGACAGCATGGGTAGGGTGAGGGTAGGGAAGGAAGGGGGGGGGGGGGCTGAAGAGGTGGTTGGGTGAAGGGGGGCGGTTGGAAGCGTTGAGGGTGGTGCGGTGGAGGCGTCGAACAAGAAAGAGAGGGTGGGGGTTGGGGAGTGTTGGCTGGGCAGTGTGGGACGGGGTGAGGGGGGGGGGAGGGGGTTGGGGGGGGGGTTCTGAAAGTTGTTTCAAGCTGGGGGTTTTTTCTTTGTTGTTAACGGACAGACATTCAGTGCAGTTTCTTAATTTCCGATTTTGGCAACTGATGTGTCTGTTTTGTCATCTACGTCAGTCCAATGTAGTCTGCGTCAACCGTGTGTTTTATTCTACCACCTAAGTAAGTAATTCAGCCAGCTTCAGTTACACTATACTTATTCGTCAGTCTGTTTATCGGTCTCACGCAGTCACACGGCTACCTGAGCGCTAGTGGCAGTGACAGGTTATTGCGACCTGCCACTGATTTCAAATAGGACAGGCCTGACCATCTTTCTCCGCAGCTGTCGTT
The DNA here is from genome assembly GCA_033310375.1 of Conus canariensis. Classification (NCBI taxonomy): domain Eukaryota; kingdom Metazoa; phylum Mollusca; class Gastropoda; order Neogastropoda; family Conidae; genus Conus; species Conus canariensis. The sequence continues at coordinate 36,054,367 of CM065732.1, forward strand.
CCTGAACTACAGGTTTGAACATTTGAACAGCAAAATTCAGTGACATTACTTTTGTGAATTGTATGTGTTTCTTTGTTTTTCTGTCTCTGAAACTTTCGTTGATTGTAATTTTGATTTAAGCGGCGTATTTACCGATTATGTGAAGTTAAAAGCTCCACCAAAAAAAGCTATCAACCGAAGTCAGGGGCTTAGGCGGAGTTCTCTTGCCTGTAAAGAAAAGTTACAGTCAATATGTAAAACAAAAGACGGTATCGTTGTTGCTATAAAGGTAGATAAGATGCTGTCAGATAAATAAATGGTTTGATAAAGAAGGTACTCACGAGAAAAAAAAAAAACTGTTAAAAATCATCTAAGGAGCTGGCGATGGTCAAAAACAGATTTAGTAAAACGTACCGAGATGAATGTCAATAAAAGAAAAAATATATTATACCCTGAGCAATGAGGGTGAAAAGAGAAATGTGATGAAATAAGGCTTCAACACTTAGAGAGTCGATCAATGACGCAAAGGTATTTTGGTCAATGATTAGATCAGTAAATACAAAAAATGTGATTCATAATTGATAATTCATAATAAACTTAATCCCCAAAAGTGATACGGTCATTTCCATAGAGCCTTCTATGATGTAGAAAATAGAGATCAACATGAACATCTTATGACAGAGGAAGAAGACGATAGTTGGAAACTCTATTCAATGACGCAGTTTCCAAGAGTGAAGTTATGAGCGGCACCAAACATTAAAAAAAACTCAAAGCGCTTGTATTGATAAAGTAATAAGTGAAATATTACAACTAGCAAATGCTTCAGTTGTTGACTTTTTCGTGGATCTCTTTAACGTGTTCTTTGAGAAAGAAACATTTCCAATGGCCTAGTCATCTGTTACAGCACAATATACACAAATGGAGAAATCAACAATCCGGATATCAACAGAGAAGTAGCACGGAAGTGTATCAGGGAAGATATATGCGCATATCTTGAACAAAAGGGTTACTAATTGGGCAGATTAAGAGAGGGGGAAAAAAGAGCGGGCAGGATTTTAAGAGGGCTATGGCACAGTTTACCATATATACACCTTACTTGCACTGGCCATAATATTTGAATTAACATCTAACGTTTATGTTACGTTCGTTGACTTCAAGAAGGCCTTTGATTCAGTGAATGGAAATATATCGTGGAATGTACTGAGAAACAAACGCATTAAAGGTAAATTGTTTAGAGTCATTAGAGGGATACACAATACTGTTCTGGCATGTGTGCCAGACAAAATGTTTACACGGGATTTCTTCAGTTTCCCAAGAGCGTCAAGCAAGGCTGTTTACTTGTCCCACAGTTGTTTTCGTTTTGGTGAGTGATTTGGTTATCGAGTTAGGGGGACAGCATGGCGTACAAATGCTCACTGGAGCTTTTGACGTGCTTTTGATGCTATATGGTGATGACGTTATTGTTCTCTCAGATTCTGTTGTTGGCTTACAAAACTACTTGAACATTTTAAAACTGGAAGCTGATAGACTTGCTTTGAGCGTCAATTTGGATAAAACTAATGTAAAGGTTTTTCGCAAGGGAAGACATCTTTCTATTAATGAAAAATGGTGGAATCTGGAAGTAAATGTTACGAATTCCTAACAATATTTTTGAGTAATTTTTACCACCAAACTCAGTTTACACGCTGCTTGGACAGAGGCATATAGAAAAGGGAAGGAGAGAGTTATTGAAATTGTTAGAGCTGGGAACAGATTAACTTCTATCGATTCTTCAGTTTTCCGGAATTATTTGATACACAAGTCGAACCTATCCTGGCATGTGCAGCAGAAATCTGGGATGCTGTATAGAATAAGCAGATTAAAACTGTGCATACTTTTGCTATAAAGGTTCTTAAATATACTCCTCAACTCCTCGAATGTACTCGAATTCGGTGAGAATGGTGAATATCCACTGATGATCCGAACAACTATTAATATGTAAAATATTGTTTTAAAAGTTATCAGGCTTCCAATGGAGAGATTCTGTGGGCAAGCATATGAAATTCTTTTACGGCAACATGAAGAAGGAAGGAAAAATGTGAAGAAAATATAAAAAGCTCCTATTGAGAAGAGTTTCGGTATTGTTTAGATCAGCCAGGGAGATGAATTGGGTATTACCTGTATCTCAGAATAGAAAGACCTTTTAGTCAATTGAGATAAGCAAAACTGGCAATCCCAAGTGAATGGAATACAAAACATGTTGGTATTTTTTCATTTAAAAGTATTTTTCGGACCGAAAAATATATCTCAGTCACTAAAAATAGGCGACATCGTGGAGATTTTGCCAAATTGAGAACGATAACTCTTAGATTAAATGCCAATAGAAGTTGGTTCACTGACGACCAGGAAATGGGATAATGTATGGTTAACGTGTTATAAGCGGGTTGAAGACGAACGTCATTTTATTTTTCATCGCCCGGGTTATGAATTACTCCGAAATGAATACAGTTTGCTTTCTATACAGTTTTGTGAATGGGTGATTTAGTACATAATCTCGCGTTTGAAAGTGAAGAAATAGTAATAACGCTTTCAAAATATATTGTAGAAGCAAATAATAC
>CM065732.1:36061942-36073975 GCA_033310375.1 Conus canariensis
TCTCTCTCTCTCTCTCTCTCTCTCTCTCTCTCTCTCTCTCTCTCTCTCCTCTCTCTCTCTCTCTCATCCCCGTTCAAAAACGTTTTGGTGACAACTCATCCGCTGAAAAGTTTCGAAACAGTCACCCCAGACCTTATTTGTTTCTGTAGGGGTGTGATAAAACATTGCCCGACCCCGAGGTGTAATAAGACATTGTCTGACCCCTATCCTTTTCCGTGCCGGATGAAAAGACAAACCTTGCATATTTCCCGTTAATGTTTGTAAATGTCTTTATTTTCTTTTTTTATAGCATGAAGTGAACATTTTGTATTTCTTTTCTTTTGTCTCTCTGTTTATCCAGACTTTACAGAGACAAGAGGAAGTGAAGACACTTGCTGGTAAGACATTGATGATTTCTTTCACATGTAGTTCCATACTGTTCCCTTGATACTGGTGGTATACTGAGCCATCTGAATTGTTTGCTCTAAAATAGATGAATGATCTTGAACTTCTGAGGACGAAGAGCGGCTGAGTGAGTGACCTGTAACACTCAAGGATACAGATTTTAGCCCAAAGCCTTAAGTTTTACAGTTTATGTTTTTCATATATATATCAAGGTGAAATGTTTTATACTTAAGGACAAGAAATGCTAGAAAAACAAACACAACAAGAATTATCGTTGGTAGTCTAATTTTTCGAGGCGTGGCTGGTGTGATGGAGATTGAGGAGTTTTGTTTAGTTTTGGTTTTTTTGTTTGTTTGTTTGTTTTGTTTTTAACAGTGTTTCCTTTTTTTTCTCTGTCTCATTTTCTTATTTTGAAGTTACATGGATATTTTCCCATTTTCATTTGCAAATTTCGTCTTCCTTTGCTAGACATTTTGGGCAGTGACGATTTCAACGACGACAAAGGTGATGGAGGCAAGCATGACATCATCAGGAAGAAAGCAGTGTCTGCCCATCTGTTGGCCAAGCCCCAAATCCCCCATGGTGAGTTCACCCCCCCCACCCCCCCTCCCGACTCACCCCCACCACCACCTCGACTTTTGAAGATATCGTAGTTAATAAAATAAGTACATCGTCCAGGTTGGAGAGAATGGTCATGGTATTGCTAACATGAATTAGCTGATGTACGAGTTGAGCTAAACACACCAAGGTTACCTCTGTACTTATACACGAATTTGCGCACTCGTGCATCCACCGGTGATTTCATTTTCTGTTGGAACAGGGTGCCACGCTTTCACTTCTCTTCTGATGCGACATAGGACAAATAACATGGTTTCTGCTCTACTTGTATACACGAAAAAACATCCAAACGCACAAAAAGAAGATAGAAATATAACAGATTAATACCACCTGATCCCGATTTGAATGCTAAGATAGGCTTCTTACCTGGTCAGGTTTACACACACACAGACAGACAGACAGACAACACACACACACACACACGCACACGCACACGCACGCACGCACGCACGCACGCGCGCGCGCGCGCGCCTCACAGTCGTATTATCTGGATGTGTTGGGATGTGCGGCGACTAGGGAAGTGGGGGGAGGGGGGGGGGGTATCTAGAAATCTTTCATTCATGTAACATTTAACCCACATAATCATGAACCCATGCCATCGACTGCTGTACGAAAACACTCAACCTGATACTTACACTTGTCGGTGGGACAGACGGCAAATGGACAACAATGCAGAGCTGGAAGTCGCCCAAGGAAAGCCCCGTGTCTCACGTGCGCGGCGGCCTCAAGTTCCACAACAACTCGCTTATAGTGCACAGCGAGGGCATGTACTTCGTCTACTGCCAGATCCTCTTCAACCGGGCCCCCAGAGAAGCTGAAGACCTCGAGGCAGTCGACTCCTCCTCTTCATTCTCCCGCCCCACCCGCCTGGCCAGTCACTACGTGTTACGGCACAGCCTCCAGTACCCGGCCTCCTCAGGCTTCCTGCTGAAGGCGAGGCACACCAGAGTCAGCGGGTTGGACGACCGGCACAGCAGCTACGTGGGCGGGCTGTCCTTCCTGCACTCCGGGGACCAGGTGTACGTGCAGGTCTCCGTGCCTGAGCTGGTGTCCCACGACGACCAGGCCAGCTTCTTTGGCCTCTTCAAAGTGGGTAACTGATTATGATCACACAGGTTTTCAAGGGTGGTGCAGGTTTGCTCCTGGCTGGTTCGTTCGGCAGTTGAAGACAGTATTTCTCTTGGTCTCACTCGCACCTTCAGGTGTATCTTTAGCTTATCTGCGTTGATTCTCTTTAGACGGCACGCAAGACCTCTGGCCGTGTCTTGAGTTGTGCTGTCTTCACCTGTCAGCGAGACAGCAACGTGTATAACTGCGGGATGCTCTCGGCGGTTGCTGGACGATGGCGTCTGTCGTCAGTGGGCTCTGCAGTTATGAAATATGGATCGGTACACCCACAGAGACGAAAGGTGTACCAATCCATATTTGACCGGAGGTTTTGTCGTGTCTCATCCAGTGGATCATTAGCCATCACTGGATTTGACACGATGCCATGTGCCGGGAGCAAATATGTCCCTTGACGCCTTGAAATAGTGCGTGCCTGCACCCTTGTTACACAGCACAGACTTCCATGGATAGAATAGAATTGCTCGCAGCGGATCGGTTCATAGTCTACACTACGACTGAGACATAAATTATGTCACTTATAAGTCAGATATAACTGAGCATATCTGAAACACAGGAATTAAAGTTGAAAATACTAATAAGTGTTCATGAGGCATAGAATTATGTAAAAAAAAATAAACAAACAAACAAACAAACATGACGCCAGTTTGTAAAGGATCAAAATTATATTGTACATGATTGTAGAGAATCACATTTATCCAAAATATTGTAAGAACTGGGATACAAAATTGAATGTTGAAAGTGACTGGAAAAACTCTTACATGTTAGCAAAGCTTCTGATCTAAAAATGAAATGGTTACAGTTCTGAATGATACACAGATGCCTTGGGATTAATGTTACACTAAAGAACATTGGTGTACTGAACAGTGATTCTTGTACTCTCTGTAGCTTACTTCAGTATAGCATTACACATATATTTTATCACTGTATTGTCAGTCAACATTTTGGGAAACGCTGGTAGATTAAGTGAATAAAAGATGTCAGTATTTAATCTGTGAATAACTGAATCATTAGCCATTCTTGGATTTGACAAAAAAATATACATACGGAAGGTGTATTTAATTTCATTGTATTATTTGCTAAATACTACCTAGATCAATGTAAAATAGAATAACAATTATCTAGACTGCAAGTATTCCTTAACAAGCTAAAATATCGGTATAGTACTGAATAATACATTGCTAAAAAAAACACCTTTGTATTTGAAGATTTCATTTCTAAACGGCTCCCATATAAAGCAATGTTTGCAGACGCAGACTGAATTATGAACACATGGAGACTTTGCACATTATGTTGTTATTGACATGATCATAGCCCGCTGGGACTGTTATTATGTCGCCCAACACAGCACCAGTGGAAACGTGTGCAGTACCTATTAAAAAAAAAAGTATGTCAGTTTCAACGTCCATTTTGTGCCTAGTTTGAGGAGATAAGTGATTGCTCATTCTTCGTTCTCATTGTCGAGAATGTTGTTTATCTTGCCTGAAGAGGACCAAAGGGGTCGAAACGCGTCGTCTTTTGTCTTGTAATTTGTTTGTCCCTTTGGTCCGGCGGAATAGTATTTTCTTTCTTTTTAAGTTTGTTTCAAAATATGTCAACTTTCATTATACAGTCGGCCTCTCTCTCTCTCTCTCTCTCTCTCTCTCTCTCTCCTCTCTCTCTCTCTCTCTCTCTCTCTCTCTCTTATGAAGAATATAAGTTTAGATAATAGTTTTCAGCACTTAAAAGTTTTGTTGGACAAAGATGCGCCCTGTAGTAGGAGCCGAGACTTGCCGGGTAATTGATATATGAATCGTCCAATTTATCGTGAAGAAGCTCAGACGGCACTCAGAAAAATTAAAAGACGGAAAGCTGCTGGACCTGATGGAATAATCGGGGAGGGTTTTTTTTTCGAAACTCCTCGTGAAAAAGTTGTTATTTTTTGTACAATTAATTAACACATTATTTGAAAGGGGTGTTTTTTTGTCCCAGAACGTTGATGTGAGTCTGTGACCCTACCGCTGTATAAAAAGGGTAATGTAAATAATACCAATAATTATAGAGCTGTCTCAGTGTCAAATAGAAGATAAGAAGGGTAATGTAAATAATTCCAATAATCATAGAGCTGTCTCAGTGTCAATTAGAAGATAAGAAGGGTAATGTAAATAATTCCAATAATTATAGAGCTGTCTCAGTGTCAAATAGAAGATAAGAAGGGTAATGTAAATAATTCCAATAATTATAGAGCTGTCTCAGTGTCAAATAGAAAATAAGAAGGGTAATGTAAATAATTCCAATAATTATAGAGCTATCTCAGTGTCAAATAGAAGCAGTACAGTAACAACAGCAAATGCAAAGAATGATCAAGTAAAAGATCTGATAATACTACTAGCAAAATATCATATATACAAATGCAAACACAAAATGTAAAACCAGATATCAGAGCCTTTCTGCCTCTTTTGAAAAACAGATATATGACCGAGCAATGTGCATCGTCTATCAATGGAAACAGACATGACTGACGAAAAATGGTTTGTGTATCTGCCTTTGTTTAGTTAAGATTTTCTTAATTCAGCAAATATGATCAATAATCTCATTACAAATCAAAGTGTAATACTGATTGTGTAAAAACCGATGTGGTACTATACTTAAGATAGGGAGTGAGAGATTGAACTAGAAAAAGAGAGAGAAAGCTCTAGAGAGAGAAAAAAGAGAGAGAGCGAGAGTGTGTATGATACATAATGATCTGAACTAGGTAGTAAAACTAAAAGAGAATGACAGAATACGTCCATTTCTTGACCAACTATGTGTTATTACATATATGCTACATTGCTGAATACTATGTCTACACATGTAAGCTTGTTCATTCTTAGGATATGCCTCTATAATTATGGTACCCATACAGAGATTTGAATTGTATCAATGCACAATTTAGTGGTCTCCTTTGGTGTGGCGTTTTAAATGTCCTTGGGAACTTTCGATTAATTAACTATTTCGGTGCAAGGTCAGTGGGGTGTTTATGCTGCTTGATGTGTCAGATTATATACATTTTAAGCGCTTACCTTATTGCCTCTCTCTCTCTCTCTCTCTCTCTCTCTCTCTCTCTCTTCTCTCTCTCTCTCTCTCTCTCTCTGTGCGCATACATGGTTCCCTCGATTCACAAACCAGCCACGTCAGTACTGTCATGCGCCGACGTTACTACTTTGGTTGTAAGATTTACGTGTTGCTCTTCGTATGCATAATAACCCCAAGGGATTAATGGAATGAAAGAACAATGTGTTGTGTTTAATATATCTAAAATGCATGAACACTGTTAGCATGTATGAAATGCTTCTCTTTAAAAGAAAAAAATCATATAATAAAGGAATAAAGGTTTAAACAGCTCTTGGTCAGTTGCGTTAATTTTGCGTCAGTTTCTTTGTATATCTCTCTCTCTCTTCTCTTCTCTCTCTCTCTCTCTCTCTCTCTCTCTCTCTCTCTCTCTCTCTCTCTCTCTCTCTCTCTCTCTGTGTGTTGTGGAGGGGGGGGGGGGGTGTATATCCTAGTGTTGTGTCTGCGCGTCTGTATGTGTGGGCCTGTTCGCCTTTTCCTGCCCCTTTCCTACATTTCATCTACTTCCATTATCCATGTTCCTTCTCTCCCACTCTTCTTTACTTTCCTTACATTCCCATGTGTCTTTTGCCTCTTTCAATCTGTATGTTTCCTCTCCGTCTGTCTGTCTGTCACTGTCTCTGTCTGTCTGCCTCTCTCTCTCTCTCTCTCTCTTCTCTCTCTCTCTCTCTCTCTCTCTCTCTCTCTCTCTCTCCCCCAGAGAATTGGAAGAATAGCACCAAGACTTCATACCTCTTTCTCTCTTTGTCTTTGTTTGTCTGTCTGTCTGTCTGTCTCTATCTCTCTCTCTCTCTCTCCCCCTCTGTCTGTCTGTCTGTCTGTCTGTCTCTCTTCTCTCTCTCTCTCTCTCTTCTTGTGTTGTGTGTGTGTGTGTGTGTGTGTGTGTGTGAGAGAGAGAGAGAGAGTGACTTTCCTGATCCAACGGCCGTGGCGCCGTTAAAGGGAGACAACAGGACAATAAGCGAAGCGGCACATGGCAGGTTTTGAGTCGTGGATTGATGCCCCTTGTGCTGAACGTGGTATTGAATTCGTAAACGGGTTTAGCTTCATTCATTTGGAGTAAACGCAAGGTGATTTCACCAGTAAGCTTCCGACAAGTCCAGAACTGTAAATCTGTCCTATTTTGTCTTTTTCTCTGCTCTCATTCTCTGCCCTCCCGCAGTGACGTTACCCCTTATGCCTCTCAGATCCATCCCACATACAGCCACATTCAGACATGTCCTGTCGCAGCTCAGCATCGGCACTCCGCATGGAGCAAACCCGTCATAGGAGACGGTGCACTGTATCCGAGTCACTTCAGTTGTATTCACTTATGCCGGCTCTGACCCGGCCTACGCCGGATACAACCGACAGAGGCGCGTACAGATGACAGACAATGACAGCTAATTCACAGAGCTTGAATGAGCACACCCAGGGCCGGATCCGGGGGGGGGGGGAGGGGGGTGTAATTTGGTACTACAGCACCACCAACCCCCCCTCCCCCCCTCCCCCCCCCCCCCCCCCCCTCGGCTTGATAAAACGCAATTAATAATGTCTCCCCAGCTCACGGGAGATGCCACGAAACAGCTTTTAAAATGTCAAAAACCAAATTTCTGGCCGGGGGGGGGGGGGGGGGGGGGGGGCTTGGCCCCCCTGGTCCCCCCCACCGGGACTTGGCCCCTAGACCCCACCAGGGCCTAGACGGCCCCTGGACCCCGGCCTAAAACAGTTACCAGCACCCCACCTTTAAAAACTCTGTGATCCAGCCCTGACACCCCCTACCCCGATCCTCGTCCTACAATCCATCCCCGGTCCTTCCAGAAGACGTCACTGCATCCATCGAGGGACAGTAGGCCCATGTAGTATCTATATTGGCAGGAGAAGGGAGGGGAAAGAGGATAGTGGAGGGACGCTGTTCTGGATTTAAATAATCGCCTGTTTATATCAGTTACTTAAAGGAAACGGCATAACTCGTCAACGGTACAGACATCACAAACTACGACCAATAATATCTAAACAAGGCCCACGATTTAATGACTAGTGGTACAAGCATGTATCCCCCCTTTCCGTAACTTCCCTTTCGCTTTCCACCCGCACCCCTCAGCGTATTCGGACACATGGCGTTAAGCAACACTGCTCTGGAGTATAGAGGCCATGCATCAGCAGGATCAGGCAGGGGAGGTACTCCCAAACAGCCCCATTGTCATCGTGCCAAGCCAGCCCCAAGGGACCAGTTCACCAAAGCCAAAGAAACAGTGACTCGGGACGACTTCAAGAACATTCACGGGATCGTTTCCAACGTGAGTGATCATGATTTGTGCTTTGTGTACTACTCAGTCCAAATTGTGTACAGAGAGATTTCTCTCTACATGCAGGTAGGATTTTCTTTTTTTTTTTTTCTTTTTTTTGTTTGTTCTTTTTTGTTTTTTTTGCATGTCTGTTTCTTTGTTTTAAATAAAGGTAAGCAGTTATTCGAATATTTTTGTGAGAAAGGTCTACAGCAGGCAGTCGCTGAGGGAATAATACGTTATATGAGAATCGTGGGGAAAACAACAACAACAACAACAACAAAACCAAAAATATTTCCTGCCCAAAATAAGCGTGCAACAGAGTGTTTCTTGAGTTTTCCGGTCGACATACTTTTAATTAAAAAACAAACAAAAAAAAAAACGTGTTTTGAATTTATTTTGTGACGTTCTCATTTCACCAAGTCTCCAGTTTGGCGAAATAGTACCTTCACTGAATTTCGCATCATGAACCAATGAACACGACTGCTAGGCATGCACGTGACTACTCCTCGCTGGGAAATCATACAACAGACCAGAAGTGGACTGGCCTCTTTGATATTCTTCATTAGGTTAAAGCTTCGTTTCGGATCGATTTTTCCGTACGCCGCTTCACATTTAGGGTACAATGTTAAACAAAACAAAACAAAGCAAAACAAAATAAAACAAAACATAAAAGGGGGGGGGGGTGAGGAAGGGGCGATGGATTCGCCAACAGTTTAGTTTGGAGAGAACAGACTCCAAAGGTTCCCATTACCACTCAGAGGGCATGACTCTTTGTTTTGTGTGCGGGGAATAAAATCATGGTTGAAGCGTAATCAGAAAAGTCTTTTTTTTTTTTTTTACGTCAGGCTGTGAAGAACAATGATGTCGTTTGTGTCGACGATGACGTGATTTTTAAGACGGAAATAAGCCGCCAGGGAAAAAAAAAGACTGTCTGAAATTTGTCTGCGAGCTGCTTCCCCACCCCCCATCCAATTTTCCAGTGGGTTTCCTCATAATGGCTTGATGTTGACTGCTCCTTACGAATTTCCACTACCACGGCTTCGATTGAAACAACCCGGATATAACGTGGATGGAGAATTCGAAACGCGGTGTAGAGACAATGGTACTACGCTGGAGTGGCAGAGAGAGAGAGAGAGAGAGAGAGAGGAGAGAGAGAGAGAGGAGAGAGAGAGAGAGAGAGAGAGAGAGTTCCCGGAACTCCCATGGACACAATAAAACAAAAATGAGAAACATCACAATTTGGCAAAAGGCCACCGAGTGCTGTAATTTTCATAATTATCAACCGGTAATTCTACTTTCAGGGAAGGAAAGACCAAACAAACAACCTTAGAAGCATTCCATCTACGTCATTCAACTTCAATGTATGAATATTTATTCAATAAAGAAAACATTGCTCTTGACAGTGGAGGGAATACGCCGGAGAGAGAGAGAGAGAGAGAAGAGAGAGAGAGAGAGAGAGAGAGAGAGAGAGAGAGAGAGAGAGAGCTAACTTTGCTCTGAAAATGGCGGTTTTTGCGAGGAGGGAGCCGCTGATTTTGGAAAGCAATGGTAAACATGGACAGTGGCAATAATTGCAATAACATCGGATAAGCACGGTCAAACTCGTGCTCACAAAATTCCTAGAACACACACACACACACACACACACACACACACACACACACACACACACACACACACACACACAAGCAGTGCACGCTCAGACACACTCCCAAACACTCCATTTCCATTTACAACCTTTTTCCCTAAGCACATGAGCATGCACTTCCATCTTCATCCTGCTTTCTCTCGAACCCACCTTCACCACCATCACCACCGCCACCACTACCACCACCCCCTACACACACCAAATAGGCATGCGCGCACGCGAGAGTTCTCGACCCCCCCACTCCTATCCCTATCCCTTGCAATCCCCCTTGCTCGCTTGCCTCTCTCTGCCCACCACACAGTTAGACATCACAAAACAGCAATGCAAAGAAGCGCATAATAATAATCCAATTAGCAGCCATCACAGAGCACACAGAACTCCCAACAGGCCTTGGGAAACGCAACAGGTAATTTTTTGCCTGTCAGATGTGATTTCTTTTTGTTACCTTCCTGCCCGTTCATTGGCTCACCGAGAGGATCGTGTGCGTGTGGGTGGATGTGGGGCGCGGTTGGAGGAGGCAGGGTGGGATGGAGGAAACTGGGGAATGGTGTGGGGGGGGGGGGGGGCAGGGTGGATGGGACTGTGGTGGGGGATGAAAGGGTTGAGGGGACGAGAGAGAAGAGAGAGAGAGAGAGAGAGAGAGGGGAGCATTTTGCTCTGTCCTTTCTTGTTTAGTAACCTGTTTTCTTGCCACAAAGTGTCAGTGAGAGGCACACCAAGGTCAAAACGTAAAACACTTTCCTTTTTCTTTTATTTGTTTTTTTTTTTTTCGTTTTGCTTTGCTTTGTTTTGTGTGGAGTGTGAGTGGAGTAAAAGCCCTGGGAGGGGGGGAGGGGGACAGAGTGGATTAACTGAGCGCAAAACAAATAACAGAGGATAAAAAGATGAGTATCGGCGTACATGATTAGGAAAGTTTTTCTTTCTGGTCTCTATCTCGTAAAAATGTTATATCTTGTTTCTATTGACATGGACTTTAAGTGAATCAGAGAATAGTTTTTTTTTTAACCTTCTTTCTTATCATCTCTGATTGTTTTTAATCTGTGCATGTTAACAAGACCTTCATGTCTTGAGCTGGCTATTTCAGAAGTCTTAACAGACTAACGATTACGTTCACCAACATTTCAATGGACAATGCTCAGAATCTGCAAGAAAAGTAATCTGTGTAAGAGCTCGCGCTCAATGAGAATGACAAAAGAAAGAGATGAGACAATAAAGAGATGAGAGAGAGAGAGAGAGAGAGAGAGAGAGAGAGAGAGGAAAGGAAGGGGAGGCAGGAGAGCAATGAGGAACCTGTATCAATCATTACTCGTCATAGACTATGTTCTTCAACTCTCCAAATCTCTCTCTCTCTCTCTCTCTTCTCTCTCTCTCTCTCTCTCTCTCTCTCCCTCCCACACACACACACACCCACACACACACACACACACACACACACACATCGCGCGCGGTCTGCACATATTTGCACGCATGCACATGCACATGCATGCACCTACACCACCAATTCCATCCCCAACCCAAACATTGTGCCGTTTGGCTAAGGGGCTCATAACGTAGTATTGCTAGATGGATATCACCATTTCGTTTTGCCAGCCCCTGTTACAACTACTAAGAGCACCACAATTACTATCTCCTTACGTACCAGTAGTCGTTGTACATATCACAAATAGTCTCACAAATAGTACAATGATTATTGAATAACATACCATAACTAATACTGCTACTAATATTACTCTTATTATTAAAAGCTACTGTAACCACCCCCTATTTCCTGACTTTACTAAACTTTAGATAACCCTGCGGCAATCTCTTGAATGTTTATAAGCTTTACTTTTCAATAAAAAGTACACGCATAATAATCATCATTCTATGCTTACTTACTCCTGTGCACAGGTCAGCTGTCTGTCCTTTCTCAAAACATTTCACTGACTTGGTGATGACATCACTGTGATTATGATATTTTTCTTTTAGCATCAGTCCAATGACATCACTTTTGGTCAAAATTATGATAGGCAATTGTTCTATTTTATCTTTCATTTTCATGTTCCAAAATACAAAAAACCTGTCCCTCGTGATGCCCCTCATCTGGAAAAATCTTCTGGTCAATATATTAGGGCAAGTCAGGTGTTCCCAGACCCCTCCCTAAGAAATCTCCTGTCTGTCTTATACTTGTTTTACGCTGACCATCCCCCTCCCCTGTTGCTAAACCCCAAAAATGACACAGAAATCTGCCGTCTATTTTTGGTAAGTTCGGAAAATTAAATAAACACCAAACACAGCTCCAGTTGTAACATACGGAGCTGGGGAGAACGAGTGAAGAAGAAAAAATGAGAATGAAAAGAGAAAATGAGAATGAAAAACAGGGAAATATAATAATTGTAAATATAGGGACCATTGTGACCCACTCCAAAGACAGAACCATTCATATTGCCTGCTCCGAGATCTTTCGTCCACTGAATCGGACTCGTCAGGGAGACACGGCTGACTGTGTGTGTGCCTCCCTGGTATCAAATGAAGATATACCACAGTCTATAAATCTGATATATTGTGGGCAACTAAAGGTTCAAAATCAGAACCTAACAGCAGCTCAAGGCAGCCAGCGAAGGGTAGAAAAGTAAAAAAAAAAAAAAAAAAAAAAGAAGTGTGGTAATGAAAAACAGGTGCTAAAAAATAAATTATTATGCAAACATGAATTTAAATTAAGGAGAAATCTTTGGGCTTTTGCTTGAGGATCCATTTAAAAGGGTGCAAGGGAGGTCAGAAGGTGTCAACAGTCAGATTGATTAGCTCTTGGTGTCTCCAGGAGCAAATAAAAGGCAATCAAATGGCGGGATAGAAAAAAAACGGTCATACACACAAAACTCCACTGCTTGTCTATACAGGCGTGTCCGCAGGGTATCA
>CM065732.1:36076575-36094075 GCA_033310375.1 Conus canariensis
TACGCTACATTTGAAAAGGCCCAGACGGCTATGAGTTAGGTTGTACACCCCCCCCCCCTCTCCCCACAGCATTGACTAATTATGAGAAAATAGATGGGTTTTAAGTTTAGACTTGAAAGAAGAGATATAATCTGAATGTCTGAGACAGTCTGGCAGTCTGTTCCACGTCGCTGGAGCTTGAAAAGAGAAAGATCTTTCACCAGTAGTAGTCCTGAAGCGAGTCATTCGCAGAAGGCGGTCGTCAGCACAGGAGCGTAGTTGTCGAGAGGGGTGTAGATTTTAAGGAGATCTGAGAGATAAGAAGGTCCATTTTCAAAGAGAGCAGAGAAAGTGAGAGTTGAGATTTTGTACGAGATACGGTTTGAGACAGATAGCCAGTGAAGAGAGTGGAGGAGAGGCGAAATGTGAGCATGTTTTCTTGCTCTACAGACGACTCGGGCTGCATGATTTTGGATTCGCTGTAATCTTTCTATCAGGTATTTTGGAAGGCCGGCCAAAAGTGAGTTGCAGTAATCTATTCTAGATAAGACAAATGCACAAATGAGAGTTTTTGTAGCATCTGTAGAGAGAAGGTGACGTACAGAGCTGATTCTTCTTAGTTCTAAATAGGCAATCTTGCAAATATTTGAAACCTGTTTCTCAAAGGAGAGGGATTGGTCAAGTATGACCCCTAGACTGCGGACAGAGGTGGAGACAGAGACAGCACAGTCATTGATAGTGACAGTTGAAGGCAGAGAAGGATGGTTAGGCTGTTTTGTCACGAACATGAGTTCCGTCTTGTCGTCGTTTAGTTGTAGTTTGTTGGTTGTCATCCAGTCCTTCAGGTCTGCAATGCAGCCCCGCATCCGAGAAATCAGTGAGTCAGTTTCAGCAATGGGAGCCGACTGATGAAGCTGAGTATCGTCAGCAAAGCTCTCATGCGACATGGCGTGACCACTGATGACGTCAGACACAGGACTAGCATACAGCACAAAAAGGACTGGCCCAAGTACAGAACCCTGAGGCACACCGTACCTAAGAGGAGAACTGTCTGAGTATCTTCCCTGTACACACACTGTCTGAGTCCGTCCAGTCAAGTAAGAGATAATCCAGTCGAGAGCTGTGTCTTTGAATCCAAAGGAAGTTTGAAGCCGTGAGAACAAAATATTATGATCGATCGTGTCAAATGCTGCAGAGAGGTCTAACATCGCTAATAAGGAAACGTTCCCATCGTCAAGCCCGCAGAGGAGGTCATTGACTATACGGAGGAGTGCTGTCTCACAACTATGGCCTTGTCTGTAAGCAGATTGATGAGGATTCAAAAGGTATTATATTTCTCTATTGATTTACTTTTTAATGTACTTTTACTAATTTATTCATTTCTTTTGTCATTAATTTGTTTTGTTTATTAACTTACGATTCACTTGTTTCATTTTTTATTTGTTTGTTCATTTATTTATTTGTTTGTTTATTTATTTATTTATTTATTTATTTATCAATTCATTGATTAATTATGTAATCAGGTTGGGTTTTTTTTTCTCATTTATTTACTTATTCATGATGTTTGGGTTAAGGGAAAGAGGTGGAGGGGCAAAAGTATGGAAGATAACGAGGGACTTTGAGGGAGGGGGGGAGGGGGGGTGGTGATTCTTTCTCTGTTTCCTGCACCTACTTCCTCTTGACCTGTTTCACCCTCTTTCTAGATTGGACCAGGGATGGAGCTTTGCTAATCAGTTTACTGGTGCTTTGTCTCTGGATACAGGTCAACTCCCCCCCCCCTCCCTCCCCCCCCCCTCTCTCTCTCTCTCTCCCTCGTCTGTCTGTCCGTCTGTCTGTCTGTGTCTCACTGTCTTCTTTTTCTGTCTCTATCTGTTGCTGTCTGTCTCTCTGTCTCCGTCTCAGTCTGTCTATCTGTCTCTCTGTCTCAGCCAGAGATCATCTTAAATAACGTGCGTGTGGATTTGTGACAACATGTGATCTTCTTTGGATAACGTATGGTTAGGTCTGTGTCAATTAGAGGTTTTTGTTGTCTAGCATGCAGGTGGATCCGTTTCAGCGACAGATCTTTGTTTGATAACATGCCGGTGAATTCGCTTCAACAGGGTATGTATCATTGCTGTATCACTTGGCTGCAAACAGTAGACCTTCTGACTTACAAGTTGGTGCAAGTGTCCATGAACGCTTTCCCAGAGGACTGCTCCTTGCCTTCGGGGACTATAACCGTTCTCTCGTCTTCTTCACAACGCAAAAAAAAACTGTCTGCCCACAAATTTCAAACGGCATCTAGACCCATTTTCGAAGGGTATAAAGATCTACAATTGTCATGTCCATTTAAAGTCGTGTCGTCTTACTGTATACAATTGACATGTCCATTTAAAGTGGTGTCGTCTTACTGCGGTCATTCTTGGCGATGACTCCTGGTGAGAGGACGTGGATAGACAATGTTTAGCCGAGGAGATAGCTATGCATGTGTTGCCTGCAACTGTTATCAATTTATCGTGGAAATGTTGTGTGTATTTCAAAACTATATTGCTGCAACATTGACGGTTACTTTTTGCGATAACTCAGTTGATAGTTTCCTGTCATGTTTCTCACCACACCATCCCCTTCCTTTCATCAGTTCCCCTCACACATCGCGTTGACACTCGCTGATCTCATGATCTACAATGACATTAAAATCAATCAAGAGTGTGAAATTATCAGCATGCATTAACAGATCATACTTAAATGAGGCAAGCATGCAAGCAAGCGCGTGTCTTTATGTGTGGTGTGTGTGTGTATGTGTGTGTGTGTGTGTGTGTGTGTGTGTGTGTGTGTGTGTGTGTGTGTGTGTGTGTGTGGTCTGTGTTGAAGAGAGAGAGAGAGAGAGAGAGAGAGAGAGAGAGAGAGAGAGAGAGGATATGCCAGCCAACTATTAATGAAACATGGACTTTCGTGCAACTGTACTCGTAGGTTCAATGAACAGTGGAATATTTTGTAAGGAAACTAACAGATGAACTATTTTGAAAATCAGACTGCTACCTCTGAAGAAAATCAATTGATAATTACCGGAGCTACAGACCCGGCAAATGTCCATTAAAATGACAAGAGATAGTTGCCAGCCCAGGGAAAGGTGTTACGTGCAAACTGTGAAAGCTACAACACCCGTAGCCTAATTAGCAAGGAAGCCCAACACCATGCCATCTAATGAAATAGAAGGATACGATTTTGTCCTCCTCTAACACACACACACAACACACACACACACACACACACACACACACACACACACACACACTTTCCGGGGTATTCCCATTAATCCTTAAATTAACTCCCATTATACCCTACATTTCCACTCGTTCTAATATTAACTCCCTTTAGCCCTTATCCTACTCCCCCCCCCCCTCCCCACTGTCGGAAAAGACATCAGCTTTCATGAAACATCTGCACATAATCTTCAAGATTTAAATAGGATTGCAAGAGAGTTGTGGCTACCAAATTTCAAGGCTCACCATAACGCTTTCTTCCAGTCGGAGACACTGATATTTGGAATTTCAGGCCAATACTTGATTTATAATCTGGAATATGATACAGGAATGTAAAGACCTAAAATGCAATTCCTCATCCTTACGGTTCGCATTCTGCGCTTACAATTTTTCCTTGCATTGTTTTACGTCATCGTTCAGCTTTTATGGAACTCTGTGTATGGACCAGTGCACACGTTGTGACGCCTTCTACAGCAAAATGAACACAGGCTGTAGCGACTAAATATTTTCGAGTTCTCTCAAGAGAAAAAATATCCCGTTTGGATTTAATGTGGGCAGGCGTTTATGATTAACATGAAGTGATCCGCACATGTTGCTTGTATAGGAGTAAGAACGAGAGATTCGCAGCTTCTCCTGTTCGTCTCAGGAAACAAACGAACCTTTCATATACTATGAACATACGTTTTTCTTTCTGCACATCTGAAAATTAGTTTTCTCATAAGTTTAGCCTCCCTTTTCTCGCATCGATGGGCTGAACGTTCATCCTGTTTGTAAGAGTGTAAAATAAAGGGAAAACATAGTCAGGATTTCTGTTGCCTCTTCCGTAAAAAAACGTTTAGGTACTTAGAGCAGGTATGTCAGGCTGGGCTTACCTAAAAATCTCCTTCAGTCAAACAACCAAGCACACATTTAAAAAGCAATGAATTGGAGGTCTGGCTATGTCTTTACTGCTTATCTCAATGTGTTGTCATTCTGATAGTGTGAAGCTAGAAAGCTCTCTTTCCTCCCCATGATCTTTTTGAATAAGTCTTTTTGCCTGCAATACTACCAGACATAAATATGGAAATGGGGCCTGAACGTAAATGGTCCAACGGACTGAACATTGGAGAAAGAAAACGATGAACAGACGTCGTCGTTGTGCACTTCTATAATGGATCCCGGCCATTCATCTAAGGGTACAACACACAAGACATCAACAGATCTAGCCGTCTGCCGGTGATATGACGATGGACAAGAGCGTCCTCTTGGAAATCTAGACAGAAAGACACCAAGACACCTTAGGACAGAAGGAATGACCATAGGGCGTGATCGACTTGGGAAGGGGGGAAGTGCTCAGGAATGGAGGAGATTAGCGAATCGCTGGTGTGATTGTGGAGCAAGACAGTTTCTGCTCAGGCAATTATCTGGCTGGTGATATCTTCTCTTGTTTTGTTTCACACCCTCCATGATTGCATGTTTTCTCCCTCTCTCATTTTTTCCCTTGCCTTGACTTCTGTGTGAATGTGAGTAACAAAGCAGAAGGAAATGGGGCAGCTCTGTAGAAACGCCTCATGATGTTGTCGTTAACACCAGCAGATGTGATTAAACTCGTTTCATGTGAAGACAGTATCTGCAGGAATGACCAGAGTGACCTGACGTAGGTCATGTTCTTCTTCCTTTCGTGGCTACATTTTCGAGATAATGGTGAGATTCTTGTGCCTGTGAGCGTGTTTAAAGGCATCATGAAGATAGCCATATTCTGTTTGCAAGGATAATGTCTGAAAACCATATGGATGTGTAGTCTTATATTTCTTGGTTGGTTGGTTGGTTTTTTCCATCCATTCCATGCCACACAATGTGTGGCACACGCGTGTTTGTAAGGTCTTATTTGTTATGTCCTAAAATATACGCAAGCATTCACAAACGAAATTGATGGATTAAAATCTCATCCTGGGAAACTTAACGTGGTCAGAATCTCAGAAAATGTTAAGATGTTAAGAATATCTATCCTGTAACCTGGCTGTTTCAAGAGGAGATACGATCAAGAGAACAATGTTCCATATGGTAGGCTTATTAGACTGGATGCACTGTATAATTTTTCCACTTGACGAGCTCCAAAGAAAGTTATTTTATGTGTGACTATTCAGATCAGAGCATGCTGCTAACACACCTGCATGAACGTCAATGCTTTAGAGCAATGGAAACTGTAGTTTCCTAGGGCAGACGAAATGAGAAAATGGACACTATAAAAACAAAAAAGACAATAGATAATGATGATTCCTTGAACAAAAGATGTCCTCATACACTGTTGTCTTTGTACTGGAACATAGGGTTGTGCATTGTGTTCTCCTTTATGGTTTCATGGTATAAACACAAAATGTCCTCAGAACCAGTTTTCACGCTGGGATGGTGAGACAAACAGAATGACAGACAGACAGAGAGACAAACACACACACACACACACACACACACACACACACACACACACACACACACACACACACACACGCATAGCCTACTTGTATACGCGCACACAAGCACAGACTCACGGACGCACGCACGCAAGTATGCACCACGCTCGCACACACGAATACAGACTTCTACCCATCATAAAATTGACTCCCATTGTTTTCTACACTCCCATATATCTTCATATTAACTCTACTCGTCCCTTCTCCTACTTCTCACTCCTCCTCCTTGTCCTCTGCCTTATTGCTAACACTGTCGGAAAAGACATCAGATTTCCTAAAATATCTGAAAATATTCTCTGAGATATATACAGAATTCCGATAGAATCGAGGCAGCGAAGTTTAAACATGGCTCACTATAACGCTTTTTTTTCTACCTTTTTAACCTCGCATTGTTTTCAGTCATGGCTCAGCGTGTATGGAACTATACATATGGACCAGTGCATTTGTTGTGACGCATTTTACAGCCAAATGAACACAGGTTTTAATGACTAAGGGTTCCATCGTGCGAAAAATACCCTTTGGACTCATTTACTATGAGCAGGAGTTAATGATTAATACGAGACAATCTGAGTACTTTTGTTTGTTTAGCATTTAGAGCGAGAGATTCACAGCTGCTCCTTTTTCCTGTCAGGAGAAAGATGAGTCTTTCATAACCCTGAGCATACAGTTTCTTTTCTGCGCATCTGAAAATTAGATTTCTCATGATTTTAACCTCTCTTTTCTAGCATCAATTGTCTAAACGTTCATTCCGTTAGCAAACGTATGAAATGAAGGGAAAATAAAGTCAGGAATGTTACTGCCTGTTCCGTAACGAACGTTTAGTTTATTGATTAACGCAGGGGAGTCAGACTGGGCTTACCAAATTCTCCATTGGTCAAACCATCGAGCGCATCAGACTGACTTTACTGACGTCTCCTTTGGTCAAACCACTGAGAGAATATGAATTGGAGGTCCAGCTACATCTTTACTGTCCAGTCTTAATGAATTGTCGTTCTGGTAGCGTGGAGCTAGAAAGATCCCTTTCCTCCCCATGATCTTCTTGAATGAGTGTTTCTGTTTGCAATACCACCAGAGTTAAGTGTGGAAAGGGGGCCGGAATGTAGCTGGTCCAACAGACCAGACAGTGGGAAAAGGGAAAACTTTGAATAGCCCATCACTGTGCACTTCTATACTGGACCTAGCCGTCCATCTAAGAGGTACAGCACTCACGATCTCAACACTTCTAGCCATCAGATATGGATATGACGATGGACAAAAGCATCATGTGGGAAATCTAGACAGACACTGGCGAAGACACCATAGGAAAGGAAGTATATCCGTATGTCGTGACCAACTTTGGAAGGGGAGTGGGCTCAGCGATGGAGGAGTAGGGGAGGCACGAGTGGTGTTGTGGAGCGAAGACAGTTTCCGTTCAAGCAATTATCTGGCTGGTGTTATCTTCTCTTGTTTTGTTTCACATGCTCCATGATTGCTTGTTTTTTTTCCTCCCCTCTCTCATGTTTTGCCTTGCCAGCAGTTCTGTGTGAATGTGGGTAACAAAGCAGAAGAAAATGGGGCAGCTCTGTAGAAACGCCTCATGATGTTGTCATTAACCCCAGCAGATGTGATTAAACTCGTTTCATGTGAAGACAGTATCTGCGGGAACGACCAGAGTGACCCGACATAGGACATTTTCTTCGTCCTTTCTTGGCTGAGGTAATGGTCAGATTCTTGTGCCTGTGAGCGTTTTTAGAGTCATCACAAAGGTAATCATATTCCGTTTGTAGGGATGACGTCTGAACACGGTATGGGTGTGCATTCTTTGGTTTGTTGGTTGGTCGGTTGGTTTTTCCACCTGTTCCATGCCACACAATGGCATGCACTACAGTGGTGTGAAAAAGCGTGCTTATAATGTTTCATTTGTTTTAGACTTAAAATATATGGATGCATTCACAAACAAACTTACTAGAATTAAATTCATCCTGAGGACTTTGATGCGTTTGGGGTCTCAGAAAATGCAATCTCACCGAGAGAAGCTATCCTCTAACCTGACTGTTTTAAGAGGAGATACAACCAAGAGAACAATGCTTTATGTGGTAAGTTTATCAGATACCCATCCCGAAGTTACAGGATACATGGAAAAATGTAGTCACTGGACATGCTCCAATGGAAGTTATTGTATGTGTGTGACTATTCAGAGCTGGACCACACTGCTGAAACACCTGCATGAATTCCAATGCTGTACAGCAATGGAGGCTGCAGTTTTCCAGTGCGAAAGGGAGAAGATGAAATAGACACTATGAAGTCAACAACGACTGGAAAACCATGGGTGATTCCTTGAACAACATATTTCCTGATATGCTTGTGTCTTTGTACTGGACCATAGGATTGTGTGTTGTGTTCTCATTTTAGTTTTTGGGAGTAGACACAACATTTTCCAAGACTTTCTTTTTTCTTCTACTCTGACAGTCAGACCGACGACCGACAGACAGACAGACAAACAAAAGGACATACATACAGACAGACAGATGGATCGGACAGTGACACACACACACACACACACACAACACACACACACACACACACACACACACACACACACACACACATTAAAACACAGAGAGAGAGGAGAGAGAGAGAGAGAGAGAGAGAGAGAGAGGAGAGAGGTGTATCTGATAATAAACTTTTTTATCACGAAATAATCGCAGTCTGACCGAGCACATTCTGAATTCGGGTAGGCTGGGAGCAAAATGGACTGTGCTCCATTTAGAGTCAGTCAGTCACGTTTTTGATGGTGACTTTCCTAACACAGTTTCATTAATGTCTGAAGATTGAATCTGTTGGCATTGGATCTCTTTTATCTTGTATCCTCTCAGCATATCAGAATATCTGTGTGATTTCTCCTGGTAGAAAACGGGAGGCTGAACGGAAATTGATCAGCATGTACCTCTGTTCTCTCTATAGTTCATGTTTTAAATTAAATTGAACATGAAATGAGGCACGGGACAGTAAACAATAAACAATAAAGAAGTAGGGTAACTCTTGCTCCCATAAGAAAACCTAACTCAGAGTAACTTTTATTCTAGACTGGCACAGCCTTTTAAACTTGAATAAAGTCAGACAAATACAAAGACGAACAATCTAATAGCGCTTGTTTTTCCCCCCATATTAAATTATTCGTCTTTGTATTTGTCTGACTTTATTCGGGTCTTGAATTTGTTTATTGTTTTAAATTAAGTTACTCACCTACAATTTTACTTAAACGTGAATGGACCACTAGTACAACTGCAGTGCTTTCGATTTGCGTTTTTGTTCTCAAGATGTGATTTTAGACAAAATAATATAAGCTAAGCCGATCGATCAACAAGAATGTGCAAGGACTTTTTACACCAATCTGAGCCCAGCGCTGGACCTTGCAGTGTAATATCATCGATTACAAAGACAACTATCAATCAAAGAAACTAAAAGCAGACAAATGTTACATCACAGATCTGACAGCCCCACCATGGCACGCAAGTATAGACTAATGATTAAAAAAGAATCAATTTAACGATGATCGCGAATAACATTCCATGTGTCCTTGGGAAGTGTAGACACAAGGTGGTCCAGATATCCATTCAATATAAATACATATAATAGGAATTTGAAAAAAAAAAAAGAAAGAAAGCGTAGACGTTAAAAGAGAGCATACCCACATGACGTAAATGTGTTATTATTATTATTATTATTATTATTATATCATCATCATCATCATCATTTATATATTATTTATTTTATTTATTATTATTGTTGTTGTTTGTTTGTTGTTGATCAACGGTGGGTTTCTTATTGTATTTTATCAATTCATCATAATGCCGATGTTTTCAGTGTGAAATTTGGGATCTTCTGCACAAGAGAGTGTGTTGCCATACTACTGCATGATCCAGTTGTTTTTTTTTTCCAATCTGGGTATGCATATGTTTCTCTTGACCTAAGTTAGTTTTCACTGCATAATTGTGCCGGGTACAACCGCCATACTACCATGGGTATTTGAATGTGTTCTTAATGCAGACAGCTCATGATGATTCAGTTCATTAACCCGTCTGAAAGGCTAGCACCCAGACGACTATCTGAGGATTTGTGGAATTAAGGAGAAACTCACAATAAAACAAAACAAAACAACAACAACAACAACAAAACCCCACGAGATTCAAAATATGTACCAAGCAATGTTTTGCTTCCTAGATGAGAGCGCTGTTCACTACACCATCTTAAAGGATGGGAGAAAGGTGACAGAGAAGAAATAAAAAAGGTTGAGGGGTAATGGTAGTGATGAGAAGGGGTGAAGGGGTGAGCTGATAGTGGTAAACGAGGAGACAGCCGCGGTTGAGGAGAGAAAGCCAATTTCCATTGCTGGCAATTATCTGGCTGTGGACGTCTTCGCTTGTTTTGCTCCTCACTTCTCCATTATTGCTTTTTTGGGTCTCGTCAGCAGTTCTGAATGAATGCAGGCGTCGAAGGATAATGAAACGTGGCAGCTCTGAAATTCAGGTTGATTATGTTGTCATTAACCTCAGCAGAGGTGACGAAACTCTATTCCTCACAGAACGAGATCTATGGGAATCAAACAGGAAATAAAAGAGAAAATATTGTTTTCAGAGGAAAGGCCCTGAAATGAAGACAATTCGTATAAATGTGCATTCACCAACGGTATATAATTCAACACATATGCAACATAGGTATATGTGATACAACATTGTAAAAAATCTGACTCACTCTGCTCTCACCTGTACACTTGAACACACACACACACACACACACACACACACACACACACACACACACACACAAGAAGAGAGAGAGAGAGAGAGAGAGAGAGAGAGAGAGAGAGAGAGAGAGAGAGAGAGAGAGAACAACTAGCTGAACATGACAGAGCTACAGAAATCGGTAGATGTGAATGGTCGGAATCTTGCTGTGAAATTTCGTGCAGCAGAGGTTCTGGAAGCAGCGGTATGAACTAGACTTTCCTAAAAATAGTACCGTGTCTTTAATTTTGTCCTGTCTTGCTCGGGCCCAGGTAGCGAGGAACTTTAGGGCATACACATGCTTCATCTGTCACTTCCTGCGTGCTGTACACACTTACTTTCACATTTGTCAGGAAAGTGCTGAGAATGACTCTATGACGTCACCTTGTATGCATGTGATCCGTGCGACATCCATTTCATGGGCGGGGAAACAACGTGAAGAGCCTGAGGTGTCGGCAATATAGGATCTGACACTTCTTGACCAAACAGCAGCGGGAGACGGGGCCATCAGCGGGCTGGTGGCTAGAGAGTCGGGTATATGCTCTTGCTGTAGGTAAAACGGGGAAATGAGAACAGCTGTGAAAGGAAGATGAGACAGAGGTATTGCAGAGGAATGTGATGGAAGCTGCTCTCCCCCTGCTTTCGTCATTTCTGGCTGTATTTTTTTTTCCTTCTTCTCTTCGTCTTCCACTTTCCCTCCTTTGATTATTGCAGAGACAAGTACAATGGCCGGTAGGATCAAGATTAATACAGCAATCTATATATATATATATATATATATATTATAGAGAGAGAGAGAGAGAGAGAGAGAGAGAGAGAGAGATGCATAAATGTATATATGCATATTACAGTGTTCGCTCTGTGATTGCAAACTTGATTAAACATTCATGATCAATTCAGTTGGGAATGACAGAGGCTCTGTCCTCAGTTTGTAGTCTTTCCACTCCATTTGACTACAGAGAGAAGATGAATCATGACAGAACTGTACTCTGTGAGTGTGTAATGGTAATGGTAATGTTGCTTATAGCCAAGCCGACCGCAAAGGGCCATATCAGGGCTGTCCACCACGTTGAAGTCACCTCAAGTCATTAAAAAAACAACAACAAACAAAAACAAACAAACAAAAAACTCATTGACAGAACTCTTAAAAACACATCTTCCAAAAATACACGGGGAATTTCGTTAAAAACTTTCTTTCATAAAATCTTAGATCAGATTAAAAAAAAATGTTAACCTCCCACAAAACTTCAAAGATCACATCAGATAGGACATCTCTGAACAAGGTTTTTATGAGTCTGCTGTAAAGTGTTTATGTCTCACCTGTCTCACAGTGTGTGTGTGTGTGTGTGTGTGTGTGTGTGTGTGTGTGTGTGTGTGTGTGTGTGTGTGTGTGTGTTTAACAAATCTACGTCTCTCTGTTTGAACATAAAGTTACTCTCCTCGGAGACAGCATGTCGCCAGGGCATAGAGACACCCACCTCTTGTATGTGTACATTCTCCTGTACATATCAAAATCTTTTCTCCTGAGAACTTTGCCGGGCACGTTTTCTCTCATTGCTGATGGTTGATTTGTGGGCTTTAGAATAGCCGCACACATGATGTCAGTTTGTCATCTCTCCCAAACGACTAACCCTCAGACCAAACTCGTTCTCGTTGAAATTCTAGTCAAGGACCGTGAAACATTCAGTTGTAAGTCGGTGCTATATCGGCATGATATGTGCCTTTAGGACAAAACAAAACCCGTATTTAGATACTAATCCCTTTCCAGTAGATTGATTAAGATCAGATCTAAGGTGGATGTCTACGTGTTAAATAAACTACGTAGTATCCAAAGTGACAGTTGTTTGATTGATAACAAGATTATCATTTTATTCTTGGGGGATGGTGGCAGTGGTGGTCTAAGCGTTTTTCACCAGAAGATTTGATTTGACAGAAATGTACTGTGAGAGCTGCTGCATTCTTCTGCCCCCCCCCCCCCCCCCTCTCTCTCTCTCTCTCTCTCTCTCTCTCTCTCTCTCTCTCTTTTCTATCTATCTCAATGTGCGCGTGCACGTGTGAGTGTGTGTGTGTGTGTGTGTGTGTGTGTGTGTGCGTGCGTGCGTGCGTGGTGTGTGTGTGTGTGTGTGTGTGTGTGTGTGTGTGTGTGTGTGTGTGTGTGTGTGTGCGTGCGTGTGTGTGTGCGCTCGCGCGCGCGCGCTCACGCGTTCAGAAGAAAATGTCTTTTTTACATTCTTTAAACTGCCAGTGAGATTAGGCTTATACTGCTTATTCCATCCATCACATACACGGCCATACCTAGATTCATCCTCTCGCCATCCCACTTCTAGTGAAACGTTGACATCAAGCCACCTACCAGCGGGGGCACTGCACTGTTACCGAGTCATCTGGTATCAATGAGTAGCACTTGTTTTAATGTTTGTGTTGCTTTATGCCTTATGTGCTCCCAGTATGAATTCCAAATTCAAATGAATAATTGGAACAATATTTTTTTTCAGAAATGCGCCACACAAATGCCTTGGACATTCATGGCAAGCTGCAAAGCAAGAGTGTTTCAAAGCATTGTATACGGTCTTTGCGTTTGTTGTGTGTGTGTGCAAACTAGGCCGCCATTCTTGAAACGTTAGCTTCCTATTCTCTTCACCGTTTCTTACCGGCCTCTTGTAAATACGAACAAGATGCAAAGCATATAAACGTACTCTGTAATAGTACAACAAAAAGAAAAAAAATGTATAGATAAATTAGTCACTATACCACTTTCTCCCCTTTTGGTGGCAGAAATTTTGTATGTAAGAGAAAAAAAAGGTTGTGCTCTCCCTGGCGAGGAAATGAACCCCGGTCTCCCGCGTGACAGGCGGGTATATTATCCACTATACTATAGAGGAGCTCATAGAGTTTGGTTACACTTAAGTTTATAAACCGTTATTGCTTAAACTGTGCATCACAAAATTATCATTTATTGCCGTTAGTAACGGCTATTCTGGTAACATAAAACATTGGACATCATCCGTGACCCACAATGAACATATCTACAAATTGTCAGAAAGATCGGTCCAGCCGTTTTGCCTGGAGCGAGTGGAACACATTTTGACCACAGACGGACACACACACGCACACACACACACACACACACACACACACACACACACACACACACACACACACACACGCACACACACACACACACACACACACACACACACACACGCACGCACACACGTACACACACATGTCATCAACATTAACGCAATACCTTCATGTGACTACGGTTTCCTTTCATATTCAATCCAATGACGTGTGTCTGTTTGCTTTTCATATTCAATCCAATGATGTGTGTCTGTCTGCATTTCTTCGTTCCCGTTGTAAAGTACTCCCTGTTCTGTAAGAACTGGGAGTACAAAAAGGAAAGGAGAAAGTGGGTTTGGGGTGTGCTGATAAGACTAATAACGAAATACTTATGACAAAACTATTGCCTCTGTCTGGACAGCTGCTACTTTTTTATCAACTTATTTTGTTCTTTGAGGTTTTAGAAGAGAAGAAATCAACCATGAAGGGGTGTGAAATGAAACACTTGATGAATGTGATTTTCCCAACCTGATAACTGTTTTTGGTTTGTCTACCTCGCCATTCATACCACCCACTTGGCACTTCTAACAAGACAGTCATACCATAACGACAAAAAAAATCTTTCGTCAAATTGCCCTAAATATTTACCTTCTAAATCGCACGAAAAAGCACACGATTTTTTTTCTCTAAGTTTCACCATTCAGGTCATTGATCATTATTATATCAAATTTCGTCTGATTCAGTATGAACAATCTCTTAATATCAATACAAAACGAACAATATGCTTTTCTCCATTTATCCCTTTCTGGGGTAGTGAGGATTCAAACACTAGCAAATGGTTATTTGATTGAATATGAAAGAAAACAGTAGTCACATGAATGCATTGCGTTAATGTTGATGACAATACCTATGTCTATTAACCAGAAAAGTATTTCAACCACAAGTAGGCCTTTTCAAGGTAGCTTGCTAACTTTTATGAATGAAGACATTTTCTCGAGTGCTAATCAACACAATACAAGGTTTAAACGTTGAATGCACTGTCAGGTACCTCAATATTTATCATGGTAGTTCTGTGAAAATTCGTTCGTTGCTTTTTTGTGCGTTTTCTCTTTCTTTCCAGTAGTGTAGTCCGTGTACTAGGTAATGATTGATTACAAAAGCTTGTACGCTTCTCTGATGAAATAAAAGAATTTTCTCTCAAGTGTTATATGGACACAGAGGACAGGCCACAATCTATTGATTATTGACTATTCAATGGGTTTAACCGTTACCAAACAATACAGTAGGATTCCCCATAGGATTCCTTTTTTCCGATTTGAACATCGCCAAAATGACTAAGGCCTGACGATACTACGTGAACAGTACCAGGGTGACAAATGAATAATAATTAAAGGGTAATTGGCGTCTGATTAATTATTTCAATAATCATTTTAAGCATTTAAAGCACAGCACATTGAAGACAAACACTCTGAGAGAGAGAGAGAGAGAGAGAGAGAGAGAGAGCGAGAGAGAGAGAGGAGAGAGAGAGAGAGCAGGCACGCACACACACACACGCGCGCGCGCGCGCGCCACACACACACACACACACACAACACACACACACCATGCAGCCCCCGTGCCTGGAGGTGGCGGAGGACAGAAAAACTGACCAAGCAGACCCAGAATTCAATCGATTGAGTGCTGGCCACAAGGAAAGCAGAAGGAATTTCATTAGAAGCCAGTATAGGAATGCACACCGAATCCTGCCAACCTTCATTTCCATTGTGTATCGCCCTGAAATCCCCCCAACCCCTTATTCACAATTTCCCATCTCCTCTCTATTTGATCCCCTACCCCGAGGGACCAGATCTCTGTGAGCCAAGATGGTTACGTGATGATGGAAGGAGGGGAGGGAAAGGAGATTTTCTATGTTTTGGGGAGGAAGACGGTCAGTTTGGATTACGTATAACTTTTGTGTCTCGTTGACCTTTTCAATGGGGGAAATGGTGGCTAGACAAAATGAAACAGGCATGCATAGAGAAAAAGATGAGCATAGACCACAAAAAAAAAATGAGAACAATACCTCGAATACATAAATTTCGCCAATGAAATGACAAAATCCTTAAAAGGAAAATCCTCTAGAAATAGTTGGCATGTATGTCTGACAGGAGAATGCAATTTTTTTTCTATATCTCCTCGGAAAACATTCAACGTCATGTTTTATGTCACAACACCACTTTGGAAATCACATGGAAGAAATGAACCAAGTTTCGGTTTCCCTCAAGAAATACCAACGTGTGCAGATTGATCAATACATGCTGCACAACGTTTTTCAAAGCCACAAAACCACAATTGTAAAATTCAGTTGCCTGTGCTTGGGGAGATAAACAAATGGCTGATACTTGTTTCCCTTATCACCCATGTGCTTAACACAATACAGAGAAATAACAAAGCATTACAATGAGAGACGGAAAACAGTGTAAACCAAAACTTTTGATCTCATCCCAGGAAGTAGCATCATTTTCATCCAAAACTACTACAAAACCCTCCTGCCAAAATCTGTCTGTCTCAAAAAGGTTCTTTTGAGAATTCTTCAAGAAATAATTGGCAATAAATGTTCAGG
Source organism: Conus canariensis (assembly GCA_033310375.1). Lineage (NCBI taxonomy): Eukaryota > Metazoa > Mollusca > Gastropoda > Neogastropoda > Conidae > Conus > Conus canariensis. The sequence goes on from CM065732.1 coordinate 36,092,678, forward strand.
AGATGCCACATTCTGAAAAACCTGAATGTATTAAACTGGAAACATCACACGACACACACACACACACACACCCCACACACACACACAAGAAGTATGGATTCATTCACCATGTTCAAAATATTTCAGCATTAGTGAACAAAGTTTTTAAAGTCCCGTTTAATCGAAAATACCTAAGGTAGAAATTGTAGTTTAACATCTGAGTATTCACTCGAACCTCTTGATTAGACCAACGGCTTACAGAAAGACGTCGCTTGGTTCCTCTCGACTGTTTTTAATTAAGGTATTTGGCAGCGGACGTATACAGCTTCATTCGCCAACATGAAGTAGTTTCTCGGCTCTTTGATTGCTGTTTTCTTGGAAATTACAAAAAAAAAAACCAATGCTTTCCATCTGCAATTCTTTTTATCTTGAAAAGAAAAAAAAAAAGCAAATCGTTATATACATCCCTTCTTTGGGAACTCGCGGGGCTCATGTCTGATGACTTTCTGAGAACTGGGAGACTAAAGTCTGACGTTTTAACTAATACAGGCAGAGTAATGTCTACCTTTCCTGGGCTGATGCCATAAATTACAGTTGGCTACTGCAATAACCTCAGGTCTGGACAGAAGCCTGATGACGTCATCTAACCACTCATCCCTCATTCAACTTCTGACTTACTCCTCATACAGAGGCAGAACATGTTGGTGAATTGAAATGTGCGCCATTTTCTTTCCCACCGATCCTTTCTGACTTTCTCCAATGGGTGCTTGATAGACTTTGTATTCTGATGACATCTTTACATGACCTCATAAACCAGAGTCATGCTAATTCCTGATTAGCTGACCATGGGAGCTATATCTGTGCTAGAAGCATGTTGAAACAAGCGCCACATGGTATGAGTCAAATCCAAAGTTGAAATATTAAAACCAAGTCAATTTGCTGAAGCCCAACGACCAGTGAAAGAAAAGGTTTAATGCAATCTACTCAATCTCTTTCTCATTACTGTATCACGCCTGTGGGTAAAAGCCTCTAGACATGACTAACTTCTGGTAATGTCCTTCCTCGTGTCTTTCAGAATGTTGCTGGTCACTCCCTTAACCCTAATTCTCTTCTCATGGTGTTTGTGCTCGTCGCTTTTACGACTGTTCATTGTCAATCCTTTTGATATATTTGATTTGCCATGGCATGCATTATTGTGTCTGTAGGGATGTATCGAACTAAGCTTTCAGACATGACTGATTTCTTAGGATTATCTTCCGCACATTTTTGTGGATTACTACGGACCAATCAATCAGACGAGACTGACCTTTGGTAAAGTGTTTTTATCTTCTGAGATCTCCGAAGATTGCCGTGGATAAAGCCTTCAGACATGATGGATCTCTTATGGTGATCTTCCTTTACGTCTCTATATGCTGCTGA
>CM065732.1:36106575-36111575 GCA_033310375.1 Conus canariensis
CACACACACACACACACACACACACAACAAGAGAGAGAGAGAGAGAGAGAGAGAGAGAGATTCAGATAATTTTTTAATGTATTCGTAATAGGCCATGACCCCTAGCAAAGGGGTGTGTGAACATACACAGTACAATAATTATGAATAATTATAATGTGTAATGAAACAAAAAGCAAATCGTTGTCACATGTTCAAGAAGAATACTTAAGAGAGAGAGAGAGAGAGAGAGAGAAGAGAGGAGAGAGAGAGAGAGAGAGGGGGGGGGGGGAGGGGGGGGCCTGAAACGAACAGGAATCTATTGTCCTGATGAACGGTTGGGAGGTTAGACTTCACTTGAATCAGGTCGGTTTTGAAGCCAAATACAGTACAGTTAGAGTATGGAAGAGTTACTGACAGTTTGCTCCATTATGAAAATGCTTGGTGGTAAAAGTACTACTGACCATTTGTGTTTGTCTGTCCATCGGGGATATTAGATTTTGGGGAGAAGATGTGGACCTCTATGATAGGCGTACATTTTTGGACATTGTTGTCACTGCTTTGCTTGTGTTATGGGGGCAAATTTGAAGACTGGAACTCCTAAATTGATTGTTATCCCTGAATGGGGGCATCTGGAAAAGTATTGCTAATCGTTTAAGTTTTTGAATATCTATATATTTGTCAAGCTGGAATATATCATGAATGGAAGGATTTGTAAAATCTTGCATGTAGCCTCCAATCCTTGGTGTCATTTTGACCACCTTCATATTAACTGACCATTCTTGAAAAAAAAGTTTCAGTTTATATGGACCTTCGTGCCTTGCTTTTGTTAAGACCTCGGCATTGACTTCCCATGCGATGACTTCAGTCGGGAATTCAGTGTCGGCAGGTTCCAACAGGCTGCCTTCAAATTGATCTGTTAGAAAGCGTTCTTCCAGTGGAAGAACCTCACTCACCATTGGTCCCATCAGAGCAATGTCGTCAGTAGGGAGCTTAGCAGGCCTGCACTTTGTACGCTGAACAAAAACAGGCATCATTAAAATCATCAATGCGACTCAGTAGTAGCGCTGTGTCCTCTCTGGGTGGTGGCCTAAAGACGACTGGATATTTTTACTTCAACGTGCACTGTTGGCGCTGGGACTACAAGGAAAATGCTACTGATGTGGTGATGAATGAGCCTGTGAGGGCTAGGAGTGAAGGTGAGTGGATTGGAGGGGTTAGGCCGGGAGGGACTGGTCTGGGAGGGATGAATGGGCATTAAGACGACCTAGAATACCAGACATTCAAGCACAAGTTGCTGACGGGATCTGTACTCTTTCCTCTTCCCCAGCCTCTGGCCACAAACAGCACCGTATCTTCAACTAGCTCTGACGTCCTCCTTCCCACCATCATGTTTTCCCTCCAACTTTCCACAGACATTGACAGTGTTGGAGTCTGTAGAGAGCAGGGCGTCAGCCACAGAGGGGCAGAGGGAAAGGGGATTGTCATTATGTCAGCGCTGGATGGGTGCCAGGGGTAGGGGGAGTGTGCGATGAGGAGAATGGGGGCGGGTGGAATAAGAGGTAAGGAGTAAGGGAGATGGAAGGTTTTGCTTTTCATCATGCTGGCCTCTCTCTCTCTCTCTCTCTCTCTCTCTCTCTCTCTCTCTCTCTCTCTCTCTCTGATCTTGAACCATACTTACTTCTAGGTTTGGGGAGATTTGTTCGATACATTCTAACAACATTTTGATTTGGAATGTCCGATTTATCAGTGCATAGTTCAAGATATAAAAGAAATGATGAACGTGGAACAAAATGTCCGTCGTGTAGATCTACTACTGATGATGAGATTCACTTTGTTTTTTGCTGCCCTGTGTTGTATGATTTGAGACACAGTTTACTCAATCCAAAATATTAGAACAATCCCAGTGATTACAAATTAGCTTTACTTTTAGCATCACAAAACGAACAGAACGTTAGAAACGTTGCTATGTATCTTTAAAAAGCCTTCAAGAGAAAAGAGAAATTAGTCTATCTTGAACCACCAAATTTGCGTGTCCCTTCAAGGCAACTTCAGTGCATGATATTGTGCAAAAAGTAGTGTAATGTTGTTCTTTTTCAGTTTCTCTTTGTTTCCTCTGAAAGTTGGTGAAACGTTTCCATGTCGTCTTTCGATTTAGTTTTGAAGCAGATGATGGATTGACACTATCATCTAAAGTTGTCTTGTTATATTGATCATTAATGTTCACACCCCTTCAAATGGGGCTTCGGCCTTACTGAGTGAAGTTCTGTTCTGTTCTGTTCTGTTCTGTTCTGTTCTCTCTCTCTCTCTCTCTCTCTCTCTCTCTCTCTCTCTCTCTGTGTGTGTGTGTGTGTGTGTGTGTGTGTGTGTGTGTGTGTGTGTGTGTGTGTGTGTGTGTGTGTGTTTGGTTTGTTCGCTTGTGTTTGTTACGTATTTTTCAACTTTCAAAAACACAGTAAACTTCCTCCGTTTTAACAGTTCTTTGGATGTTGAGAGAGAGAGAGAGAGAGAGAGAGAGAGAGAGAGAGAGAGAGAGAGAGAGAGAGAGAGAGAGAGATTTACATAATCAGCACAGTTCCACAGCTAAAGATATCAAGAGATATCAATCCTCCGAATCTCACCAGAATCCTTTTAATGGCAGAAAATCTGGAACCGTATGCAGAAACTAACCTTCTACAGAATAATTTCTTCTGCTGCCATCTCTTGGGTCCAGATAGCTCGGATACCCCATCTCTTTGAACAACAGCTCAGTTTACATTGTTCATCTTGTGCACTGCGCTCAGCTGCTTAGGCGTGCTGTCAGGCAAGTGTCGCTCCTGAAACTAGGTCCACGATATCCGACCGTGTGCACGTGGTTCGTGTCACTTCGATTTCACGGATGGAAAAAAACAGCATGTAGCGCTTGACACTGATATTGGATCTGTCACGTATTTATTAAGCAAACAGGAAGAATGGGAGACCGGGCGAGCAACAGGCTGTGGGCAAGCGAGTTGGAACATTATATTATGCTTTGTTGCAAAAAAATCGGAGGGAAGTTGGAGTGGTGGGGGAGGGGGTTCGGAGAACTGGAGGGAGGTAAGGTCGATGAAGGGAACCTGCTCTCCTCCGCTTCTAAGTGATGTTGATCTGGGATATTCTCCATTTTAGCTCTCTCTTGCAGCTGATAAAAAGCAAGGTTAGAAACCCAGTGTGCATTATCTCAGTCTCTCAGTCCTTGCAAACTTGATGAAACAAACCCTGCAATCACAATATTTCTTTCTTCTGTTTGTAGTCACTCCACGTGACTTGCTGAAGAAGGCTAAATCATAATATCACAGCATTGTGCTTTATTGTACAAATGCATGTCACAGCAGATTTCTCTGTTTAAAGTTCGGGCTACTCTTCCCAGAGAGAACTTGTATCCATGAATCAGGGCCTCTTACTTTTTATGTTTTTGGGTATCTCTCAGTGTGGTTCCCCCTTTGAATTGTCAGTTCTTCGTTGCTCAGAGCCCTTCATTGGGCCTTAAGGGCTTCCTGAAGAGTTGACTTCACTTTATCAATTCGCCCAAAAAGTTCGCAATCAAATCACTCACATAATTATTTTTAAATCTCGCGAAGAGCAGGAGAAAATCGTTCAGCATGAGCTTCGAACGATGGACGTGGATTCATGTTCTTTTCTGAGCTATTGTATTATCCACCATGAAAATCATGTTTACGCCTTCCCAGAAGCAAGTAATAAGAGACAGGACCTGTGAGTAAGCATGAGATAGACTTGATAACATTAGAGCATTGTTTGTAGGTTTGAGACCTGTTCCCGAGAAGAGCGGTCGTGGGTTTGCTGGAAACGTATCATGTGATGTGCTGCCTTCCTTAGTGTCTCATTTTTCTTGGTGGAAGAGGACAGTTTCTCTAGCATTTTTTAACCCTAAGTGTCGCTATTCTTATGCCACTCATTCCAGCTATCACATACACTGTATCTGGGCTCATCAAACTGCAGGGCAATCGTCAGTGAACTATTGATTTGGGACAGTCATGAGGCTACCATACAGTGGAGGCACTGCATTGCTACTGGGCTATTCAGGGGTAAGGAAGGTGTCTATTTTGCACATTCAAGCATCATGTGCTTTGCTGACGTACTTGTCTCCAGCATGAACTAAAGAAATGTATGCTAGTATTCCAGAGGCGTGCTATAAGAACATTTTCAAAATATGCACGGCACGTTACGATTCCACTAGTCGTTCTGCGTCTCTGTTATGTTGCGGACACCCCATACTTCCTAAAAAAAACTCTGACCTCTTGTAGGTAAGAAGAATGGATGATCAAAGTCTGCCAAATCTGAAATAGGAAATTAAAAAAATGTATTGGTGACCAAAACAACATACTAAGTCCCTAGAGCTGCCGATTTTTTTTGCTCATTGGTGCAGTTTCTTGAGAATGATGGGAAGAAATAAATCGATGAAACAGAAGTGTGGAATACATGACAAGTTAACAATGCCCAACAAGATAATGGCTGCATTGTTTCACGGACCCCACCCTCCATTCTTCTCCCACTACAGCTAGCGCTCGCCTAAAAAAAGACAATTATACCCTATAGGAAAGACAATTATACCCTATAGGAAAGACAATTATACCCTATAGGAAGACAACTATACCCTATAGGAACATAATTATACCCTATAGGAAAGACAATTATACCCTATAGGAAAGACAACTATACCCTATAGGAAAGACAATTATACCCTATAGGAAGACAACTATACCCTATAAGAACATAATTATACCCTATGGGAAAGACAATTATACCCTATAGGAAAGACAACTATACCCTATAGGAAAGACAATTATACCCTATAGGAAAGACAATTATACCCTATAGGAAAGACAATTATACCCTATAGGAAGACAACTATACCCTATAGGAAAGACAATTATACCCTATATGAAGACAATTATACCCTATAGGAAAATCTCTTTCTTAAACAATCCTTCTTGCTGAAATTATTGGAAAAGAAAATCATTGTTTTTTCTACTGTTAACCACACA
>CM065732.1:36116575-36124075 GCA_033310375.1 Conus canariensis
TTTTTAAATCTAATGTTTTATTTTTCTTTTCGTTTCAATACTGCAAAGACCAGAATCCCAACTCTGGACTGCCAGAATCATGTTGGGATGGGTAAGTTCCTTCCACTGCTCCGCCCTGTACCGATCTTGGCTGATAATTGTGGTTTTCTATGACGTGCTTCTATATTCATGCAGTACTAAAACAGTCAATGACACTTACTCAATAAACCACTTGACCTTCTACCCTCTCCACCAACTATTCTTCTTTAACCTGTGTTGCCTGTTATAATGGAAGACTTAGTGTTTGCATGCACGTGTCGTGTCCGGTGCTTCTTAAACATGTCGCATTAGCTGAAAATCTAAATTAGAAGTGAAAGAGGCAAAACATATATTCTGCACTCGCGCTTGAATTGATTTCTAATGACTCTTTGTCATCCTTCATTGATTTCTTTTTCATATCCAGTCCCATGGCTTCCAAAGTGAGCACTCTCGTACTTTGACGCCATGTCTGCTAGGCGATTTGATGTCGTAAGCAGCATTCCTTTGAAGTTATGTTTTTGTTGTGGGAGCAAAAGTTACCCCTACTTGTTTATCGTTTATTATTTACTGTTCCCTGCCTTGTTTCATATGTAATTTCGTTTCAGTTAAATCGAGGTTATTTGTTTCTGTCCGTCTTTGTATTCATGCCTGACTTAATTCAAGTTTGAAAGGCTGTGCCAGTCTTGAATAAAAGTTACTTTATATTTATTTCTCCAGTTCTTGTAGATGTGTTCGGTATGGGGGAGGGGGGGTATATGGGCAAGCTTGGAGCATATTTTTTTGTGGATGTTTCCTTGTTTGTTCTGTGTGCTCTGTGCTGTCATGTCTGCTAAGGCGATTCGGTGTCATAAGCAGCATACCTTTGGAGTTATGTTTCCTTGTGGGAGCAAGAGTTACCCTACTTGTTTATATCGTTTATCATTTACTGCTCCCTGCCTCATTTCATATTTAATGCCATTTAAAGGCTTACAGCAAGCAGAAACATGACAGAGGGGAAATACCACAACGTTCAGCCTCTCTCTCTCTCTCTCTCTCTGTGAAACTTGAAACTTGAAACTTGAAACTTTTTTTATTGTCACTAAACACCATCAAAGGATTTATGGACACAAGATGGCGATGATTAAACAACTCATCGTCCAAAGAAATAATGATTTGTTCATTTTACACAAAAAGTCATTATGTAAAGCAGTCATATACATATTTCGCAATTTCAACCTGAAGGTCATCATTAGACATCAAAGTACTTATTTTCAATGAGGTAGCGTCGTATATATCCATTTTGTTTATGATACGTTTTTTAAACGTATTCCTGATTTTATCGTAACGTTTACAAGAGTCTAAAAAATGTACCTCGTCTTCTATTATATTGCAAGTTGTACATTTCCTGTCTTCACGCTTAATATGGGAATATCTACCTCTTTCTATTGCGAGGTCATGTGCGCTAATTCTTAATTTACAAAGTTCTTTCCTGTAATGTTTATTTGTGCATTTGATGAGGTACGGTTCAAGCCTATATTTATTACTGATGTCATTATAAAATTTTAACCTTGGTGCTCTTTCCTTTTCTTTTTCCCAAAAGTGTATATATTCACTTTGTAACTTTCTCTCTATTGCATAACGCAATTTTTTAGGGTTAAGTGTACTTTGGTTATTCCATACATGTGTCATTCCAATATTACTTAAGATCTTCTTTACAGAAGATTTCCATGAAGATGATGGGTCAAGATCTTCGTACGCTTCTCTTAGATATGAGTCTTCCTTTGATTCCATTATATGGATCCAAAACATGACTACTTGACTCATTATTTCTTGACACAAGGGAAATCTTCCAAGTTCAGCTAGTACTGGCAATTTCATTGCTTTTCTGTGTACGCCTAATATATGTCTGCAAAATTTTACATGTACGTTCTCGATCGGATTATTGGATAATAAGTATTTGTGATAAATGTCGAACATTGTAGTCTGCTTTTCAACATGTCCTATCTTTTCTGTAAATGGAAACCAAACTTCTGCGCCATAAAGCATAACTGGTGAAATCAAAGCATCAAAGAGTTTTGCTATTGATGATACATTGACATGTTCTCCCTTTACTTTACGTAGTAAGGAGTGTACAGCTTTGTTACCTTGTTTTGCTAGATGATCTTGTGCTTTATGTAACTCTCCACTTTTATGAAGAATTATTCCTAAATATTTGAATTCATTTACTGTCTCAAGAGAATCGTTTCCACATGTAAATGCGGTTGAAAATTTTGAGTCAGTTTTAGTGAATATGACAACTTTTGTTTTATCTTTATTTAGTTTCATGCCCCATTCTGTACAATAATTATGAAGTCGGTTAAGTTTGGTTTGTAATCCTGATTTTGTGTTTGACAACATAACTATGTCGTCAGCATATAATAAATGCGATATTCGTGTTTCTTTCAGCTTGTTTGTAACAGGAGAATCATTGTTATCAATATAGTTTGAGATATCATTTATGAAGATATTAAACAGCGTCGGGCTAAGCGAACTGCCTCGAAGAAGTCCTTGTTTGACCGGGACTGATCTTGTAAATCCATTATTTGATTTTCCACAAACCATCGCGTTTGTGTACATATCTTTTATAACCCGATAACAATAGCCATTGATTCCTATATTGTATAGTTTCAGAAGTAAAGCGTCATGCCATATGCTGTCAAATGCTTTTCTAAAGTCTACAAAACAACAGTATAGTCTGCCATTCTTTTTTCTTATTTCACTATCAATGTTTCTTTTTAAAATGAATATCTGGTCTGTTGTTCTGTAGGATTTTCGAAATCCTGCCTGTTCTTTTATAAATAAATCTCTGCTTTCTATGTAATTTGTTATCCTGTTGTTTAATATTTGACAGAAAGCATTACTCAGGCAGCAGTTTAAAGTAATTCCACGATAATTGTTAGGATTTGTAGGATCGCCGCTTTTATAAATGGGCACACAAATGCCATGTTTCCACAGAGTGGGATACTGACCATATCTTAGTACCCAGTTAAATATGTTCTTAAGAGGTATAATTATATTAGGCAAACTGGCTTTGATTATTTCATTTGAGATTCCGTCCTTTCCCGTGGCTTTTTTATTTTTTAAATTTCGAAATGTCTTATGGATTTCTGATATACTAATTGGTTCATCAACGTTTGGATTATATATAACATTTCTTGCTTCAGACAATTTGTGCTCAATCAGTTTTTTTCTCTGTTCTGTTATTTCAATATTCCTGCTAACTAATTTTTCTAAGTGAGATATCCATTTGTCTTCATGGATTTCCTTCCTTTTATTTTGATTCGTAGTTTTGCATGTTTGTTAATTCGTTTAGTGTTCTCCATACTTGATTTGGATCCTTTTCAAATGCTTCATTTAGTTCTCTAACAAGTTTGTCTCTGTATATATTTTTTGTCTTTCTTAAAGTACTTTTGTATGCCTTCACTGTTGAAAAGTATTTTGCCTGTAGGTATCGATTGAAAGGGTGTCTGTTCAGTGCATTTAAAAGTGATCTTACTTCTTTCCTTAGAAAAAAACATTTTTCATCAAACCATTTTTTGTGTTTCGGATTTTTTTTTCTTTTGCGCATTTGTCTTTGTTTGAGTGATAAGGATGCTGCGTCTTTTATTGCTTGGGTCAGATCATTAATCATGTTGTTAATGAAGACCGAGGTCTCCGTATCATGATCTTGTGTCTTCTCCATACGTTTTTCTATTTCTTCTATACGACTCTTCATGATAGGGTTATTTAAAGCAATGTTCAGCTTTACTGCAGATTCGTCATCCCAAATAAATGACGTAATGGTTGTGTTAACTTTTGTGTCATTTCTGTTTGACGTGTTATTACGTAAGGGAGCACTGTCAGCATGCGCATTTGTTTTCATATTAGGTCTATCATTGCTAACAGTAGGAAGTAAAATTGACAGTTCAATAGGACAATGATCAGAATATACAGTGAGTTTATGAACTTTGCATGCAATAACATCTTTCATTAGCTCTTGTGATATAATGAAATAATCTACAACGCTACTTCCTTTTGTGTTGAAACAAGTAAAATTTCCTTGAAGATCGCCAAGTGAGCGACCATTAAGAATATACATATTATTTTCCAAACAAATATCTACTAATTTTCTTCCATTTTTTTGTATAACGTTGTCTTGAGAGCATCGTTTGTGAATAACGTTATAAAGATTGTCATTAGGATATGCATACAAGTTGTTTTCACCGTCCGTGTCAGTATAATCTATTAATTGTCCAGTTCTTGCGTTAAAATCCCCACACAATATAACATTCCCTTTGGTAGAGAAATGTTCTGTTTGTCTTTCCAACTCTTCCCAAATGCGCACCGTATTATCACGTCCATAAGACGACGATTCAGGTGGTATATATATACAACCGATGAAAGTATCAAGCTCGTCATTTGTGGAAGAAAGAATTAACCAAACAATGTCAGAATTACTCGTTGGGTGAAACTTGATTAGCGTTCGTAGTTCCTTCTTGATAAAAACTGATATTCCCCCTGATGCACTGGGAGCCTTGTTCCGTTTTTTCCTGCAGTAATGAACACCAGGGGCAAAGCCTGGTATAAAGATATCGTTAATATCTTCTCGTTCAAGATGAGTTTCTTGTAATATTACTATGTCATAATCAGAACATATTCTGTGTATTTCTTCTTCAAAGAATTTGTTAATCATACTACCATCGATTGTCTCCCTAAATCCTTTAATGTTCCACGAAAATATCTTAACTTTTTTCTGTACCATATGTGTTAATATTGAACAACCAATGTTATTAAAATCATATTATCCAAACACAATTTCATACTGTGATTTAAACTCAAGTGACAAGGAATAAAGTGAACATTTCTAAACACTTAGTTCAAAGAAGCGCATCTCATGTGGTGCTATGTATGTAGACTCACACTGTCATATCATAATGTCAAATAAAGTATTCGCAATTTTTTTTTTTTTTTTTTTTTTTGTGGATGAAAATTTGTCTCAAGAAGTTTTAGTTCTCAGTTGCTCTGGTTACCAGAATCCATAGTCCCAATAACGGTTGTTTTTGTACTCGTTCCAGTCGTATTGGTAGCTGTTGCGGTTTGCCCGGAAGTCCTTGTAGTTGTCACGTTGTTTGTTTAAGTGCTTGTTTTGATAGTCATTCCGGTCAGTCCAGGTGTGGTAGTAGTTGCTGTGGTCTGCCTGGAGATCCGTGTCGTTGTCCCGTTCGTTGTATCGTCTCGCCGTGTATCGGTTGTGGTAAGGCCTGTTGTAGTCGTTGTAACGTCCCTGCCTGTCTGCATCTGGCTGGAAGCGCTGGTGGGGTTCCGCTTGTCGACGTGACGTGTAGAATTTGTCCGGTCTTTGTGTAAAGAACTGTTGCCGACTTCTGTCCTGGTGTTGCTTATTTCTGGTGTTATTTCTGTTAGGGTTTTGTCTCCAGGAGAAGTCATTTTGACGTCTTATCCCCTTTTCGTTTCTTCCGTTGCCTGTTGTGCTCGTTTTTTGTGGACAGTTTCTGTCTCTAGGGAAGCGTTTGTATGGTCGGGGTCTTTGTTTCTTCCAAAAAAGACTGTGCACGTGCCTCCCGATATTTGTTGCCAGAATACTGGCACCCTTTTTTGAGGGATGAATGATATCTGCTAGATGGTATGGAGATTTTTGTAGATTGTTGTGTTCGATGAAAGATACACTTTTCTCCTGGTAGAGAGCGGCAAACACAGTGGCGTTGACGATTTTCCCCTTTGCATTCAGTTCTTCTTCATCTGTTGGTGCAATATGGCTTACAATTAGTTTGGTCTCTTTACTGCACATGGACTGACATGTCTTCACACAGGTAATGATTTTTCACTCACTTCCTTTGGTGATAATGTTTTCAATTCATTAATTCCAGCGTGAAGAAGAACAGCATCTGGCTGTTTGCCGTGTAAAGTTTCTATCTCTGTAGCACAGTCTGTGATTTTTGGTCGTTTTTTCATGGTTACCTTTAAGCCATATGAATTTCCAAGCCGTTCAGCATCAACCCCTTTTAACACAGAATCATGTAAAATGAGCAGACTGGGCAATTCATCATAATCCATGTCTGTGTCACTGTTGCTTGTGTCTGTGTTTTTGTCAATGTCTGTATCAAAAAAATTTGTGTGTGGTGTGTGTGTGTGTGTGTGTGTGTGTGTGTTGTGATCACTTTTGTTTCAAATTTGAATTACGGATTTGCTTATAGTGTTTGCAGCTTTTTAATTTCATTTAAGATAGAGTTATTAGTATTACAATAATCATTCTATACTATCAGAGCTACGTATATAATGAAATGTCGATCCTCAGAATCTCACGGAAATGTTTCCGGTAGCAGAAACGCTGGGCCTCTATGTAGAAATTCGCCTTTTCCAGAAGAATAGCTTACGTTGGTTCTATTCCCGTCCCTTCTGACTAGCTCTGATACCCTATATTTCAGAACGAAAGCGCGGTTGAACTTTCTCATAGTGTGCGCTGTGCTAAACTGCTAGCGCGTGCTGTCAGCAAAGTGTTGGTGGTGTCCCTCCGAAATTAGGTTCACGACGTCACACCTCGTGCACGTGCTCGGTGTGACCTCGATTTCACAGACGAAAAAACAACGTGTAGGGCTTAGGGTGTTAGTGGTATTGGGTCTGTCACTTCTTTGGGCAAACAGGGAGAGTAGTAGGAGACGGGGCGAGCAACCCAGGCTGTTGGCTAGCGTGTTGCCTCCTATGATCTGTTGCAGGAGAATTGGAGGGAAGATGGGGTGGTGGAAGAAACGATGGGAAGGACTGCAGGGAATTGGGTGGGATGGAAGCAACTTGTTGTTCCCTGCTTTAGTGGTTTAACTCCCAAAGATGGGAAGGACTGCAGAGAATTGGGTGGGATGGAAGCAACTTGTTCCCTGCTTTAGTGGTTTAACTCCCAAAGATGGGAAGGACTGCAGGGAATTGGGTGGGATGGAAGCAACTTGTTCCCTGCTTTAGTGGTTTAACTCCCAAAGATGGGAAGGACTGCAGGGAATTGGGTGGGATGGAAGCACTTGTTTTTCCCTGCTTTAGTGGTTTTACTCCCCAGTTTCGTCCTTCGTGACGTTCTCTACCATCCTATACAGAAGTGACAAGTTTCATAGCTGGATCAGGCAAGGCTGTGTCATTCTCTCAGTCCCTGTAAAAGGGATGACAGTTTCGTTGTCAAGTCCTTTTGGGAGGTCAGTAGTCCTTTCTTCAGTTTGCAGTCATTCGATCTGGTTTGAGAAAGAAGGTCGAAGCACGGTAATACTGCATGAACTTTTCTGGCATAAATGTGTAATAAAACCAGTAGATTGGTCTGTTTAAAAATCGAGCTACTCCTCACAGGGAGAGCTTGTATCTATGGTGCAAGGACTTTTCTTCTTTTTTTTTTAAACCAAATTTTAATCAGAGAAGTTCAGAAGTTAAAGATGCACCAAAGGAGGACTGTGTGCATACAACAACACATAAGTGACACACATCCGT
>CM065732.1:36129075-36159075 GCA_033310375.1 Conus canariensis
ATTCCAACCCAGACCTTTGATTTCCCAAGTGCGCCCACTCGTGGTGCTGCGATGTCAATCACGGGACTTCCGAAAGCCGCCCCAGGACAGAAGGGAGTTAACACGATGCTCCGCTTTGATTGTGTGTGTGTGTGTGTGTGTGGGGGGTGTGGGTGTGGGTGTGAATTTTAAAGCGCTGATAACAGGGACTTTTATTTTCTCCCTCAGCGTCTTCTATCATGCCTACAGAATGATTGCCTTGGATAGCCTCTATATTCGTGCTCTTGTATTTGGGTACATTTTTTTTAATCTCTCTCTCCTCTCTCTCTCTCTCTCTCTCTCTCTCTCTCTCTCCACTTTTTATTGTTATGGAAGCATTTGTAAAAGTGTTAGATACATTTTTGAGTCAATGTTTTTAATATCTCTATATCTCTCAAGCCAGAACGTCATGAAGGGCAACGCACAGTGCTGTCTTGCCTGTAGTTCAGACCAGAATGATAATCCGTGCCATCACTTTAACCAGCTTCTTAATCATGACCGTTTTTACAGAAAAAAAACCCTTTCAGTTTGTATTTAACTTCAAGTTTTGCTGTCATAGTGAACTTGGCAGTTGATTTACCATGTGTTGAGTTTTAAACAAAAAACTCGGTGTTGGCAGGTTCAAACAGGTTGCCTTCACACTGAGCCGATCAAAAATGTTCTTCTAAAGGAAAAGCTCACTCACTGTGGTCTCCGTCTGAGCTATGTCATCAGTAAAGAGCTTAGCAGGCCCTGTACTTTACATGTTGGACAAGAACAGGCACCGTTTAACACCATCAAAGTGACAAGGTACCAATGCAGTTACTGGTGGCCTGAATACAACTCGAAGTTTTAACTCTTGCGCTGCTAACGCTTGGACTCCAACAGAAATACTGTAGATGTGTTGGCAAATCAGTGTGTGTGTTTGGGGGGCGGGGGGGGGGGGGAGGACAAGAGAGGAGATGAGTGATGGCAGAAGGACTGGGTGGGAAGAGAGTACCAAGCCTTGAGCGGACACGGAACACCAGACAATAAAAACAAAACTTGCTGACAGGACTTGTACCCCCCCCCCCCCCCCCCCGCCCCACCACAACCAGTATCATATCTTCTTCTAGCTTCTGCTTAGCCTTTTCACCATCATGCTATATCACTCCAACTTTCCACGGGCTCTGGCAGGGTAGGAGGCTACAGAGTGCAAGGCGTCAGTCACAAGGGAGAGGGTGAAAGGAGCTTGTCGGTATGTCGGCGTTGGGTGGGTAGCATGGAGGGGGGGGGGGGTGAATGGGGAGCGTGGTGGGAGCGGATGGAAGGAGAGTTAAGGTAGGGGAGATGGAGAGTGTTGCTTTGGTGTCTTGCTCGCTTCCTACTCACTGGAGCTCGCTCTCTCTCTCTCTCTCTCTCTCTCTCTCTCTCTCTCTCTCTCTCTCTCTCTCTCTCTCTTGTTAGTGTGTGTGTGTGTGTGTGTGTGTGTGTGTGTGTGTGTGTTGTGTTGTTGTTGTTTTTTTTTGTTTGTTTGTTTGTTTTTTAAATACAACTTTGCCTTTCGCTTTTTTTTCAGTTCTTTAGATTATTTCAACTAAAGAGAGAGAGAGAGAGAGAGAGAGAGAGAGAGAGACAGACAGACAGACAGACAGACAGACAGATAGACAGACAGAGACAGAGACAGGGTGGGGTGGGGGTTAAATTTACATAGTCATACCTGTCTCCTAGAGCCACAGATGTCAAGAAGTAACAGTCCTCAGAGTGTCAGGTTAATATTTCTGTTAGCGGAAAATCTGGAAGCCTGTGTAGATTCTAGCTTTTACTCCGATCTGTTCTGGGTCTCCATCTAGCTCCAATATTCTGTTTCTTTTAGAACAACAGCTCGGTTTATATTTCCCATCGTGTATGCTGCACTCAGCTGTGCATGCTGTCAGGGAAGTGCTAGACGTGTTACCTTAAACCTGCTTTCACATATCACACCCTAAGCACGTGCTCCGCGTGGCATCTATTTCATGAATGGAGTAAAAGCTTGTAGGGCACGGGTCTTCGGTAATATCGGGTTCGTCACTTATTGAGCAAAATATGTAGAGTGGGGGATGCGGCGAGCAACAGGGTGTTAGCTAGGGAGTTAGATCATATGCATTTGTTGCAGGAGAACTGGGGGAAGCTGGAGTGGTAGGAGAAGAGGTAGGGGAGGACTGCAGAGAGGTGGGTTGGATGGAGGGACCTGGTCTTCTCTGCTGTAGTTATGTTTCTCTGTGATATGCTCTTTCTTAACTTCCTCTTGCAACTGATATAAAAACTGATGAGTTTCAGAGTCGGATCAAGCAAGGATAAAAACCGAGCAAGCTATGTTACGCTGTCAGTTTCTGCAAACCTGATGATTCTCTCATTGAAAACGCATTTTCGAAATCTCAGTAGTTTTTTCTTCAGTTTGCAGTCATTCCATTTGATTTACGAAAGAAGGTTAGAATGTGGCAATACTGCATTGTGTTTGTACAAACGTACGTCACAATCGATTTTATCTGTTCAAGCTACTTTCCTCAGGTAGAGGAAAGCAGTACAGGGCCATCCTTGGTGTAAGGACGGCCGTTCCTCGTTTTCCTCCTTTAATCTTTCTTGTCTGTCATGTTTCTTGTGTTTGTTTATGTTGATTTCTGTTCAGAACTCCTCAGACACATATCCGTTATTGTTGACGGTTTATTGATGGGTTGCAATGCATGCTGCAGAACTGAATTCGGTTTATTATCTCAACCAGAAGACTAGAACGTAGAACACCCTCACCACTGCTTTGAATCCCGCGAAAAGTCGTTTCGTATGCGATTTTGAATGAATGACGTGGAAACATTTGCCTTTGTAAACTAATTTATTATCCACCTGGTAATGTTCCTTTCTTTTTACAAGCTGCATAGTACAAGGTGAAATCCAACGATGAAATAGTAAACACACACACACACACACACACACACACACACACACACACACACACACACACACACACACACACACACATCCTGGCAACACTTCTCGCATTCAAAAATATACTTAAACCTGAATGCATATTTGTGTGTGTGTGTGTGTGTGTGTGTGTGTGTGTGTGTGTGTGTGTGTGTGTGTGTGTGTGTGTGTGAAAAAGGCCTTTTTCAAAGTATATACAAAGAATGCACTCCGAATTTGACAATTTTAGACGAAAGAAAACTGAGAAACTGACTAAGTGAGGTACCTTTCAGAACATATAGAGTGCAAAGTATGGCCTGTTTTATCAGCAAAAACCATTTTACAATGGCGGGCAATGTTTGCGAAGCTCCCTTCAGTGGGTGATTGATGAACCACGCTTCTCATGACACCTCTCCCTAATGTTTCCATAAGATACGGAGGAAGCAAAGTCATGTTGTTTAGCATTGTGCCAACCACAGACTGCCCTATGAGTCTCAGAAGATGTTGATTAAATCCAGAATGACACCATGCACTTTAAATCAAAGTTTAAAATCTTAGAAAAAGCCAAATTTTCCTAAGCAAGGAAAAGTTCCTGAAACAATTGTGTAACGATTCACATATTTTCGCCGCCTGTAGGCCAGTAGTTCAGACGTGGCTGACTTGTTGTTCTGCTAACTTTTTTATAGGTTGCTGTCGATCGAGCCTTACAATCTAATTGATTTTATTCAGTGTGTATGATGATAAATTGATTTTATTCAGTGTGTATGATGATAAACTTCAACCCTTCAAATTGTCACATCACTAAGATGTTTTTGTTCATCATTTGGTTGTAAAAGATAGATGTTTAAACTGCAAGCCTATCTATATCATTTACATCCTTCATCCATGTATTCATTAGTTTTGTCAACAGATTATTGAAACTGGCCGTGATATTTTGTTTGAATACGTGTTGTACGTTGGGTGTTGATATGTATAACTATATGTTGAGAGACATCCCTCCCCTCCCCCTCCCATTTCTTCATTGGTCTGTTTCAACACTGCTGAAGGCTAGAGTCCTGACTGCCAGAAACAGGTGGGGACAGGTAATTTCTTGCCACCCCACAAGCCAGCACAGATCACGGCATATATTTCAGTGTTTTTTTTTTCTCTATGAAATGTCTCTCTACAGGCAAAATACTATGACATAGCAACTTAACCCCCCCCCCCCCCTTCCACCCACGCATTTCCCCGCATTCTTCTTCTTTTTTTCACAATGGAATTTTTTAGGTCTTCTGCATAAAAAGAATATGTCAAGTATCGTGTCAAATACATTTCAAATATGTGGCATCGGTTGAATATCTAAATAAGTAAAAGCAGACAATACACGTGATCTCCACTCACAGTTCAATTAATTCCTAGTTACCCTTCGTTCACTCATTTATCTCTTTGTTCTGCCCCGTCTCCTGATGTCCTGGCGCGCCCTGTCGTGATGTGACGTCATTCAAGGACTTACAGAAGCAGAGACAAGACAAAATGGAAATAGCCTAACACAACCCTCAGCCCTCGATAAAAAGCTCAGGATTTCAAAGCTCTGATAACGAAAACTCCGTTTTGGACTCTCACCGCTATCGCACAAACCGAATTATTTTCATTAAAAGTTTTTTTTAAAGATGTTTTTCTCCCTTGGGAAGTGTGTGAGCACTCTGTTGTGAATGTTCCTGGGTGACAGTCTCTTTGTCTTCTCCTGTCAGGGTTCATTTCTTTCAACGTCTCCTTGTGTCTGCTATCCCCTTCCCGCATCTCTCCACTCTCTTCCCCCTCCATCCCCGAACTTTCTCTCTCTCTCTCTCTCTCTCTCTCTCTCTCTTCTCTCTCTCTCTCTCTCTGTGTGTGTGTGTGTGTGTGTGTGTGTGTGTGTGTGTGTGTGGAGAGAGAGAGAGAGAGAGAGAACAAAAAATACTCCTTGCCTGCTCTTGAACTGATCAACACACACACACACACACACACACACACACACACACACACACACACACACACACACACACATGCACGCAAACACACACACCACACACACACACACACACACACACACACACACACACACACACAAGATTGTGCCCATTTATGCAGTCCCACTGACCTATGGTGGCAATCTTGACGAAGTATACACACAACTCAGTCGATGAGTGGTGGCCGCAGGGAAAGCAGAAGGCATTTCATTGCCAGTCGTGCAGGCCTACATGGAATGCTGTCACTCTTCATTTCCATCGTGTCTCACTCCCTCCACCACCTTCCCGCTTCTCTCTGCGTGATCACCCTCATGAGGGGACTAGGTCTTTGTATACCGACAAGGCTGCGCCTCGAGGGAAGGGATAGGGTTGGGATGCAGAGGTGGATGGAAGGGGCGGGAGATGGGGGCTCCCTGCTTCTTGGAGGAAGACCATGTGTTTGGACTGAGACGTATTTATGTGCCTCTCTAACCTGTTGAAAATTATTCGAAAGAAAGTGATTCGGGTTGCTCGTGCACACATGTGCATGCACACAGAGACAGACAGGTATGCACGCATAGATGTGCGCGTGTCCACCACAGAGAGAGAGAGAGAGAGAGAGAGAGAGAGAGAGAGAGAGAGAGAGAGAGAGAGAGAGAGTAAAAAATAAAAACGAAGAGATACAGAAACAGAGACAGACATAGGAAGTGACAAAGACATTTAATGCATACCACCTGCCGTGGCGAAGTGGTTGGCGGCATAGACTCCCGTGTGGTTGGTCATGGGTTCGATTCTTATCAGAGCCATCATTTTATTTGTGGGATGTTTCTGGCCCGACCAGCTCCTGTCCAGTGTTCAGTTCTCTATTGGCACATTTCAGTTTGATCCAATTGTAGCTGCTGTAATCTTCTGGAAGACACTGCAGATGTCTGTATATCTCGGGTCTGATTGACGTAGAGATACAGCATGAAAGTAAGCGTACAGCACAGCACTGCCATGCTGTTTCAAGCCAGAATGATACTTGTGGCATCACCTTCAGTACCCTCATCTTCATCGATCAGCATAAAAGAATCTCAAATTCTGCGACCCCCATGCCCTGCTCTCAACGTGACATGTTTCGACTTCACTTCTACGTCTGTGCCACCTGGTAAGGTTCTGTCGGCAGACTCATAGGAAGTGCCTTTGGACAACAGAGGTGGTGGCGGTTTCCGCAGGGCGAGCTCACGCTGGCTCTACGACAAAGCAACTGGAGTCGTCAATAGCGGGCTTTGTAGGTGATGTCCTTCATATGCTGAATCAGATCAGGCACCACTGAGCACCACCAAACTGACTCGGCGATAGTGCAGCGTCTCTTCTGGTGGGTTGCCTGATGATTACTTGACATTGACTGCTCTCTGTTGATGGCCGGTGCCGACTCCGTGGCAGTACAAGCCTGGCTGTGCTGTGAACGGAGATCCAGAACGAGCAGCGTGTGTGCAGTGCCACTGTAGTGCCAGTGCAGAAGATGAAACAGAAAAGATGAGTTAGTGCATAGTTTTGCATTTGTGGATAGATGGTTATGCTTAAACGTTAGAGACATGCATCGAGAGAAACACACACAGACGCAGTGGCACAAACAGACAGATACACATGTGTGAACATGTCAAGCACTTGTTCATGAAAAGAAATATTATGGTGCTGTGACGTCAATCAAGACTCTACAAGAAGTAGAGAAGTGACAAAGGAAGTTAACGTGTTGTTCAGATGTGTGTAAAGATGTTAGACGTGCCATTTTTCTCCCTCCTTCTTGAGTTTTAGCTTGCCTCCGCTCGCGCGCGTATCGACTGATTTTTCATTAAAAGTTTGTTGAATGGGTTTTTTTTGTCTATTTCCCTTGGGTAGCAAGTGTGTAATCGGACTGCTGTGAACGTTTTTGGGTGACAGTCTGCTTGTCTTCACTTGTTAGGGTTAATTTCTTTCTATGTCTCCTTAGGTTTACCATTTGATTCCCAGTGGCTATCCCCCCCCCTCTCTCTCTCTCTCTCTCTCTCTCTCTCTCTCTCTCTCTCTCTCTCTCTCTCTCTCTCTCATTGTGTGTGTGTGAGCGTGTGTGTGTGTGTGTGTGTGTGTGTGTGTGTGTGTGTGTGTGTGTGTGTGTGTGTGTATCCTTTTTATCATAATGCTAACACATGTCAGTTTTTCACGAACAATGGTCATTCATGCTGTATTTACTTTTTTTCCAAACAATTTTTTCCCAACGGATAGCCATTAATGCGTGTATAAGAATTTCTTGTGTCAGATCTGGAGATCCTGTATTGTTATAACAAACGATATGCTTAAAAAAAGGAAACATTTTTTCAATTATACGTACTTTGATTGATCATCAGAAAAAAGGACAAAACAACAACAACAACAACAACAACAACAAACGAACAAACAAACAAACAACAAACAGAGATGCACACAAACACACACATACACATACAGAGAGAGAGAGAGAGAGAGAGAGAGAGAGAGAGAGAGAGAGGAGAGAGAGAGAGAGAGAATTTCAAACTTGTGTGTTGTTCGTAAAGAA
Organism: Conus canariensis; assembly: GCA_033310375.1. NCBI lineage: Eukaryota > Metazoa > Mollusca > Gastropoda > Neogastropoda > Conidae > Conus > Conus canariensis. The sequence continues at coordinate 36,136,513 of CM065732.1, forward strand.
AAAAAAATGGGGTGTAAAGTCTGTCTCCTGTCGTCTAGTGGGTAAAGTTAACTTACTCCACCAAAACACGATGTCATAAGTAAGTGTTGACTTCACAAACTAGGTCACCTTTGCCCGTTTGCCCATCAACCTACCGCTTCACCTTCACATCACTCCCTACGCTGGCAGAACACGTTGATGAAGCAAACTGTCTGGCCTTTTTGTGTTCTTGTTCCTATGTATTTTCACTCCCTTCAATGGTGGTTGTTGGACACTTGCTTCTGGTGACACCTCATCCTCATATCTTCGTGTATTGAACAAACAAACAAACATACAAACAATTAACATGTCTTTGTTCCTACTAAGCCCAACATGACTGGAAGCTGTCAGAAGCTAGACTATAAGGTGCACATTGAAATCCGAGATGGAAATATCTAATCAAACCAAATTATCGACACTGTAAGACCAGTCATTAACAGTAATATCATTTATGTAATAACCTTCTTTAATAAGTCATCAAACCAGTGGATAAAGCCTCCAGACACGCGGACTATTTTCTGGTGATGTTCTTCCTCAGATGTCAGTGGATTTGTGCCTTCAGACATTCTTTCTGGTGTTGTTCTTCTTTAAATCTTGATGGATTGCCATGGACAGAACTTCCTAACTGCAGGTCATGAAATTGTACACCATGTCTCTACAAATGGTTGTGGAGTGAAATACTTATAATGATGTTTATACCCATGCCTCTGAGGAATACGAAGAACCCAACCATCAGACTTCTTCCTATTATATTGCTCTGCACCAAGCCCCCTGACATGACGGACTTTTGGGTATATTCTCCCTCAAGTCTTTGTGGATTACTGTGGATCAGGCTGTCAGGCATGATTGGGTTTTCATTTTTTTTCTTCATATATTTACAGGTTGCACAGGACCCATCCTGTAGATGTACTGACTTTTCATAATGCTCTTCATCATGTCCCCATGGACTGCTACGGACCAAACCTCCAGGTATTTATAGAGAGAGCCGATCAGGTAAAGCGAGTATAGTTTGTCTTTCCCTAATTTTTTCACAGAGGCAGAACGCTAAGAGAGCTAAAACAGCTGATCCCCCGACCCTTCCCCCACCCTATTGATTCCCTCCCAACCCTTCCCAGCACCCCGCTTTAGATGTAAGGGAAGGCTACGTGACGTGTCTTTTCACGTGCGCATTAAACGTCCTACTTTGTAAAACAAAATGTCTGGAAAAGACAAAACGACTGAACAAATGACCTCTATTTACTTTGCCATTGATCTGAATTGGCCTGGCATGCACTTCCTGTTCCTGGACAGTCCATTGACTTCCTGAAAGCGCCATCTTAGGCTGTGACGTCAATCACGGGCCCACTAGAAGAAGGGAAAGGAGAGAAGGAAGCCAATAAAGAACTTAGCCCCCCTCCCTCCCCCCTCCGGACCCCGGAGAAGTTGCGGAATTTTGAGTGTTGAGAGCAACAGCCATTTTCTTTTCCCATCATTTTCAGTGAAAGTTTCCAAAGATGTTTCACCCTTGGATAGTGCATGTTACATCGGCTGTGCACGGTGTCGATGACAGTCTCTCTTCTGTTTCTGTTTTTAGGGTTCATCCTCTCTCTCTCTCTCTCTCTCTCTCTCTCTCTCTCTCTCTCTCTCTCTCTCCTCCCCTCCCCCCCCCCCCCCCCCACCTATTGATCAATGCACAGCAAGTGATGCTTACAATTGAAAATAAGTCTGAAGTTCTTCAAACTGAACTTCAAAATATAAAGTAAGTAGTAAAATGTGTGTGTGTGTGTGTGTGTGTGTGTGTGTGTGTGTGTGTGTGTGTGTGTGTGTGTGTGTCCGCCTTTCTTCCTATAGGTCTTCTCATTTATCACTATTTTCAGCGGATGCTTGACGGAGTGTACCTTACAAGAACGCGAACTCTCATGTCTCCTTGGACTGCTGACAGGAAAGTCATGCTAGTTACTGCCACGCTGACCACAGAGGTCAAATCAGGGCTTGGAACATGTTCGAAACGAACCACACTAGATTCGTTAAGACCCCAAATTCATATCGCAAACCAAGGCAAATTGAAAAAGAAAACTGAAACAATTATAATTATTACAATTTACATATTTTCATTTAAATTGTTTGAAATGCTGGCCAATGAGACACGTTCTGACTTCTGGTGTTTGGACTTACTAACATATCTATGAACTGCTTTGAATCAATCCTTCAGACGTAATTGTCTTGTCATGATGTTCTTTGTCATGTCTGTATAATCTGCTGTGAATCAGTCTTTGAGACATAAATGACATGTCATAACGCTCTTTGTTATGTCTCTAAGAATTGCCGTAGATCAAGCCCTAAGATATGATTGTCTTCTTGCGATATTGTTCCTTGTGTGCCTGTAGACTGCTCATGGCCAGTCTTCAGACATTTTGAATTTTTCATAATGGTTCCTCATTTTTCTATGGATTGATGTCAATTTATCCTCAAGGCTTAATTGACTATTCTTGACACTCTTCTTTGTGCTTCCATGGATTGTTGTTAGCTTGTCCTTCAGGCTAAATTGACTTCTCGCGATATTCTTTCTTTTTTTCCCTCCACTTTACTTTTTTTTTGTTGGTCTTTTGTTTTTGTATTTTTTTTCTTTTTCTTTTTTTTCTTTTCTTTTCCTTTTTTCTCCCTTTTTCGTGGTAAAAACGGTCTTTTTTCCAGTGGGGCCTTCATCCTCCTCCTCCCTCCCCCTCCCCCCCCCCCCTCCCCCCAATTTTTCTGTTTTTTTGTCTCTTCAAAGACTCACATACCATGCATTGTCTGTGTGTTACATTACCGATGGACGTACGCTTGCTGTTTTAGTTTTTTTTTTTCCCCCGATTTTGATACATGGCGTCTAGGTTTGTTCATGTTCTAATGTTTGGTGCGCTGTCACTTTCACTCTGTTGCCTTTACCACTCACACCGAAAGGAACAATTAAAACAAAAGAGCAATTACGGTAGTACTTATGAAATGGAAAGAGAAGGAAAGGGCGATATTCTTTCTATTGTCACTATGAATTCTTGTAAACCAATTCTTCAGACATTGTTGAGACTCGATATTCTTCCTCAGGTCTCTATGGATTGCTGTATATCAGTCCTCAAGACACCATGGGCTTCTGGTCAGTAGCTTCCTTGTGTCTATAATTGCCGTGGATCAGTTCTTCAGATTTCGATTTACTTATATTTTCTTCACCATGTCTTCGAAGATTGCTGTGGACCAGTTCTTCTTGCGTGTTGTGGAGTGGAAACAGGGTATTACTTGTCATTATACAAAAGTCTGATACTACTGGGTTTTTTTTTAACTATGTTCCTGTGTCTTATGCACTTGGACTGTTATTGTAAGCTCCCTTCCTTATGTATAATACTGCCAGGACAAATCTGTATGCGTCGTTTACGTCATGGCCAATATAATGTGTCCGCTGTGTGTGTGTGTGGATGACAAACGGATAGAAGAGGGTTTTCATTGTACTCGTGGCGCTACAATGTCAAACTTTGTGTACCGTCTCTTTCAGTTTTAACTATATGCTTGTTCTTTTATGATGCATGCTGGTGTAGTGATCGTATTGTGGAGTAAGATTAAATACTCTGCCTTAATAATCATAGATTTAAAAAAAAATCATTATGGTCTTCAACAGATCATCGATAAATCTGTGATAGGTGTGTGTGGTGTGTGTGTGTGTGTGTGTGTGTGTGTGTGTGTGTGTGTGTGTGTGTGTGTGTGCGTGCATGCATGTGTGTGTTTTGCGTTGGTTACCTTCAGGTTGCTTCAGCCAGTCTTGACATTAAATGTAGAGTTCTAGGATAAGTGTGCGTATCCAGTGATGTTGTATTTGGACGGACAGAGGTTTTGCTTTCAAGCTTTTTTTTTTTGGTTTGTTTTGTCTTTGGTGCTTTGAATAAGCTCTGAATTTACCTCTACCGTGTATTTTATAACCCATGCTGAAAACCATTGCCATGAAGCAATGCACATGAAGAGCTGGAGCTTTTCAGAGGTATGGTCGTTGGATCTGTTCGAAGTGCGCGAGTGCTGCCCAGTGGAATGTCTTAATTTGTCAACAGCTCTCGTCGTCCTGTATTGCGTTAGACTAAACTTTGGCATCATTGCATGCATGTATGACTGGTTGCCAGTCAGTGATCTGCTTTTCTAACGAACATACAGAAAGAAGAAAAATGCTCCAAATTAATCCGGAAAGGAAGTGTTTCTGCTTCTCATTTGTTTGTGAAAAGTAATTTTTACAAGTGAGCAAATCTAGATTATTTGTGTCCTGTTGGCCATTTAAAAACATTGTTTAAATTGATGCTGGGGTTTTGTTTGAAAAGGTACTTTACTTGAAATTAGTTATTGTAATTCGATAGACCTTCCTGTGTGTCTTCCGTCTGTCCTCAATGGTGGCAGGACCTTGCTTACCGGAAGCGCCAGGTAAATATTTCTCATCGTACAATGCAACACAAGGTAAGAACTAGGTCTTCGTCTTTCACTGATCTGCCTAAATACACATCAATCGCCAAATCACAAAGCATGGTAGTCCTTCTCCCTTTCTGCCCACTGATTCTCCGTCACCCTGCTTAATCTTACGAATGATAGAGAAGAGAAAAAAAACGTCACATGGCCTGTCACTTGCACGTGCGTCGTATAAAAGGGAAACAAGAAACGACCAAATACGTGACCTGCATTAAGTATTTTACTAATTCTAATTCACCACTCTTTCCGATCCAGTCCATTAATTTTCTCAATGCCCCCTCTGATGTTACGATGTCCATTAGATTCCATCAGAATTGCAGACAAGACCACAGGGAGATACGCTGACGAGCAGCCCTCAGCAGGGAGCTCGGAAATTTAAGGTGCTGATAACAGAGACCGTTTTCCTTTCTTCCCTTGGGTTCTGCTTCTTTTTTTTAGCTCCACTATCACGAGTACCCAAAGATTTCATTAAAAGTGTATCCCGTTGGGTAGCCAGTGACCGGACTGCGAATTCCCGGGTAGCCGTCTCATCGTCATCTCTTGTTAGGGTTCATTTCTTTAGAAGCCTCCCTATGTCTTCTCGCCTGTCCCCCCCACCCCTCCACCAATTCACACACCTTCATATCCCATCCTTTCTCACTCTGTCTCTGTCTCTGTCTCTCTCTCTCTCTCTCTCTCTCTCTCTCTCTCTCACACACACACACACACATACTCACACGCACGCACGCGTACTCACACACACACACACACTCTCTCTCTCTCTCTCTCTCATGTTGCATGTCTCTGTGGCCTGCATTTTGATTCACGCCTTCAGGCATAAAAGACTTCAAATAGTTCATGACTCATCCTATACACATGACTGGCTTTACCTTAAATTCTTGCTTATGTCTCTAAGGTTGGTTAAGGTTAACTTCTTGAGACACCAATAAATTCTTATGATGTTCTTCCTCATATTTCCATGAATTTGTTTGACTGAGATGAAATGTGAGGATACGACGGCAGCAAAGGACACATATCTGTCTCCCTTTTCTCCAAACAGACTGCATACAGACAACAAAGCAAAAAAAAAAAAAAAAAAAGCAAAGCAGCATGGCATTTTGCTCACTCTTTCCCCACTCCCTTCCTCTTCTCTCCCCATAGCACGTGAGATATAAAGCATTCTAAATGAAAGAAGAAAAAAAAGCATCCTCCATTCAGCCTTCCATTGATTTCTATTTACATCTCGCTCACCCCTCACTCATTTCTTTTTCTTATCAAGTGCTCTGACTTCTCTCCCGCGCCGCGGTGGCGTCAATCACGGGCAAACCGTAGGCCCGAGTCAGGATGAAAGGGAGATAACCCGTCGCTCAGCATTCAGCGAAGAGTTTGGATTTATGAATTGCTGATGAAAAAAAAAAAAAAAAAGCTCTGCTTTCTTTCATTTTTTTCTTTCCCCTCTCAGCTTTGACCGTTTTGCATACAGAACGATTTTTCTTAAACTTTTGGAGAGACGTCTTTCCCTCGAAAGGGGTATGATCAGTCTGTTGTGAAAGTGCCTGAGCGAAGGTTTCCTTGTCTTATTTTTCTGTCCCAGGTTCTGTGCCACTTCAGTGGCAGTGCACTAAGGCCGTTCATTCTGACACCCCGTCCACAGCCACAGCCCAGTCCGACCCGCCACAGCCCAGGCACCAGCAATCCACTAAGAGCAGTCAATATCAAGTCGTCAAGAGGCAACCCACCGAAGGAGACATTGCACTGCTGCCGAGTCACTTCGGTGGTGTTCAGTGGCGCCTGTTCTGATCCAGCATACACAGGACGCCACCTACTAAGCCCCTACTGACGACAATCACTGCTTAGTCGTCGCAGAGCCGGCTTGAGTGAGCCCTCCCTCTGGAGGGTGCCACCACCTCTGTCAAACGACAGCCTCCATGGACTTGCTAATACCGGTGACCTTAACAGAATCAAACCAAGGCCATAGACGTGGTGAGGACATCAAAACTGAAGTCACCATGAGAACGGAGCATGAAGGGCCGCAGAATTTGATACTTTTTTATGCTGATCGATGAGAATGAGGATTACGAAGATGATGCTACGGATTTCCTTTCCGGTCTGAGACTGCGTGACAGGGCTGTACTCTACGCTTACTTTCGTGATGTATTGTCTCAGCGTCAACCGGGACTGAGAGATACAGACACCTGCAGTGTTTTGTCAGGAACTCTCAGAGGTTTATCCATTAAGTGGATGAAACTCGACTTTGTGGTCCCAGTCTTCCCAATTGAGCCCGTAGCAAACTCAACCCTGGGTAGGAGCCTACTGCGGCAGAAAAATCCGCATGGCTCTGATGAGATTTGAACCCACGATCTCCCAGCTAGGAATTTGCAATACTAACCACTTCGCCACGGCGGCTGGATTTTGTCTTTTCTTATTAGGGTTTATTTCTTTCAATGTCTCCTTATGTCTGTCCATTCCATACTCTCTCTTTCTCTCTCTCTCTCTCTCTCTCTCTCTCTCTCTCTCTCTCTCTCTCTCTGTCTGTCTGTCTGTCTGTCTCTCTCTCTCTCTCTCTCTCTCTCTCTCTCTCTCTCTCCCTCTCTCTCTCTCTCTCTCTCTCTCTCTCTCCTCTCTCTGTCAGCCAAAATATACACAGACAACTTATATCAAAATAACTTCATGTTTTAACTGGCAAAATGAAATCCACCACTTGCAAACTCTTCAACTGGATGTAAATGACATCTTTGAATATACTGTCTGAAAAACACACTCTATATGAGAACCCCCTCCCCCCTTCTGCCTCCATCCCTCTCTTCTCTTTCCCTCCCTGTCTCTTCTTTTCAACTGGTAAATTGCAAGGATGGATGTCGCGCACGCACACACACGCACGCACACACACACACACACACACACACACACACACACACACACACACACACACATACGCACGCACGCACGCACGCACGCACGCACACACACACACACACACACACACACACACACACACACACACACACACACACACACACACAGTCACTCATTCACATGCACGCGTACACACATGTACTGGCAAAACATACTGCATGAATTTAAAGGACTGTACATATAGATAGGTAAATAGATAGATAGATATGCATAGGTATATATACATAAATACATTATATATATATATGTATGTATGCACACACACACACACACACACACACACACACACACACACACACACACACACACACATATATATATATATATATATATATTGCACAAGAGAGAGAGAGAGAGAGAGAGAGAGAGAGAGAGAGAGGAGAGAGAGAGAGAGAGGATACAGAAACGTTCCTGACTGATGAAATAAGCCATTAAATCTGTGAGGGATTTTCTCTTCACTCAGATCAGAAGTCTTGATATATGCTTTTTTTGTGTGTACTTGGCAGCTTTTGACAGAAACACCCCATGAAAACACGTTCTTCACTTTATATGCTATCAAATAGACAAACACATAGCCACACATACACACACACACACACACACACACACACACACACACACACACACACACGCACGCACGCACGCACGCACGCACGCACCACACACACACACACACACACACACACACACACACACACACACACACACACACACACACACACACACGCACACACACGTGCTCGCGTCCGCAGTTAAAGAAAGAGAGACAGAGAGTTTGACAGCGATTAGATACATCACTCCTTGAGAAAATTGGGAAAGTCAAGTCAAGTCTGGTATCTTCCGGGAAATTTTAGGAGTAAAGTCTGGCCCGTTCTACAAGCGTGCAGAGTAAAGACTGCGTTGCCACAGTGGATGCCTGAAAATAGAGTTGGCTCGCAATGCCTGGTCATGTCCCCACTGTCTAAATGAAAGCCAGCCAGCTGCTCTCGCCATCCCCTGTACCTTCATCCCTGGCCAACAGCCCTCCTCTTATGATAGCAAAGTATACAGGTGAAGTTAGTTGCTCGTCTTTTTTTTCTTTGGACTGTAGATTCTGATGCTATCGTTCTTCATGTTTCGTGAGATGAATCGTTCACTGCCTAGCTGATCTTGCGGGTCATAGTTTGGCTGGAGGAATGTTTGAAATCAGATCCAGCCTATACAACTTACATGTCCAAGTTGAAATCTGAAACAAAATCAAGTGGGTTTTTTTTTTTTTCGTGAAAAGAATTCAGTCTGGAAAACGTTGCTAGTATCCACACGTTTTAACCATCAGTGTATGAAGACTGTGGATCAAGCCTTCAGACATGAATGACTTCTGTGATGTCTGTCCACATGTTTCTATGAAATCTGTTGTGAAATCATTTAAAATCATTGTCTTGTGGCGACATTTTTCCTTATGTCCCTATCGACCGCGATGAATCAAAGCTTTGAGTGTGTTCTGGAGAGCTTACAGGATAGGACTGATGTCTGTGTTCTTTCTCAAGCTACCTATATACAGACTCCACAGAGCAGTCCCATCACCCTTATTCCACCATCACAATCCCATCCCCGCCGCCGGTACTCTCACTCATACCCTTTCCTAACAGAAAAGAAATCCCACGTATCTGACCATTTGCACATTGAACATTCTGTATCTTACAAATGTTAAACTAGAAATGACAGCGCACGTGACACTCATTCAATCTTTCTCTGATTCTTATTCACCCTTAATTCACTCCTCTTTCTTGTCCACCATCCTGACTTCCAAAATGGATGTGTAGTCAAAAGTGCATTGTCAAGGTATTGTACCCCATTCAGAAGGGGCTATGGCCTATACTGAATAAGCCACTGCTCCTCTCTCTCGCTCTCTCTCTCTCTCTCTCTCTCTCTCTCTCTCTCTCCCCCCCCCCCCCCCCCCCCACGCACCAATTCGCACTGCTATTCAATTCATTCTCATTTACCAGTCAGTGTTATACATGAACACTCATCACTTTTCCTTCAGAGCCACAGAGGTTTTTCTCCTCAAGACGTTGGCAGTCTTGGCTCACTCTCTCTAACTATGTAGTCCCTGGGGCGAGTCAGCTAGGGACAGAGAGAGAGAGAGAGAGAGAGAGGAGAGAGAGAGAGAGAGAGGCAGAGACAGAGACAGAGTCAGAGAGAGGATGAAGACAGTTTGATAGATCAGTAGAAAGAGAGAGACAGACAGACAGACAGACAGACAGACAGAGACAGAGACAGTAAATGAGAGACAGACAGGCAGACAGACATGCAGGCAGACAGAGAAACAGAGACAGAGGAGCATGGAGAGAGTATGGAGGCAAGCCCAAAGGGCTGGCAAGGGGAGAGGGGTATGGGAAGAATAGATGGCAAGGCGGTGAACAAGGAAGGTGCAGGGGTTGGGGAAGGGGGCGTGTGTGTGGAGGGGATAGGGTTAGAATGGAGGGTGGCGATATACGACGGAAATGAGGGTCAACTGAATTCCCCGTTCATTCCAAAACTGGTCTCCTAATGAAATTCATTCTGCTGTCCTTGTGGCCAGCACTCTTCGATTGAGCTCTGAATCTGTTTGGTTAGGTTGTCTGTCCTCCGTCACCATTAGTCACTGGAGATGTGTGATTGGCACAGCGTGTGTCTGTGTGTGTGTGTGTGTGTGTGTGTGCGTGCGTGCGTGCGTGCGTACGTGCGTGCGTGCGTGCGTGTGCGTGTGCGTGTGTGTGTGTGTGTGTGTGTGTGTGTGTGTTGCAAATTTGAAGGGATCAAGTCCAAATTCAAACTTGAAAGGGTCGTGCCCAATACCTTTCAGAAAACTTGGCGAGCCAAATGGGATGTCTTTCAGTAATCTGGGTAAACAGTAGCGTGTTTCACCACATGGACAGAGTGAAGACTGTCATACCAAAGACGATGCCACAAACTACAGTTGGCCTCCAAAACTTGTCATGCTTGTGGTTGTACCCATTGACAGAACGCAACCATCCACCTTCCCCGCCCACTCCACCACCCATCCCTCTTACGATGTAGGAAAACGTTGGTGGATCAAATGAGCCACCACGTTTTCTCCCTCAATCAGTCTTCTTTCTTTTGGCAGCTTTCAATGGGGTGCTTCATTGAATGTGCTTTCTGATCGCACCTTCTCCCTTTACCTCCATGGACTCCATAAAAACCGCAGTCATGTTGTTTACCTCCCAGCCAACCACGGAAGCCCTTCAGAGCTTGGAGCATCTTCAAACCAGAACCACACTGGGCAAATCATAATCTAAGGTTGACATCTCAGGCCAGATCAGTTCCTGACCATCAAAAACTAATCTGAAGCAATGTTATTACGATTCATATATTTTCAGGGTTAATGCATGAAATTTACGAGTGAAACTGCCGGGCATGGTTGTATTCTGATGCATTATTCTTATGTCTCTAAGGACTGTTGTGGATATCGCCTTCAGAAGTGATTGACGTGATCAGTTGATTTTCATAATATGTCACTTACAGCTTACCCATCCTTCTTTTCTGTACAGTCCATTGATTTCCAGACAACGGCCCCTCCTCTGGCTCTAACATCAATTAGGGGGTCTAACGGAAGCAAGGACAGGATGGAAGAAAGACAACACGTCGATCTGCCTTCAGCAACGAGTTCAAAATTCCAAAAATTCTGATAGCAGAAACTTTTTTTTCTTTTTTATCTTCTGCTACCTCGCATACCAAATGATATTCTTTAAAAGTTTATAAAGAAAAAAGGGAATATCAGATGAGGCAGGGAACAGAACGATGAATAGCAAACGGGTAGGGTTCCCATATAAAGGTGTTTTCCTGTTGGACAGCTTATGACTAGGTATACCATAAAATACTTAAATCCAGCCTCCCTGAATGCGAACTTCCATGCAGTGACGTCAATCAAGTGCTCAGTGGAAGAAGAGACGTGAGAGAAGGGAAATAACACAGCTCTTGGTCTTCAGCAGAAAGGTCAGAATCTGTAATAACGGGATTGGAAACTCGTCCTTTTCTTTTCTTTCTTTCCCTTTCCTTTTTTTTGATTTACTATTCGAATGAGTTTCATTTAAAGTTTGTAGAATTTTTTTTTCTGCAGTTGGCAGCCTGAAATTGGTGTGCTGTGAACATTCCTGACTGAGAGTTACCTTGATTTATCTTGTCAGAGGTTATTTCAGTCTCCTTATGTCTGCTCCAGCTTGCTCGTTTTTGCTGCCATGATCGCCTCTCTCTCTCTCTCTCTCTCTCTCTCTGTCAGGAAGAAACACGACCATACATCTGATAAAGCTCTTCACCTTTCCTCCAGTTTCCAGGAAGTCAGTCCCCTCGAGACTTGGCCAACTTGGCTCACTCCATATAACCGTTTCCTCCCTGGGGAGGGGATGTCAGTGGCAGAGAGAGAGAGAGAGAGAGAGAGAGAGAGAGAGAGAGAGAGAGAGAGAGAGAAGACAGACAGACAGACAGACAGACAGACAGAGACAAAGAGACAGAGAGAGACACAGAGAGAGAGAGAGAGAGAGAGAGAGAGAGAGAGAATAAGGTGTGGGGAGAGAAAGAGGGAGAGAGGTGGGGGTAGGTATAGGATGGGAAGGTGAAGGTTGCCGAATTATGACGGGAATGACGATTGGCAGAATTCCACGTGGATTATACAACTGGCTTCCAATGAATTTCGTTCTGCTTTCTTTGTCGTGGACACTCATCAATTGAGATCTGGTTTGCTTAATCAGTTTTTTCGTCCTCCACCACTGTCAGTTAGTGGGGGGTAGCTTCCCCAGCGGTGTTTCCATAGTTTCTTTTTCCCCTTTTTTCTCTCCCCCCCCCCTTCCCCTCCCTTCCCTTCCCCACCTCATTGTCCACTGACAGACATTTCCAGGTCTTGCCAATGATCCTCTAAATAATGAAATCAAGTTGACCTCACATCATCCTTTTACAAGACGAAAAGGGCCTGAAGTAATGCACGAAGGAAACGAGGGGAGGGGGGGAGGGGGGGGGAAGGGAGGCAGTGAGTGGGACACTGCTAGAGAAGATGGAGGTCACAGAAGCGGCGTCGGGGTTTCTTTGAAGAGGTCTCCCTGCCTGTGGACTCGTATACACTACACCACATCCACTACACCATGTGGAGGAGAAGAAGAAGAAGAAGAAGAAGAAGAAGAACAACACAACAACAACAACAACAGCAAGACCAAGAAGAAGGATGGGAAGAAGAATACAATGAAGATAGATAAGGAGGGAGACGAACAGCAGCGGCGCGAGTTCAAAGAAAACACAAAAGTACGAACACAAGAAAAAGAGAGGAGGAGAAGGAGGAGGAGGAGGAGGAGGAGGAGGAGGAGAGAGAGAGAGAGAGAGAGAGAGAGAGAGAGAGAGAGAGAGAGAGAGAGAGAGAGAGAGAGAACGAGCATGTGTGTGAGGGGAGGCAAACGTGAAAAAACAACCCCCAACAAGAAAACAACCAAAGCATGAGTGGCATAGTTTCACACCTGATTCCCAAGCAATGTCGGATCATTCAAGAAATAAACAAAAAAAGATTTCAAGGGGTCTGATCATCATCCATGTACCCAGGTAGGTGAGAAAGAGAGGGGAGGTGGGGCAAAGACACCCGTCGCCTACGATTATGATGCCAACGGAGCCATGTTTCTGAGCAATTATCACAGTGATCTCTGCGGCAAAGAAGACATAAAGACGATCATATTTGGTCTTCATAGCATTTCTACTGATGTCATGAAGACAGTGCCGGAACAGCTTCCATAATATCTTGTTATAGCTGATCCTTGGAAGAAGGGATCTATCTACGCTTATGTGGCCTTCACAGCCAGTTCAGCTGGTAAAAGAAACACAAATGAAAGGAGATAGATAGATAGATAGATAGATAGATAGATAGATAGATAGATAGATAGATACATACATACATACATACATGCATACATACATTCATACATACATACATACATACATACATACATACATACATACAGAGACATACAGATAGATATACAGGTAGATAGATCTGTGTATGTACGTTGTCTGTATGTGTGTGAATGTTTGATTATGTGTGTGTGTGTGTGTGTGTGTGTGTGTGTGTGTGTGTGTGTGTGTGTGTGTGAGATAGAGAGAGAGAGATAGAGAGAGAGAGAGAGAGAGAGAGAGAGAGAGAGAGATTCTCTTCATGGACAAACAGCAATGTGGCGTATTGCCTCATCTTAAATTACACCTATAATGGACAGAGACAGCGATGTTCCAAAAAGAAGCAACAATGTTGTTGGTCCCCCCCCCCCCCTCCTTTTTTCGTTGTTTTTTTTCGTAAAATATTTTGCTTCTGTTTCCATGTCCATTCAGTGACCTAACTTACATGCCGCCATTCCATGCACTGCAACATGAAGGCTTGTCATGATGTGGTCCTTGCGCTGGCAGTTCAAGACAACAGAGAATACCGTAATGCACCCCACCATAGGAGACACTGTGCTGCTGCAGAATCACTTCGGTAGTGGTCAGTAGTGCCTGCCCTGATGCAACGTACTCTGCAGATTCGAACATGCAGAACGTGTAATGTGTACTTGAAAAAAAAATACGCGCACCGTAGTTTTATTTAGGACAACTTCCATCACACACTTCTTGTTGGAACACCTTACATCGTATACCTTTCTATTGAGAATACTCACCATCACACATTATTTTGTTTAATATGTCCCGTCACGCATACTTCTTTTTACAACATTTTTCATTGTACATTCATTTTTTTACAGTACCTTCCATCGTACACTCATTTAGAATACCTACTTTACACACACATTTCTACAATAGCTTTCTATCATGTACACGTTTATTCATAACACCTCCCGTCATACACATTTTATCTAGAACACCTTTCGTCATACACCCTTGCATTTACATGACCTTGCAGCTCGTGCATTTTATTTAAAACATCTTCCATTACGTGCGCTTTTAATTAGAAAACCTTACATCATGTACACTGATCATTAGGAGAGGGACAGAACATTTGGTAGCGATTAGATACATCACTGCTTGAGGAAATTGGTAGTGTCAAGTCTGGCGTCCACCTAGAAATGAGGAGAGTAAACTCTGGCCTATACCTTAAAGTGGGCAAAGTAAAGATCGCGCTGCCAGGCAGGATACCTTAAAATAGAATGGGCTTCGAAGCCTGGTCTTGTCTCCACGTGCTCCACTAGCTGTCCACACCATCCCCCGTCCTTTCATTCCCGGTTCGCTATCACCTTCCTTCAATGGCAAAGACAGCAAGCTGTTCGCCCCTTTTCTTCTTTACTGGTCCTTTCTTTTTTTTCCCTTCAATGGACGGTTGTTGGACTGCGGATTCTGGTAATACCTACTTTGCATGTTTTAGATGATTAGTGAAAAAAAGAATTGTCGTTGTTTACTGCCTAGCCGATCTTGCAGGCCATCTTTCGGATGTAAGAATGTTTAAACCAGTACGACATTGTGAAACTGTAAGCGTAAGTTCAAATCTGAAACGAAGGTTAAATTGCTATGAACCAAGTCAAACCTGTAAAATGTTGATAGGAACCACACGTTTTAACCATTAGTGTAATAATGCTATGCGTCAAGCTTTCAGATATGAATGTCGTCTGGTAGTTACCTTCCACAAGTCTCCATGAAATGTAGAAAAGGTTTTAGACACGATTGTCTCACGGCGATTTTTTTTTGGTCTCCTTTTGCCTCTATGTACCACTGTGACTCAAGCCACCATATGTGTTGCGGAGAAGCCACAGCGTAGTAGGACCTATATCTCTGCGCTCTCCCGTACTGTATACATACAGACATAACAGCACAACCCTTCTGTAGCCCCCACCTCACCCCGTCCCATCCCCGGTACTCTCACTCATACTGTCTCTGAGCTTGCTTACATCTAATAGAAATGTCACGTAATCTACCATTTGTACATTAAAAGCCCTGCATCGCATGAATGTTAGACTGGAAATGACGCAGAACGTGATCCGCATCCACCCTTCCACTGATTCACGACCACCCGTCATGGACTTCTCTCTCCTAGCTGTCTACCAGCCTGACCTCTGTTAATTTATTTATTTATTTATTTTATAAACGGCTGTCATACAAACCAGACAATTCCCGTAAAAAAGGTATAATGCATGGTTGTCTCCTCGGTACTGGTTCATCAGTCTGCTGTGGAAATTTCTGGATGACAATTTCCCCGTCTTCTTTCATCACAGGTTGTTTTCAATGTCTCCCTATTTCTGCACCCCATCCCCACCACCATCCCCACACATTCTCCTTCTGGCCACCATCCCCAAGTCCCCTTCTCTCTCTCTCTCTCTCTCTCTCTCTCTCTCTCTCTCTCTCTCTCTCTCTCTCTGAGGAATCCTTCTCTCGTACCCATGCATTCATCATTACAAAGATATTTAGGTTTCCCTGATCATACGTCTGAGACTTATTTTCAAAATATAATTCAAGGTATAAACTCGCTGAAACAAGTCAAGAAACGTCTACACAGACACACACAATTGAAACAGAGTAATTAGTTTGTAAACATTAGTAAGAAACGAAACGATTAAGCAAAATAGTATTTGTCTCTACAAGCTCTTTAGAAAGTGCTAAAACTGAACAAACAAACAAAACAAACAAACCAAACCCCCCCCCCCTTAAAACAAAATGAACTGGGATTGTCATTCAGTTTTGTTCAAACTGCATCGACGTGAACTAATAAGGTCATGGTACCCACTGCAACATGACTACGTATACAGAAAGCCCTGTGAACAATATTCGTGGTAATAATTGGCCATGTATGACACAGATTCTTTAAGTGGCCTGGCCTGGGACATGGCCTGTCATGGAATGGCATTTGTTTTCCATGTGCCTATCTGTTTGTTGATCGGTCGATTGGAAGCTCTCTCTCTGTCTGTCTGTCTGTCTGTCTCTGACTGTCTCTGTCTCTGTCTCTGTCTCTGTCTCTCTCTCTCTCTCTCTCTCTCTCTCTCTCTCTCTCTCTCTCTCTCTCTCTCTCTCTCCGCCATTCAACTCAGGCTTATAGTCAGGTGGAAATATGAACATTTTTCTGATGTTCGTCGCTTTTGTCCCACAGCCATAGAGGTATTAAACTCGTGACACTGGCCATCAAAGCTCACTCCTTCCTGCCATCTCATTTTAGGGGTAGCTGTGTTAGAAGCAGCGAGCGAGCGAGCGAGCGAGAGAGAGAGAGAGAGGGGGGGGGAGGAGGGAGGGAGGGAGGAAGACAGATCCATAGATCAATAGACTGAGAAAGAAAAGAGAGCGAGACAAATAGAGAAAGAGAGAAAGAGAGAGAGACAGATAGACAGACAGACAGACAGATAGGCAGACAGTGGCACACATACGCACACACACACGCGCGCGCGCACGCACGCACTCACACACACACACACACACACACACACACACACACACACAGATTGACAGAGAGACACACAGACAGGCAGACTGGCAGATAGGAAGACAGACAGACAGACAGACTTACTGCCTGACTGCCTGACTGCTGACTGGCTGACTGACTGACTAACACAGACCCCGAAACAGAGACAGAGAGTCATAGAAAGAGTTGGGAGGCAAGCGGGAACGGATGGCGGGGAGAGAAGGGCTGGAAAGCAGAGATGGGGAGCTGATAAAGTTTGGAGGTGCGGGGGGTGAGGTGGTGGCGGGGGTGAGGTTGGATTGAAGGGTAGCAAGATACAACGGAAATGAGGGTCGACTGAATTCCCCGCTCATTCCAAAACTGGTCTCCTAATGAAATTCATTCTGCTGTGCTTGTGGCCAGCACCCATCGATTGAGTTTCTAAATCCTGTTTGATTAGGTTGTCTGTCCTCGACCGCCATTAGATTTTGTGGCTGTATGAGCTAACACAGTGTGTGTGTGTCGTGACAATTGCCAACCACACCATACTCTACAGCCCCCTCCCTCCCCCTCTACTCCTCTCTCTCTCTCTCTCTCTCTCTCTCTCTCTCTCTCTCTCTCTCTCTCTCTCTCCCCCCCCCCCTGTCCGTCAGGCTTACGTTTATACCACCGCTCCTTTTTCTATTCCCCTAATCTTTTCATTACGTTTATACAGACAATCATGATCACATACGTATCAGAGCTGGTGATGAAATAACATTAAGCTCATAATGTGTTTATCAAATGTTTATTCAAGATGTTACCAAAAAAATACCTATATTCCGAGAAGTTGGCTTCATGGCTAAACTGCAAGCAAGTCCTATCTTTCAAAAAACTGGGAGAGTCAAATCGGATATCTCTCAGAAAATTTGGGTAAACGACAGCCTCTGATATCAAATGGACAAGGTAAAGAGACTGTCTTACCAAGGATGATGCTACAAGCTACAGCTGGCTTCCAACACGTGGACGTGTCTGTGGTTGTGTCCGTTAAAGGAACGTAACCATCCACGTTCCCTGCTCACTCAACCACCCATCCCCTCTCACATTGGCGACGAGCTTTGGCGAAGCAGATGATCAGCCATTTTAGCATCCAAATCAGTCTTTTTGCTTTTCGCTGATATCAATGGATGCTTGATTGACCGTGCTTTCTGATGACACGCCCTGCTATGGACCCTAGAAAAACCAGTCTCATGCTGTTTACCGCTATGTTAGCCACAGAGGCCCTGTACGAGCTTGGAACATGTTGAAACCAGAAGCACGACGTACAAATTATAATTTAAGGTTGAAATCTCAAACTAGGTCAAATGTCTGTACCTAGAAGGCTAATCTGTGGCAATGTTATTACGTTCCATATATCTTAATAAATGTATGTCAATATATGATTAATGCACGAAACCTATGAGTCAAGCTGCCAGACATTATTGTCTACTGATGACGCTCCTTCCCATGTCTCTAGGGATCGCTATGGATCACACCTTTAGAAGTGGTCAGCTTGTTACAATGGTTTTCACATGTCTTTGTGCACTGTTCATGGTATATGGTAAAGACTAAATTTCTTTATACTCTTCTTCATGTCTCTGTGGATCGCTGTAGATCGGTTCTTTAGTTTTGCGTGACTTTTCAGAACACTCGCACTCATGCCTCCATGAAAATTTTAAGATTGAGCCTTCAAATGTGTTATGGACAGGTCTATGTGTAGGAACTATGTTCATGTCTTTTCTGGTAATCGGCCAGGGATAGGCTAAACAGCATTAAAGACAAAGCAGTTGAAGTCTTCTTCATCGTCTCTCTCCAACCCCGTCATTTTCTCGCCTTGCTACCCTCCCCACCCTCCCTCTTTTATGAAGAGAGAACATATCCTAAATAAAATGTATCTTATCTGCCTTGTTACGTGTACATCAAAGTCTTGCTTCGTACGAATGTTAAAGTACACACACACACACACACACACACACACACACACACACACACACACACACACACACACACACATAGAGGATACGAATAGAACACATATACCAGAAAGTAGAACGTACACAATACATACTTACTCGCACGCACCACACACACACACACACACACACACACACACACACACACACACACACACACACACACACACACACATTCAACTTCAATGAAAGCTTCGGTTGATTTTTACTTATCTCTCACTTAACACCTTACCCATCCGCGTTCTCTGTACAGTTTATTGATTTTCTGAACCCCGCCCTCTCCTCTGGCTGTGACGTCATCCAGGAGCCTGAGAGAACCAGAGACGGGAGGGAAGGGAGATAACACGTCGCTCAGCCTTCAGCAAGAAGTTCGGAATGTCAGATTACTGATAGCAGAAATTCTTTGCCCCATCTCCA
Organism: Conus canariensis; assembly: GCA_033310375.1. NCBI lineage: Eukaryota > Metazoa > Mollusca > Gastropoda > Neogastropoda > Conidae > Conus > Conus canariensis. Next base: position 36,155,647 of record CM065732.1, read on the forward strand.
CCCTTTCAGATTTCACTGCCTTGCACTATAAATGATATTCATGAAACATTTGTAAATATGTTTTCACATTGTTTATCGAGTGACTAGGATGATCATTATTATTGTTATTATTATCATCATTATTATTCTTATTGTTATTATTGTGGTTTTTGTTATTGTTATCATTATCGTCATCAGTTTTATTATTATGGTGATGATGATGGTGATGATGACAATTGTCGGTACGTACTGTAAAATACTTGCAAGTGTTCATTTCTGTTATGTGTCCTTATGTAAGTCCCCCTACCCTCTCCATCTGTCTTCCTCTCTCCTCTCTCTCTCTCCATCTGTGTGTGTGTGTGTGTGTGTGTGTGTGTGTGTGTGTGTGTGTGTGTGTGTGTGTGTGTGTGTGTGTGTGTGTGTTCGCGCCTACCTTGCGCTGAAGAGATCAAAACTAAGTGACAAACTCGTTCTTCGTAGATTGTGAGATTGTCTTCGGTGCCAGAACCAGAGCTGTAAGTTCAGCAGAGTAAACAGAAGCATCTGAAGGAATATATTCTAACAGATAAGCCTCCGTGGACCTTTTCCACACCAGAGATTCGTTTTGACCTTTCAGCTTTTCGCAAAGAATCTACCAGCTCTCTGGCATACAAAGCATTGTTTGCCGATCTCTGTTCGAAATTCCCATCCTGTCAGAAAATTTTCACTAACGGCTCCAAGTCTGAAGTTGGAGTGGCCTGTGCAGCCTATTGCCCTGGTGCTCCTTCTCAAATACTGCTAGAACTGATTATGGTAACGTATTTGCCTGTTTGAAACAAAACTACAAGTTAGTTTAAAGAAGATGATTAGGGCTTTTTCTGATGTCAGTTGTTGATGCTGTGCTGACAAAGAAACTGTCCACCATCTCCCTATTCACTAATATCTGCCTGCAATGGATGCTTGTGGTACTGTGCTTAACAGAACAAATCCTCCTGATGTTTCCATGGAGTGGTAAACAACCAGTCATGCTGTTGGCTAAACCGACCGTGGAGGCCATATTAGAGCTGGAAGCATGTTAAGACCAGAAACACACATGGCAGCTTGAAATCCAGTCTCAAACCAAGTCAGACTCTTTTAACTAAAACGCCGGTGTGGAACAATGTTATTATTATCCATATGCTTTCATCATGTATTCACGAAACCTGCGAATTCAGCTTCCAGACATGATTGTTTTCTGGTGATGATATTTCTCGTTACTCTCTCGATTGCTGTAGATTAAACCTTCAGAAATGTTTGACCTCTTATGATGTTGTTCGTTATATCTGCATAAAATGCCATGGACTATGCCTTTAGGTGTTTTCTGGAGAGGCCACGGGAAAGGGCCTATGTCTCTGTCCTTTCCACAAATGCCTGAAGACGGGACAAAACAATTACGACCATCTGACACCCCCACTCCATTCCCAACGCTTCCCCTCCCTCATCTCTTCGCCTTGCCTTGCTGTAAATTGAAAGAAAGAGATTCCAAAAGGAAAGAGTATGTCGTGCCCAATGTCACGTGCACATTAAACGCCCTGCATTGTATAAATGTCCAATAATTATTCGAAATGACAAGCTATGTTACCTTCATTTATCCTTCCATTGATTCACGCTTAATCTTCATTCACCCCTCTGTTCTGTCTATCCAACTGGTTTCCTAAACGCCAACTTTCATGCGGCGACGTCAATCAAGCGCCAGGCGGAAGTGGAGACGGGACAGAGGGGAGATAACATCGCACTCAGTCCTCAGCAAAGAGATAAGAATCTAGCGTACTGAGAATGGAAACTCGGTCTTTTTCAATTCAGCTATCGTACATTCCAAATGAGTTTCATTTAACAGTTTCTAGACATTTTTTTCCAAGTAGGTGAACTGAGATTTATGTGGTGTGAATATTCCTGAGTGACTGTTTACTTGATTTTTCTTATCAGAGGTTATTTCAAAATCTCTGTATGTCTGCACGCATCCCCAACCCATTCTCTCTTGGTACTATGACCACCACTCTCTCTCTGTCTCTCTCTCTCTCTCTCTCTGTTCTCTCTCTCTCTCTCTCTCTCTCTCTCTCTGTCTCTCTCTCTGTCTGTCTGTCTGTTTCTCTCTCTCTCTCTCTCTCTCTCTGCGCGAGCGCGCGCGCGCGCGCGCGCGCGCGCGCGCGGTGTGTGTGTGTGTGTGTGTGTGTGTGTGTGCATTTTTCTCTCTCATTATTTTCTCCTCCTCTTTCTTTGTCAAGGAGGAACAGGACTACTGCCTTGATGGAGCTCTCCATCTTTTCTCCAAATTCCGGGGAAGCAGTTCCCTTAAGATGCTGGCTAACTTGGTACACTCCCCATAACCTTCCTGTCCCTAGGGTAGGGGTGTCGGTGACAGACAGAGAGAGAGAGAGAGAGAGAGAGAGATGGAGCATGTGCAGATGAGTGGCAAGAATAAGGGATGTTGAGAAAGATAGTGGGAGAGAGGTGGGGACAGGGCTGGGGGTAGGAAGGTGAAGGCTGCCGAAATATATGACGGAAATAAAGGTTGACAGAATTATCCAGGCGTTAGTACACTGGCTTCTAACACAATTATTTCTGCTTTCTTTGTGGCCAGTGCTCGGTCAGCGTCTCTGCCATCCAACACCGTCAGTCAGCGGCGTGGCTGCGCCGGTAGTGTTTCATTGTTCCTCTCCCCCTCCCCCTACCTTACCCTCCTTTCCCCTCCCCTTTGTCTGCTGATTGACAGTTCTAGGTCTGCTCAGTGATTGTATTCAGGATGAAATCAAGCTGCCCCCTCAGTCTTCTTTTTACAAGATGAAAATGGTCTGAAATCATAGAAGAAATAAAAGGCACAGAGAAAAAAGAAGAAGAAGAAAAACAAATACAAAAAAGAGGAGGGGGGGGGGAGGGGGGAGAATGTTTGGTGTTGGACAAGGAGGAAGAGGATGAATTTCAGTGTCAGTTATTTCAGAGGCTTCACTGCATGCCGACCAGTCTGTACGCAGTACACCATATCTACTGAGATATGACAGAAAAAGGAAGAAGAAAGAAGGAAAAAAAGAAAGAAGGAAAGAAGCAAGTAAGGAAGGAAGGAAGGAAGGAAGGAAGGAAAGAAAGGAAGGAAGATGGAAAACATTTTTACAGTAGACGAAAATGGGAAAAGCATTTTTTTAAGTGAGTAGATAGACACGCAAATAGATACAAACAAACAAACAACAAAACCATTTACATGCTTGTACATGCACGCTCTCATATATATATATATATATATATATATATATATATATATGGTGTGTGTGTGTGTGTGTGTGTGTGTGTGTGTGTGTGTGTGTGTGTGTGTGTATTACACATACGCCGACACAAAAAATGCTGTTCAACCATTGGGTCACAGGTACACCTACTGTACATGATCTGGCCAGTGATACAGCTAAATCTGAAAAAGTCTTTGGGTTCACCATAGTGTTG
>CM065732.1:36166575-36199075 GCA_033310375.1 Conus canariensis
GACGTGTAGAATCTATTTGAGAAGTGTAAGCTTGCAAGAACGTCTATAGATACAACCGTTCCAATGGTTTTAAGCATCTTTAAATAGCAGGGTCCCAGCAAGTTTAACGTTATCAATATCAGATTGTATATGCATGGAAGAATAATTTCCGAGTATGTTAATGAAGTAAACGTTTAATTCTGTCGAGCCGAAATATTTTTTGTAACACACACACACACACACACACACACACACACACACACACACACACACACACACACGCACGCACGCACGCACGCACGCACCAACACACACACCACACACCACACACAACACACACACGCACGCACGCATACACACAAAACACACACACAAAACCACACACACACACACACACACACACACACACACACACACACACAGAGCAGAACAGCAGCAATGCTCTAAGAGGAAAAACAACAACAATAATAAAATGATCACATTTTTCAACAGCGTTTTATTTTTCATCCTCCTTTTATAATCTAGGTCATAATCAGAAAATACACGGCTATAAACCATAGTCGATAAAAACATGTTTCAAACCGACAGAAAACACTTGATAAACTGTAAAATATTTATAAACAGGGTATTTGTTTGTTTGTTTGTGGGTTTTTCTGTTTTCTTTTGTGTTGTTTGTTTGCATGTTTGTTTCTTTGTTTGCTTGTTTTAGCATTCACAGCTTAACGACTCTTTGTGGATTAGGTGTGAAATACTAAGTGTGTGGCGGGGGCGGAGGCGGGGGGCGGGGGGGGGGGTCTACCTTGTTTTGACATCCCTCGTGAAGATAATCAAATGTATATTATGAGACTTAGTTACAGACACGGGTCTTCAGGTACCACTCTCCACACACACACGCGCACACACACACACACACACACACACACACACACACACACACACACACACACACACACACACACACACACACGCACACACACAATGTGTTCATTGTCCTGTGAAAGTTGTTGTGTGACGACAGTCTACTTGTCTTCTGTTGTTGAAACTCTTTTTTTCTTTTTTTTTTCAACATCCCTTTAAGTCTGTGCTACCGCTCCTCCCCAGTCCTCCTCTTTCCTCCCTGCTTGCCTCCTCTCCCTCCCTCCCTCCCTCCTCCCCCCTTCTCTCTCTCTCTTCCTCTCTCTCTCTCTCTCTCTCTCTCTCTCTCTCTCTCTCTCTCTCTCTCCTGGGGGTGGGGCAAACACGACGAGACACTGAAATAATCTCAAACGCACTCTCAGAATTTGGCAGTAGTTAGATACGTCATTCCTTGAGAAAACTGGGAGAGTCGAGTCTGACATCCCCCCCCCCCCCCCCCCCCCCCCCCCCTCCCACGGGGAGTAAAGTTTGATCTTTTCAGCAAGTGGGCAGAGTAACGATTGCACTGCCAAGGGCGATGCCATGATTACAGTTGACATTCAAATCCTGGTCATGTCTCCACTTGTTCTGGTAGAAGTCAACTACCCTCACCCTATACCCCCCCCCCCCCCCTTACAAAAGCGAAGAACAGTGGTCAAGCAAACTGTCCGCCATTTTTTCCCCAATCGGTTCTATCTGTTCTTGCGTTCTTCAATGGATGGCTGTTGAGCAGTGCTTTCTGAGGATATCTGCTCCTCATTATTCTATGGACTGTTCGAACACATCCATGTTGTTTATTGCTAAGCCGACCGTGGAGGCCATGTCGCTGCTGGAAGAATGTTAAACCAGAACCACATTGTGCAAAAGAAACCCCAAGTTTAAACTCCGGAACCGAGTCCAATTCCTGAAACGAAAAGACTAATCAAAAGTAAGATGATCAGGATCAACAGGGTTTTTAATTATTAGTGTACAAGGGATGTGGATTGATACTTCAGACCTGAAAGCCTGATGTTCTTCCACGTGTCTCTAAGAATCATTGTGGACTAATCATTCTAGCAAAAGTGTCTCATAATAACGTTTTCTCCTCATGTCTATAAAATACTGGGGTTCAAGCCTCGAGGTGTGTTATGGAGCCATGCAGAGTAGGGCCTACAACTCTGCGTTTAGACAGAACAGCTGGCCTTCTCTGTCCACTGGACGCCTTCCTCAACTCTGCTTTCATACCATGGGAGGTCCTCTGAATAACTCACGCGTCCTGTCAGTGCACAAGAAACGTCCCACTTCGTATGAATGTCAAACCAGAAATGACTTCAGAGATTAACTTCATTCACCTTTCCATTGATCCCCTATTTTTCCCTCACTCATCCTTCATTTACACCTCATTCCGATCCAGTTTTACGCATGTCCTTAAACCTGCCTTCTTACACTCTGACGTCAAACACGAACCTATCAGAGGAAGAGGCATAATAAGGGAGACAATACACCTGAAACTTCCTTAGTAAGATGGGGGGTTTAAGGGACAATAATGGTAACACTGCTGCTTTTCCGCTGTGCTATCTCGGCCAGTATTTACTTAATAGGCGCGGCAGAAGCATTATTCGTACCAAAAGTAGCAGCAGCAGCAGTGGTCGTCGTCGCAGTACATTGGAAGTAGTAGAGTACAGCAGCAGCAGAAGTAAGTAGTAGTGTAGTAATAGACGTCGTCGTCGTCATGGTACTAGTAGTAACGTAGTAGTAGTAGTGGTAGTAGTCGTCGTCGTCGTCATCGTAGTAGTAGTGGTAGTAGTTCAGTAGTAATAGTAGCAGTAGATTTAGCAGTCGTAGTGGTAATGTAGTATTAGAAGCATTGTGATATCTTTTATCGTTTTATCAGCAACAGCAGCAGTAGTGCAGTAGTAGTAAAACTGCCATTTCTATCATCATTATTATTATTATTATTATTATCATATTATGTTTTTTACATCTTTATGATTATCATCATTATTATCATCGTTATTCTTGTTGTCGTTGTAGTTGTCGTCGTCGTCCGTCATCGTTGCTGTTGTAAATCGTACCTTATCGTGAACTTTTTTTTCTTTTGTTAAATTTCTATATATTTGTATATTTCTTATCTGTTATCTTTTTTCAGTTTCTACATTATTAGGACTATAATAATAATAATAATATAATTATTATTATTATTATCATTATATCATCTAGTATATATTGTTATTATTTTTTATTGCTATTATTGTACCGCAGCTGTTTTAGTTACTAACCTTCTTCTTGGTTGAAATAACCTTTTTTTTCAAGAAACAAACGAACAGAATACCTTTACAGTCATCAGGGCAAATGAGCAACAACAACAAGCCCTAGGCTTACACTGTGCTCAAATATAACATTGACAATACAATGGTGGTTACAATACATTAACGGTATACAACAGCTTACACCACAAAGTAGGAATTTTTTTAAGGGAAGGTCAAAAAGACAACAGGAGAAGACAAATGACATAAAATGATATGAAAATGGGAGGAAGGGAGATGAAGCAACAATCATATCAATAACAAGAATATGCGTGAACAATTTACAAACAAGAGAGATAATTTCAGGGGAACACGTGAAGTAATTCAGGGTAGAAACCATTATTTTCCATTACAAAATGTACGGAAGTCATACCAAGTAGTTCAGTATAGATGAACTTTTTTTTCCACCGTTTTCCTTCTTCCCCCTTCTTTTCTTGTCCTATTTTCCTTTTTAAAAAATTCATTTCCTTCTGTCGTTTTTCGTCCTTTGTGTAGGCACGATGACACGAATTATTTAATTAGAAAAAAAAAATGACACCTCATGTTAGCCAAGACATTGGCTAATCAGTAAGCAAACGAACAATTCAGTAAATTATGTCATAGGCCAATCGATTTGTCAGTCAACCTATTATTTCAAGAGAAATGAAAATAATCATAATGAAGAAGTAAAGTCTAAACTATGTAGTTGTATAAAGTAAGATATAAAAAAAGCAAGAATGGATAAGTGAGACAATGAAAAAATCAAGGCTGAATTTGATTCGATTCAGATATAAACTAATATACTATTTCAAATATTAGCGCGTTCACTTCAGATTGAAGATCAAAGCTACCTAATAAAAAGAATTTGCGATGGGCATGATTCTGTGGAAGAGTCAAAATTGTATTTTCACGGACAATATTGACGAGGGTACAAAACAACAGGTAGTGTTCTGTTGTTTCTCTACAATTACTACAACTACAAAAAGTGTTCTTATCGAGATGTCGGTTGACCATATCATTCTTTAGATCATTCATACCTAAACGGAGTCGGCAGTGAATAACTTGTTCTCTTCTTTTACCAAAATGAGGAACTATAGAATCATCAATTGATAGGTATCGTTTAAGTTGGCTCAAGGAGCTACTAGTTTTAATGTAGTCGAGCAGGGCAATTCTATGTAACATTTCATTATTGTACGTTCTATAGGCCTTCGTCTGTGATGAGGGTTTTCTGTCCGTGACTTGAGAAATCTTCTTTCTCTTCTTCTTTTATTATTATTATTATTATTATTATTATATTATTATTATTATTACTATTATCATTACTATTATTGTTATTATTATTATTATCCTTATTATTATCATTATCATCATCATCAACATTATAACCATTATCATTGTCATAATTATTAACTCTGTTCTACTACTACTACTACTACTAATTATTATTATTTTTATTTTGTTGTTGTTGTGTTGTTGTTGTTGCTGCTGCTGATGCTGCTCTTATTCTTATCATTGTTATCATCATCGTCATTATTACTATTACTATTATTATTATTATTATTATCATTATCATAATCAACATCATCATAAGCATCACGCTTCGTCTTCTTCTTATTATCATTATCATCATTATTATTCAAGTCTAAATTTTGCACTTTGATGTGAGAGATAAGTGATTGTTTGTTCGTCCTCGGTTTTTTATTGTTTTGAATGTTAAATGTTTGTTTGTTTGTTTTGTTTTTGTTTTTGTTTTGGTTTTGTTTTCCTAACTGAAGAAGACCAATACTTCACAAAAAAAAAAACAAAAAAAACATTGCCCTGTTTTTTTTTTGTTTTTTTTTTTCATCCTTCATTTTTGCAGTTCAGTGATTTCATTTTTGCTGTTACGTTTCAATTTCCGCCTGCAGTCAGTCACCCGACTTCGAAGACAGCCTAGAAATGAAAAAGCATGCGAACTACACTCTCCCTTTGTTTGCTCCCTATTCACCCCTTTCCCACAGTTCATTTATCCCCCTTTCCCATCCTGTCCTCTCACTTCCGGAACCCCCCTTTTTATGCTCTGACGTCAATCACGGGGCCTACCGGAGGGGCTGAGGCAGAAGAGAAGGGACATAACTCAACTGAACCGTCAGCAGGGCGCTCCGAATCTTCAAGGGATGATAACAGAAACACTGGGCGATTTGTTTTCCCTTTTTGTGTCTCTTAGCCTTTGCTATTGAGCATTCGAAATGATTCCCATTAAAGGTCTGCAGAGACGTTTTCCCCATGGGTGGCGTGTGATCGGTCGGCTGTGAGAGTTCGTGACAGTGTCCTCCTGTGCTCTTGTTACGTGTCATTTCTTTCAGGGCCTCCTTAAATCTTCCGTTCAGTTCACCCCGACCACCACCCCCTTCCTCACCCCATCTCTCTCTCTCTCTCTCTCTCTCTCTCTCTGTCTCTCTCTCACCACACACACACACACACACACACACACACACACACACACACATTCACTCACTCACACACACACACACACACACACACACTCTCTCTCTCTCTCTCTCTCTCTCTCTCTCTCTCTCTCTCTCTCTCTCTCTCTCTTTTCCTTTCAGTCTTAAACAAATGAGGGGAAAACAGAACAACTCATCTCATGAAATCTCACTATTGTTTTTTTTTTTTTTTAATTTCGCAGAGAGAGAGAGAGAGAGAGAGAGAGAGAGAGAGAGGAGAGAGAAACAGATAAAGAGAGAGTATGGGGTACGCACAGGCAAGGGGAAGGGAGAGAGAAGTGGAACAGAGCGAGGAAAGAGCGGGGGTGGGGGTGGGGGTTGGGGAAGGGGGGGGGGGGCTAGTAAGATAAAGGATGGAGAATTGGGGAATGAGGGGAAGGTCGGTAAAGGGGTATAATGGCGGAGGAAAGGGAGGGAAGGGGGGCGAAGGGCGAAAATGAGAATGGACAGAATTCCACGTTCATTCCAACGCTGGCTTCTGATGAAATTCCTTCTGCTTTCTTGCTGGCCAACACTCATCGATTGAGTGCTGGGTCTGTCAGGTCAGTTTCCCCGTCTACCGTCACCGTCAGTCTCTCCGAGTGTGTGTGTGTGTGTGTGTGTGTGTGTGTGTGTGTGTGTGTGTGTGTGTGTGTGTGTGTACTCTCGCGCGCGCGTGCGATTGAATACTTCTGTGTGTGCATGCGTGACTGCCTGCCTACCTGTCTGCATGCACGCGCGCTTTCGAACACGCGCACTGTGTATGTGTGTGTGCGCGCGGGCGTGTGTGTGTGTGTGTGTGTGTGTGGTGTGTGTGTGTGTGTGTGTGTGTGTGTTGTGTGTGTGTGTGTGCGGGCGTGCGTGCGTGCGTGCGTGCGTGCGTTCGTATGTGCGCTTGTGTGTGTGTGTGTGTGTGTGTGTGTGTGTGTTGTGTGTGCGTGCGTGCATACATGCGTGCGCGCGCGAGCGCTCATATCTTGTGTGTGTGTGTGTGTGTGTGTGTGTGTGTGTGTGTGTGTGTGTGTGTGTGTGTGTGTGCCTGAACACGCGCACTTAATCACAACACACGTGCTCGTAGAGAGAGAGAGAGAGAGAGAGAGAGAGAGAGAGAGAAGAGAAGAGAAGAAGAAGAAGAAGAAGAGAAGAAGAAGAAGAAGAAGAATGAATGAATGAATGAATAAAAGAATGGTTTATTGTGATAAGCTTTACAAAGCCCATTCACAAGGGGGGGGGGGGGGGGGAAGGGGGGGTAGGGACTGTGTATAAACAAAAATCATAGATAAACATGACCAATACATAACGGGAAAGATCAGCGCGACGAGGAATCCAGATCACGGAAAAGCATTGAATTCAGTTATCAACACCGAACATTAATAACAAGTCACATTCTCAAAACGTTCATGAACAACTGCGATGCGACAATGCAGCAGTCACGATGGCTCGCCCAGATTTCGGTTTTCGCCCTCTGTGTTTCGTGTCACGGAGCCTCTCAGTTCTTCCTTCAAGGAACACAAGCCGTCATTCATTTTCATTGTTGTTTCTTCCAAACATGTCATGATGTCTCTTATTGTAATATTGTCGGCATGTGGTGTCGTTGACATGCTCAAATCAGAAGAAACTTCACAATCACTGCTACTATCTATCATACACATGTTCGCTTCTGCGACAAAGGCTTCGGTTACACGTTGAGTTGGAGTCTGTGTCGTAGCTACTAATGGACTGTCTTTGGTGTCTTTCGGTACCAGAAACATCTTCTACATAATCTCCATTAACACTTTGTTTGTCCACATCACTGTCATTGTGGAATTCTAATGAGGGACCAACAGTAACTGACTCACAGTCTATGTCACACTGTGCCATGTCGATGCGTGGTTCATCGCCAGACAGTGCACTTGGTGCAGGCGAAGATACAGTTGAGGGGTGGTGGTCAGAAGACTGAAAGATGTCAGCACAGGCAGCTCCATTGATGTCGTCATTTCTGTCGGTGTTGTATGACGACAGGGTGGGGTTGGCAGGAACAGACCGGACGGGGTCAGTACACATTCACTTGCCTTATGTTTCCTGTGTTCCTCGGCCCTTCTCCTGTCTCTGTTGACCTGGGATGTACATTTTCTTCTGAATGCAGCACTGTGAGCTTGGGCTTGCACGACAGGGGAATGGTCGGCAATCGTTTTCAGTCTAAGAACGACGACGTCTGATTGTCTCTGCCTTCAATTTTAAAAGATGATAACGTCATGTCACGCAGAGCGGTGTTCAGGATATTTTCTAAATTTAATGGAAGACCTTCAACTGGCATTATCGTAGTTTTGTTGTAAACACAGACAAAGCTATGGGAAGTTCGACTTGCTGGCAGCCAAACAAGGGAAGTCACTACAGAGAGAAGAAGAAGAAGAAGAAGAAGAAGAGAGAGAGAGAGAGAGAGAGAGAGAGAGAGAGAGAGAGAGAGAGAGAGAGAGCAGTAATGCCCTCCGAGAAAAAGAACCCTTTTTTCCTTTCCTTTTCAATGGTGATGCATACATATCTATCTCTCCCAATCTCCCCTATTGCTGGAAAATACGAGGCAATAAATCATACCGATGAATTACACATTAAAAATAAAGCATTCTTGTGATCCGACACGAGACTATTGATTAAGAAGTAAAATATGAAACAAGAAGATCTGAAACAAGGCTGTATCTTTCACATCAACATTTACACTAAGTTCTTATCTTGGAACTAAAATCAGCTTGTTGACATTGGTCATGCTAATAAATCTACTGTTAGATCAATTTCTTACGCAATGTATGCACGTTGATGGTTGGCAGATCTTATGCACAAAAAAAGAAGAGAGAGAGAGAGGAGAGAGGGGAGAGAGAGGAGGAGGAGAGAGAGAGAGAGAAGAAGAAGAAGAAGAAGAAGAAGAAGAAGAAGAAGAAGAAGAAGAAGCAAGGAAAATACAGAAACATCTTGTTTACAGGCCAGGCAGCTGTGACCTACATCAAGATCAAAAGTATGAGTATTGCACACTGAGTCAAGGTAAACTAAATCTTCAAAGTCCAAGATCAAAATAGTGGCCTTGTGATAACTTCAAGACTATTTCATCCACTCACTGACCAAGCTTGGTGCATCATATCCTTTGAACTGGACAGATGCCGCTATGGCTGAGTTCTATGGCACTTAGGATTTACTGACCACAGGATGTGTTTGACTTTGGGATCTTTGGACAATGGAAGCATAAGGATCGATCAATCATCTTATCTGAATCTTGAACGTCTTGTACAGTCAGTGAGTGATTCAGCACGCTGGAGAATAGTGACTGGAGCGAATGCTTGATAGAATTAGTGATAGAGATGGTACTGACTGCTTCATGTGATGAATATATTCAGAGATACCTTACTTATTCTTATGATCATTACGAATTTAGGACAAGTTAAAACAGAACTGAAACAGAATCAAAGACAAGATGTGAGATTCCTGACTGCATCGATAGCGATGCCAACCCTCACCCACCCATCCAACTCGCCACTTACTCAACTTACATTCCTGTCTGTCCTCCCCCCCCCCTCCCCCCCGCCTCTCCCCCATCCCCGTCCACCCCAGTGCTTTATCCGATCTGACATTTCTGTGTCTGGGCAGTGACCCTCTAAATGATGAAATTAAACTGTCCTCTTCGCTTTCCTTGGTCACTATCAACATTATCTGTGGGGAAAGTGAAGAAGACAAAGAAGACGAAGGGAAAAAAAAAGATGAGAAGAGCAAGGTGGAGAAGGAGGTAGAGGAGGTTAGAAGAAGAAGAAGCAGAAGAAGAAGCAGAAGAAGAATAAGGCAGAAGAAGGAGGAGGAGAAGGGCCGGAGGAGGAGAAGGAGCAGGAGAAAAAAAGAAGAAGAAGAAGAAGAAGAAGAAGAAGCAGTAGTAGTAGTGGAGGAAGAAGAAAGAAGAAGAAGAAGAAGAAGAAGAAGAAGAAGAAGAAGAAGAAGAAGCAGTAGTAGTAGTGGAGGAAGAAGAAGAAGAAGAAGAAGAAGAAGAAGAAGAAGAAGAAGTTTTCATGCCATTACTGCTTGCGGGAGATTTCATGCACAATATATCACATCAGCAAATGTTGAAATCACAAAGAAGAAGAAGAAGAAGAAGAAGAAGAAGAAGAAGCAGGGATCTCTCTATCCGCTGTCTGACAGTTCTGGGTCTGCGCAGTGACCCTCTAAATGATGAAATCAAACTCTCCCCTTCGCTTTCCATGTTCACTATCAACATTATCTGGCGGAAAAAGTTGGAAGGAAAGGACAAAGAAGAAGAATAAAGACGAGGAGGGGCCGGATAAGGAGGAGGAAGAACAGACGGTGGAAGAGAAAGTTGAGGAGAGAGAAGAAGAAGAAGAAGAAGAGAAGAAGAAAAAGAAGAAGAAGAAGAAGACGACGAAGAAGAAGTTTCTATGCCATCACTGTTTATGGGAGAGTTCATGTATGATATATTAAATCAGTAAACGTTGAGGGCACAGAGAAGAAGAAGAAGAAGAAGAAGAAGAAGAAGAAGAAGAAAGAAGAAGAAGAAGAAGATGAAGACGAAGACGAAGAAGAAGAAGAAGAAAAGAAGAAGAAGAAGAAGAAGAAGAAAACCAATACCAAGACCAAGACCAAGAACAAGAACAAGAATAATAACAAGCAGAAAAAAAAAAAACAAGAGTAGGAGAAGGAGGAGTTGGACAACAAAGAGGACGAGGAACGACAACATCAACACCAACACCACAACCACCAGCGCCGCCGCCACCACCACACCACCACCAACAACAACAACAACAACAACATGGTAATGAAAAGAAGGATGAGGAAGGGGAGGAGGAAGCGGAGGAGGAGGAGGACGAGGAGGGAGAGGAGAGGTAATGGAGGAGGAGGAGGAGGAGGAGGCAAAGAAAAGCAGAAAAGGGGGATCGGGTGGGGAGGCCATCCCCCTTGACGAAGAAGAGGAGGTACAGCAGGGGAAGAATTGGGAGGAGGAGATGGAGGAGGAGGAGGAGGAAGCTAACAAGAACTAAAAGATGACATCGACGACGATGACGATAGCAGTGACGACAAGGACGACAACGACATTGACGACAATAGCAACGACGACTGCTCCGAAATGGAAGAAGAAGAAGAAGAAGAAGAAGAAGAAGAAGAAGAAAGAAGAAGAAGAAGAAGAAGAAGAAGAAGAGAAGAAGAAGAAGAAGAAGAAGAAGAAGAAGAAGAAGAAGAAGAGGAGGAGGAGAGGAGGAGGAGAAGGAGGAGGAGGAGCAGGAAGAAGAAGAAGAAGAAGAAGAAAACTGGTGATGGAGGGGGGAGGGGGGGGGCTGTTGCTGATACTGCTACTGCTACTAATAATGATGATGATGATGATGATAATGATGATGATGATGATGATGAACTTTCAATTTCAGTTTCATCAAGGACGAATCATTGCATGCCAGCTAGTCCATATACGCTTCCCCACATCTGTGAAGTCATGGGGCTAAGAGGTGCAAGCATACCTCTAAATAATTGAACACTGTTGATGAGAAAAAAATAAAGGGAAAGGGTCTCTTGGACGAGAAACTCCAGTTCCTGACCTAAGCATTCCATCTGCGCTGGTTAGTCGTCAAGTGACAAGCTGAAATGATTTGCACGACCGGTGTGTGTGTGTGTGGTGTGTGTGTGTGTGTGTGTGTGTTTTGTGTGTGGTTGCGTGCGTGCGTGCGTGCGTGCGTGCGTGCGTGCGTGCGTGCGTGTGTGTGTGTGTGTGGTGTGTGTGTGTGGTGCGTGCATGTGTGTGTGTGTGTGTGTGTGTGTGTGTGTGTGTGTGTGTGTGTGTGTGTGTGTGTGTGTGCCTGCACTTGGCTGTGCGCGTGCCGATGCTCATGCATGTGCATGTATGCATACGTTAGCTCCCGTGTAGGCTTGCACGCGAATGACTACTCTAGCAAATGGGAGAACAAACGTGTTCAACGAGGTTTTCCAAAAAGTGTCAGTGCAATTTGGTTGATATGTACGAGATGGTCGAGGTATTTTCTTGCATTTCCCTACAGTCCGGGCTTGAAGTTGCAAGACGTCCCACGGATCCCTCTCCTGAACCGTTTCGGAAACAACCGAAAACCGCCATTCCGCAGACATCTGACGAAGTTCTTAGCTTCACTACAAGGAAGACCAAAGATTGGTTCGACAAAAACAACGAGAAAATTTAAGAATTGCTGGCGAACGAGAGATCCGCTCACCAGGCTCACTTAGTCCAGTCGTCTTCTTGTGGGAAGAAAGCTGCCTTCCATCAAAGTATGCAGCAACCTCCAGCACAAACTTCGAGAGATCCAACTTGGTTGCAGATCGACCTCACCGAGAAAACGCAGCTGTACACAGAATCCAATGATCTCAGGGATTTCTATGAAGCCATCCCTGAAGCCTTAAAGCCATAGAGCAGCTGACGAGTGGTAAGGCTGCAGGTGTCGAAGGCAATTCCACCAGAGATTTGGAAGCATGAATGCCAGCGTTATATACAAAACTGCATCAGCTCTTCGTCTGTTACTTGGACTAAGGCAAACTGCCGAAAGATCTCCGCGAAGCAGTCATCATCACCTTGCACAAGAACAAAGTGGAAAAGTTAGACCACTCTACCTACCGGGGGATTACTCTGCTCTCCATCGCGGAAAAAAATCATTGCAAGCATATTGCTGAATAGACAGGTCCTTACCATCGCTAAAGAACACCTTCCAGAGAGCCAGTGTGGCTTCAGAGTCGCTATTAACGCCACATACATGATGTTTGGTCTCAGACAGTAACAAGAGAGGTGAATAACACCGAGGAGAATTCATCGCTGCAGCCAGTTGAGGTCAGACTGTTCAAGCCCGTTAACTTCCTTACTTTTATAGTACACAGGCCGCTCTTGTATTTGACTTAAACGTTCTAGCATGGTTTCTGCAGAATGGTTTGGCAATCTGTCAAACCCTGTATCAGGGTACAGTAGACAGTCAAAATTCTCAGTTATGTCTGTTGCAGAAGAAGAAGAAGAGAAAGGACGACATGGAGAGGAAGTGGGGTTAAGATGAGGAGGGGGAGCAAGACGAAGAAGACTAAGAGGGAGGAGAAGAGAATGAGAATGAGAAGACGGACAGCGAACAGGAAAATAAAAGAAGAGTAAAAAAGAAGAGGAAAAAGGAATGTAGATTGTGCGTACGTGGGAACAGAGGGGATGGGGAGGGAGGAGAAGAACAGCGAGAACTGTAACAAGAAGAAGACAAGCAAAGTAAAGAACTGCACAGTTTCAGATCTGATTCACGAGAAGGCTCTGTGTGTTCAAGGACGAAGAAAGAACGAAAGTTTCCAAGCTGCCGGATCATTCTCCACCACGCAGTGGAACGGGGCCAGAGAGAGGGAAAGGAAATGGGACATGGGACATCAATCGGCTATGATTATGAAGCGAGCAGAGTCATGTCCCCGAGTAATGGTCTCCCTGATCTGTGCGCCAGAGAAGGTATAAAAACGGTAGCGTTCGGCCTTCATGAAATTTTCCCAGCGTAACAAACGCGTATTGCTGCAACGCATTCAGTGAGGTCTTTTACTTGGTAGTCGTGAGAGGAACGGAACTAATCGGCCCTGATAATTATGACCTTTGATGGAAGCTGTACGCATGTGCCTCATGGGACCGTGGTTTACTGTCTCAGCTGCAACCGCATCGGGTGTATACAAAGACGAAAACGCGTCAGAAAAACGCCATTCAATGGTGAATCACTCTTTTGTCTTCTGTCTCGCTGTCCATACCTCCTCCTTCAATGGCAGCACTGTCAGGCAGCTCCTTCCTGGCACGCCATGCACAGCCACCCCAAGCACTGACAGTCTCATACGGAGCCGGCAATATCACAAACAAGAAGGGTAACTCTTGCTCCATGATATGATTATCACTACCTCATAACTCCAAACGAATGCTGCCTATATCGCCAAATCGCCTAGCAGAAATGACAACACAGAGCACACAGAACAAACGAGGAGCCCCCCACCCACCCCCATCCCCCCCCCCCCCAAAAAAAAAAAAAAAAGTTGATTCAGCTTGCTCATATATCTTGTACCTCACACATCTACACAGCAACAACAACTGGGGAAATGAACGAATGCAAATTAACATTTTATTCAAGACGAGCACAGTCTTTTTTAATCTTGAATATAAGTTGAACAGACGCAGGGACGCACAGCAACTAATACAGTTAACTTCAGTTGGACTGGTATGAAAGGAAATCTTAAAGTGAGGCAGGGAACAGTAAACAATCAACAACAAAACAAGCAGGGTAACTCTTGCTCCCAATATTACGTCATCATAAGCCAACCTTCAATAAGAGACACTGCACTGCTGCTGAGTCATTTTGGTCATGCTTAGTGGCACCTTTTTCTGATTCAACATACACAGGGCACCAGCCACTAGTCCCTTTACCGACAATCATAAACACTTAGCCATGGAGTCAGAAGATTAATCGAGGATACCCAAAAGCAAAAGTGTTTAGGGAGAAAAAGCAAGCCTTTAGAGCGACACAACCTTCATTTGTAGGTATATCTGATACGACTTTAGGCAAAACATATTTAAGAAAAAGCAATGTGTTTAAAGTAAACAAAAAATCTCCATTGGACCGTAAATCTAGTTTCCACTAAGACGAACATTTGGAAAAAAAAGTTAAGAAAGTAAATCTTAATCAATATCTATACCTAATAATGACGAGAAAACGCCACTCAAGAAAATACGACTTGAGAGTGAGGGAATCTTATGTAGGAGATAGTTTGTGGTATGTACCAAGGCAAAAATGTTCAAGAATAAAACAAAGCTTTCACATGAGAGAAGATAGATGTAGTTGGTTTTCTTTGCGGGGGTTGGGCGGCGGGAGGGGGGGGGGGACGGAAAATTCTAAAGAAAAGTAAAGGAAAATAATTTTGGATGTGAAGTTAATCAAGTGTAGACCAGCAAAATCCTGTTTCAGAAATACAATAAAAGGAGGGAACTTTATATTCAAAGACGAATGTCCCAGGGAAAAAAAAAAAACCACAGCTGTAGAGAAAGAGGTGTTTGTATAAGACAGTAAATCGTGTAAAGACAAAACACAGAAATCTTCCAGAAAACCAAGGCTGAAAGACAAGGGAGGTTGTATAGAGAGGTTATTTTTTTAAAGACTGAGAAAGAAGGGTTCCCGAGATAATGAAAACAAACAAAAATTACACGCCTTTCAGGGATGAGACGCTTATGTAGAGGATCCTTCATCAGCACTCGCGCACACACACACACACACACACACACACACACACCACCACCACCCACACACACACACACACACACACACACACACACACACACCACCACGCACGCACGACCGCGCACACACACACACACACACACCACACACACACACACACACACACACACACACACACACACACACAGCGAACTACATCAGATACTTTCCCGCGCTGTTCTTGATGTCCTTTCTGGTCATCACTTACTGCCGCAGTTGGTTCCATTTCCTCCCTGTGCATCGCGCTTTCTCTCTCTGACCATGAAACACTCTACCCAACACACCCCAGCCAACTCTCTCTCTCTCTCTCTCTCTCTCTCTCCTCTCTCTCTCTCTCTCTCTCTTAGTCAAAACAATAACAATGTTTACCACCACTACCCTTGTTGTCCATTCACACCACACACACACACACACACACACACACACACAACACACAACACAACACACACACACACACACACAAACAAACAAGCGCGCGCCTGCGTGCGCGCGCGCGCGCACGCACGCACCACACACATAAACACACAAAACACACACACACACACACACACACACACACACACACACACAGGCGCGCGCGCACGTACACACACACACACACACACACACACACACACACACACACACACACACAGCGCACACAGCGCACACAGCGCACACAGCGCGCGCGCGCGCGCACACACAACACACACACACACCACACACACACACAAGCCCATGCACCACACACACACACACACACACACACACACACACACACACACACACACAGCACACACATACGCACGCACGCACGCACGCACGCACGCACGCACACACACACACACACACACACACACAGAGGGTAAATGATCGAATTCCAACACCACAAATGAACACACACACACACACACACACACACACACACACACACACACACACACACACACACACACACAAGACATACAGAGGGAAAATGATCCAATTCCAACACACACACACACACACACACACACACACACACACACACACACACACACACACACACACACACACAGTGCCCAAACTATCTCATATCCTCACTCCTCGCGATCTCCCCTCCATTCCCAGTGTAAGGTTGCCGGATATGTGTTGGCTCCCTGCCTGCTCTGCCTGATCAGGCGAACATGCCCTTTTCGGACCCCACAACCCCATCCCACCCCCCACCCCCCACCCCCCCCACCCCCTCTCTCTCTCTCTCTCTCTCTCTCTCTCTCTCTCTCTCTGCAATCATCAGTGACAGCAGAGCAAGTTCCAATCTCTCTTGGCTGACAGTTTACAGTGTGTGCGTGCGCGCGCGCGCGCGCGCGCACGAGAGAGAGAGAGAGAGAGAGAGAGAGAGAGTGAGTGTGTGTGTGTGTGTGTGTGTGTGTGTGTGCGCGCGCGCGCGCTTGTGTGTGTGTGTGTGTGTGTGTGTGTGTGTGTGTGTGTGTGTGTGTGTGTGTGTGTGTGTGTAGTGTAGTGTAGTGTAGTGTAGTGTAGTGTAGTGTCTTTTCTTTTGTGTGTGGTAATGCATGCTCTTAGAACTGCTGTTTACCAATCTAGTTCTCCAAAACCTGACACTGCGCTTAGTTAATCCACCCGCAACGTCAACCTTCCTTCCCTCTCTTCCCTTCCCATTATTCTTAAAGGAGTACGTGGCACTCAACTACAGCCACCTCCACTCCTAGTCTCTTTTCCTCACCCTGCCCTCCGCCCCGACACCCTCCTTCCCCCACCCCACACACACCTCTCCCCCGCCCCCTCACCCCCCCCCCCCCACCACCATTATTTTCTTCGCTTGTAAGGAATATCGATCGTGGACACGCCAAAGGCGTCTGACTTTGGGGACTTGTAACGGCTTGTGGGGGGAGAGGGGGCAATTGGTGTGGCGAGTTTTTAAAGAGCTTGGAGGGGGTGGGGGAGGGTCAAGGGAAAGAGAAGACAGGGGAAGGAAGGGGATGGGGGGAAGGGGAAAGGCAGGGGGGGGAAGTATGGGAGATGGTGGGGAGTAACGAGCCGAGGCTCAGCGTTCACATTGTATTGGTTGGGCTGCAAGGCAGTCAACATCACGTGTTGTCTCCCCCTTAGCTCTCCGTAGAGGCAGCGCCACGCCACCACAGCCCTGTGGTCACAACGATGGCTGGTGGCAGGGCATGGCAGTAAGTCTTCTGCTGGACGTGTTTCAGTGAGTGTGTCGTCGTCGTCGTCGACATCGTCCTCGTCGTCGTCGTCTGGCATTCTGTTGAAAGCTTCGTTCAGATCCGGTCTCTCACTATGCTAGGTAGGGTTTGTGACTTCCCGGTAACTGCTTATCAGTTTCACCTTTCTTCTTCTTCTTCCTCTTCTTCTTCTTCTTCTTCTTCTTCTTCTTCTTCTTCTCACTCTCTCTTTCGGATACAGTTAAATAGGCATGTGTAACACTGGTTGTCATCTTTGTTCAACTATTGGATCATTGTGTTTAAGCTTGATTTTAGATTTTTCTCTTTGTTTTATAGTTACATTGCTGCGTACAACTTTGGTTGTCTATTTCCATCGCTGTTCATTTCATATTGTTTAGTTGTCAGTTTCAATTGGTGTGTGCAACATTGCTTGCCGACCTCCAACTCTGTAAAACAGTACGATGATTGCGTATAAAGTTGGCCGTGGAATTTTCTCGGTGTTAAATCGCTAGGTGTGAGGTATGTTGTTGCTTTTCAGTTTCCTTCTGTGTTCAAACTGTTAGATGTTGTGTATAATGTTGGATACCTGTTAAGGATATTCAGGTTTGTCATTGTTAGATGATTATATGTTATTCATGGTGTAAGGATCTCTCTCTCTCTCTCTCTCTCTCTCTCTCTCTCTCTCTCTCTCTCTCTGTGTGCGTGTGTGTGTGTGTGTGTGTGTGTGTGTGTGTGTGTGTGTGTGTGTGTGTGTGTGTGGGCGCGCGCGCGCGCGTGCGCGCGCACGTGCATGCGTGCATGCGTACTTACGTGTGTACATGCATGCGTGCGTACGACCTTGTGTGTAAGTCTCTCTCTCTGTCTCTGTCTTTGTCTCTGCGCGCGTGCGGTGTGTGTGTGTGTGTGTGTGTGTGTGTGTGTGTGTGTGTGTGTGTGTGTGTGTGTGTGTGCGTGTTTGGTTGTCAACTTCCTTCGCTGTTAAGTTTAAACTCACGTTTCAGTCTTTTCCCTCTTTAAAACAAGAAAAGTTCGGCTAAAGTTTGTCACTGTTGCCGATTCCCCCTTCCATGATACCCTGCCGTCTGGCATACTTCTGATTACAATTACAGTTTGGCAGATCATTCACTGTTGATGCATGATTTATACTGAGTAGCACTGACTTGGCATCTTGATACTTTCATTCTTGCATAACGAATACTAGTATGATGAAAAGCCATATAATACATCCTGACTTTCCATTTGGTGGTTTAGCTCCACGCATACATAATTTGTGAATACGAATATTTCATCATCGTGGTGGTAAGAAACCAGTTGGAGCTGCAAAGCAAATGTAGCAGCATAACAGAAAAAAAAACACACAAGCGACTCATTCAAGCTGTTTCTCTTACCTGAAGCAGGTTTGCTACTCATTATCAAACTTTATTTAGACTCTCTCTCTCTCTCTCTCTCTCTCTCTCTCTCTCTCTCTCTCTCTCTCTCTCCTCTCTACTACACCACACACACACACACACACACACACACACACACACATCCCTATCTATATGTCTATATGTCAGTCTATCTATCTATCTATCTATATCTATTTATCTATATATCTATTTATCTATCTATCTATCAGTCTATCTATCTGTCTGTCTCTCTATCCATGTCTCTCTCTATCTATCTTACTGTCTCCCTATCCATCTATGTATCTCTCTGTCTCTCTTTCTATGTATCTGAGCTATAAAAAAACATGATTCTTTCTATCTATCGATCTGTCGATCTATCTATCAATCAATTGATTTATCGATGTATCTTTGTTTACTTATTTATTTGTTTAATTTGTTTATCTGTTTCACTTTATTTAGTTTCTCAAGTCCAATTGTGGCTTTTATAGCACTGGTTCAGTTACACGCATTTGAAATGCAGCCATTCGTCTGTATTTTTCAAAACCGTTGAATGATCGTAGATGCCAAAACATTTGTGTAATGTTCTCCTTTCATGTATCACAGAAAGTATAATGATCACTGTTCAGTGCACTCACTTCAGTAAAACATTAGTTCCAAAGCGCGTGTGTCAATCTTATATGGACCATTTCATTTTGATGTTATATGATGGTTAAGGTTGAGAGAGAGAGAGAGAGAGAGAGAGAGAGAGAGAGAGAGAGAGAGAGAGAGAGAGAGAGAGATTCGGATTCGGATAGTTTAATCATGCATAGGCCATTGCCCCTCATGATGGGGTACACTTTCCAGTTGAAAAAACTTTACAAACTTTGCATCTTTCTTAGAAACTATACACACAGTCATATATGCACACATATTTCAAGATATTAAGACATAGCTGCAGATCGTATTTTAAACGCTTTGTACAAGAATATTGATACATTTCTGACAATGTTTTCATTTTTAGACGCCAACAGTAAAGTCAATCGAAACTGGCTGGGATGCTTGTAAAATTTTAAAGGTATATATTGTTTTCGTAAATCATTTAATGTTGGACAGCACAAAAGAAAATGAATTTCATCTTCCTTGGTAATTCTACACAATGGACAAATCAAATCTGTTTCTGTATGTGATCTTAACGATAGTAGTGACACGCAATTTCAGACACACCAAACCTAAATCTTGTCAATATAAATTTCAAGTGCCTATCTAATTTCAACTTCAAGTAGGTTTTATCATCATTTACAGTACAAAACGTTCTATATGTTTGAAACCGTTCACTGTTATTTACATGGAAGTCCCATTCTTGCCACCTACACAATATCAATCTCTCTTTAAAATGATTCAAAAAGAGACTTATTTCTTCAACTCCTTGGTTCACCCATACGTAGCCAAAACCATACGCATATAATTTGCATCGAATATTTGAAACCCAATTTCTTTTATTCCGTACATCTAAATCAAATAACATTCTATAGGCTTTCCGCGGTAATCTGCACTCTTCTAATCGTGTTAATTTTAACCAGTATCTAATACACTGCACTACTGAATTTATATAGATAGGATACCTGTTCGTCTCCCCATAGATAAGATCATTTGGTAGAGAGAGAGAGAGAGAGAGAGAGAGAGAGAGAGAGAGAGAGAGATGACTAGACAGACAGGCGGACGGACAGATAGATAGACAGATAGACAGACGGACAGATAGATAGATAGATAGATAGATATAGATAGATAGATAGATAGATAGATAGATAGATAATAGATAGATAGATTTGTGCATGTGTGTGTGTGTGTGTGTGTGTGTGTGTGTGTGTGTGTGTGTGTGTGTGTGTGTGTTTAAAAGCGTAATGTGAATTAAAAACATGTCATTTTCAGCTGCAGTTTTTAAATGCTTAAGTCTTGCTGCCTTATAACAACAATAACAACAACAACAACAACAACAACAACAACAAGAAGAAGAAGATAATGGACTGTATAGTAACATTGTAATTTTCCATGAAGTGTTGTCAGAAAATGAGCTGGCCATTTTCCAACAAGAAATGTGTTGTCCTGCACTGTCCTTTGTTGATTAGTTTTTTTCCTACAATAACCTTTCTTCCGACCTGTATTGTCTGATCGTTAAACGCTGGTTCTACATGGAGTGGAGTTCATCAGAATTCTTACACTTAAAATATATCTGTAAAAAGTCTTTATATATCCTTATCCAAAATTGTTTGATGTAGTAGAAAACACAGGAATGTATTCCTAAGTCCGTATTTTTATATTAGTAACAACTGGACTATCAGTTGTGATTATCTTCCATTTGTAATGTACAGTCTAAAGCTGTTGGCACTGAGTTAATTCAATAGAGAGGCGCATGTTTTCAGTTCTAGTTTTTCAAGTTAACAATGTTTCGTACTTTTATGTTCAAATTATTCTATTTACTTGTGATTTCTCAAATGTTATAAAATTGACTTAACAACTTTCATTTGTATACCTACCGCCTCTTCCTCCAACTCTCGTACAATTCCCCCTAGTGAGTGCGGGTAACACTTTAGTCATGGCCACTCCCCCATCCATTTCCTTTCGGCTGCTTCCATTATTTTCATCGCTCGTTGTTAAGAAGATCGATCGTGGATGAAGCAACGGCGTCCGACTGTGTGGACTTTACACTGGCTAGAGAGGATGGCAGTGTAGACAGATGACGGAGATATGGTGTGTGTGTGTGGGGGGGGGGGGGGGTGGAGTGGGCAGGGAAGGTGTGGGAAGGGGGAATGGCGTGGTGAACCGGCGCGATGACTGCTTCCGGACAGGTCAAAATCACATGACCCTAGCTCCAGTTTTCCACTGAATTGTGGTATGAGCATGGCCACCACTCGAGGCGAGTTAAGTCAAGTCAAACTTATCTTTATTGAGGGTTAAAGAATAAGCTTAACAGTTTTTGTTCTTCATCCTGTCCTCACAGGGAAAACTTGTAGCTTTCCATCAAACGTTTTGCTCAACATCTTCAATGGCCTATTGTCTAGTGTTCTGTTTAGTGTTCTAATTCCACTCATCATCCGAGTGAGGTAGATTTCACGTCGTAACTTTTCAAACCACTTGCATGTTCAAGAAGCAAAAATAGTTAAGAAATATTTGAAAACAAAACAACAGAAATACAGCAACGACATTACACACATCAAAAGAAGTATCATCTCATGAAAGAACAACATCGTAATGCCATGACAGTTTTGAGTGTAATGACACTGTTTACAAAAAAAAAAAGAAAAAAGAACTTTGATTCATCTAAGACTGCAGGTAGATGAGATGTAATACTGCAAAACAAGAGACATCTTGTGTGCAGAGAATGGTGGATGGATGTTCTGTGGTGTAGCTAGAGTAACACCCTGAAACAGATCAGTCAACGTGGTTAGCAACCATTATCGACTCAAAAATCTCTTTAGCCATTAAACTTACAACAGCAGAAAGGTCAGCCCAGATAATTCCTTTCAAAATGCCAGATGAGTGAGATAAAGTGGTATCTTTTTTAAGACTTGAACTTGATGTTGTGTGTTGTAAACGTTCATCATGACAACCGTTTTCATTTGTCCTTTCAAAATGCCAGATGAGTGAGATAAAGTGGTATCTTTTTTAAGACTTGAACTTCATGTTTTGTGTTGTAAACGTTCATCATGACAACATTTTTCATTTGTTCTTTTTTTCTGTGTGAAATCTTGGCTGCTACCTTGATTTTCATCAATTGTTGCAACAAGATCGATCGAGGATGAAGCGACGGTGTCAGACTGTGTGGACTTTGCACTGGCTGTAGAGGATGGCAGAGCAGACAGATAAAGGAGCTATGGTGTGAGTGGAGTGAGATGGGATAAAGGAGCTATGGTGTGAGTGGAGTGGGAAGGGAGAGGATGGCAGAGCAGACAGATGAAGGAGCTATGGTGTGAGTGGAGTGGGAAGGGAGAGGATGGCAGAGCAGACAGATGAAGGAGCTATGGTGTGAGTGGAGTGGGAAGGGAGAGGATGGCAGAGCAGACAGATAAAGGAGCTATGGTGTGAGTGGAGTGAGATGGGATAAAGGAGTTATGGTGTGAGTGGAGTGGGAAGGGAGAGGATGGCAGAGCAGACAGATGAAGGAGCTATGGTGTGAGTGGAGTGGGAAGGGAGAGGATGGCAGAGCAGACAGATAAAGGAGCTATGGTGTGAGTGGAGTGGGAAGGGAGAGGATGGCAGAGCAGACAGATGAAGGAGCTATGGTGTGAGTGGAGTGGGAAGGGAGAGGATGGCAGAGCAGACAGATAAAGGAGCTATGGTGTGAGTGGAGTGAGATGGGATAAAGGAGTTATGGTGTGAGTGGAGTGGGAAGGGAGAGGATGGCAGAGCAGACAGATGAAGGAGCTATGGTGTGAGTGGAGTGAGATGGGATAAAGGAGTTATGGTGTGAGTGGAGTGGGAAGGGAGAGGATGGCAGAGCAGACAGATGAAGGAGCTATGGTGTGAGTGGAGTGGGAAGGGAGAGGATGGCAGAGCAGACAGATAAAGGAGCTATGGTGTGAGTGGAGTGGGAAGGGGAGGCGGGCTGGCTGGGGAGGATGGCAGTGCAGACAGATAAAGGAGCTATGGTGTGAGTAGAGTGGGAAGGGATAAAGGAGCTATGGTGTGAGTGGAGTGGGAAGGGGAGGCGGGCTGGCTGGGGAGGATGGCAGTGCAGACAGATAAAGGAGCTATGGTGTGAGTGGAGTGGGAAGGGAGAGGATGGCTGTGCAGACAGATAAAGGAGCTATGGTGTGAGTGGAGTGGGAAGGGGAGGCGGGCTGGCTGGGGAGGATGGCAGTGCAGACAGATAAAGGAGCTATGGTGTGAGTGGAGTGGGAAGGGGAGGCGGGCTGGCTGGGGAGGATGGCAGTGCAGACAGATAAAGGAGCTATGGTGTGAGTGGAGTGGGAAGGGAGAGGATGGCTGTGCAGACAGATAAAGGAGCTATGGTGTGAGTGGAGTGGGAAGGGGAGGCGGGCTGGCTGGGGAGGATGGCTGTGCAGACAGATAAAGGAGCTATGGTGTGAGTGGAGTGGGAAGGGGAGGCGGGCTGGCTGGGGAGGATGGCAGTGCAGACAGATAAAGGAGCTATGGTGTGAGTGGAGTGGGAAGGGGAGGCGGGCTGGCTGGGGAGGATGGCAGTGCAGACAGATAAAGGAGCTATGGTGTGAGTGGAGTGGGAAGGGGAGGCGGGCTGGCTGGGGAGGATGGCAGTGCAGACAGATAAAGGAGCTATGGTGTGAGTGGAGTGGGAAGGGGAGGCGGGCTGGCTGGGGAGGATGGCAGTGCAGACAGATAAAGGAGCTATGGTGTGAGTGGAGTGGGAAGGGATAAAGGAGCTATGTATGGTGTGAGTGAAGTGGGAAGGGGACGCGGGAGAAGGAGGAACAAGTGGTGAGCCGGCGCAATGACTGCTTCCGGACAGGTCAAAGTCACGTGACCTTTGCTCCGGCTTTCCGTTGACTTGTGCTACGAATATGGCGACCACCCATGGAAGGCTTGTAGCTTTCGATCAAGTGTTTTGCTCAGCATCTTCTGCAAACCTTTGTCTAGTGTTCCGCTTAGTCCACTTATTTCACTTATTATCTGACCGAGGTTGTACATTTCACGCCCAATGATTGTTCAAATTGGTTAAAATTTTAAGAGAAAACAGCAACTGAAAAAGAAAACAAAAGAAATACAGCAAGTACCTTACACACATAAACAGAAATATTATCCCATGAAAGAACAAAACCGTAATGCCATGACGAGTTTGAATGTGGTGACACTGCTTCCAAAATAGAACTTGGATCCATGTAAGACTACAGGTAGAAGAGATGTAATACTGCAAAACATGAGACAGGTCGGGTGCAGAATTTCATGGATGAATGTTCTGTAGTGTAGCTGGACTAGAAACTGGTCGGTCAATGAGGTAAGCAGCCATTATGGAATGCAGAATGTCTTTAGCCATTAATCTAACGACAGCAGAAAGGTCAGACCATAGAATCTCTCTGGAAAGGCTCGAGGAGTGGGATAAGTTGGTGTTTTTAAGACTTGAACTTGAAGTGGTGGCAGAAGTGCACGCTCCTGAACAATTTCACCTCCTGTTGTGATTCGACTACAGAAGTAGGACTGTGACAGACGTTTTCATTTGATTTCATTTCACTTTCTTTGTAGCCCAGCCAACCCCGAGGGACTTTATACTGGGCTGTCATCTCGTCTTAGTCAATCCCTTTCAAAGTTGTTTAAAAAAACAAACAAGCAAACAAAACAAAACAAAACAAAACGCACACCTACTCCTTAAAACAAGACATACCGAAGGTGGTAATTAGATGTACAACATGATAATCAATGTGACCATTTTCGATCCTCACAGTGAGAAGTGATATTTCATCAAATTGCGTCAAAGCAAAGGAACAGAGTCCGATGATGTCAATGATTCAGGAGGAGATATGGGCAGATCACAATCCTGCAGAGTCCGATGATGTCAATGATTCAGGAGGAGATATGGACAGATCACAATCCTGCAGAGTCCGATGATGTCAATGATTCAGGAGGAGATATGGGCAGATCACAATCCTGCAGAGTCCGATGATGTCAATGATTCAGGAGGAGATATGGGCAGATCACAATCATGCAGAGTCCGATGATGTCAATGATTCAGGAGGAGATATGGACAGATCACAATCCTGCAGAGTCCGATGATGTCAATGATTTAGGAGGAGATATGGACAGATCACAATCCTGCAGAGTCCGATGATGTCAATGATTCAGGAGATATGGACAGATCATAATCCTGCAGAGTCCGATGATGTCAATGATTCAGGAGATATGGACAGATCATAATCCTGCAGAGTCCGATGAAGTCAATGATTCAGGAGGTATGGACAGATCATAATCCTGCAGAGTCCGATGAAGTCAATGATTCAGGAAGAGATATGGACAGATCATAATCCTGCAGAGTCCGATGATGTCAATGATTCAGGAGATATGGACAGATCATAATCCTGCAGAGTCCGATGATGTCAATGATTCAGGAAGAGATATGGACAGATCATAATCCTACAGTTCTTGCTCTGTCCTGTATTACGGAAACGACACAAGTTCTGTGCATGGTATCAAAGGAAGAATTCCCACATTTTTTTTTAAATTCTCAAGGTCTAAATAATGTGTTGAATAGAATAACCCACATCCTATCTGAGATATACATTCCAAGTATTATTTTAAATCTGAAATCTTATACGTATTCACATTCTGTGTATTGTACTGAAAAATTCACCCAGAACCTTTTAGAAATACAAGTTGCACATATTGCACTAAAGAAAAAAATCCCACAACCTTTACACACTCATCTTCTATCGAAACAAAACTATCAGCAACTTTTTACAGAACCATATTCCGCACATTTTGTAGAATCAAAATCATCGACAATCTTTCAAAGGCCCGTAAATCACTACTGTCTAAAGAGAAGTGTGTCAGCAGAGTCTTTCAGTGGACTATGTTTTGGGCGCGACAGTTGCACACTGATTTTGTTAACATATCTTAAATAAGCACAACTGCAGTTTGCATACACATGTACATTTCGCCACTGGCATATTTTACATTACTGTCAGTGTCTGACCTATGAAACAGCTGAAACCAATGAACAAAGAAAAGTTAATTTTATCAACGTATACGACAGGCAAACAATCCACATTCTACGCATTGTGTTGAAGGGAAAATACTTTCAACCTTTAAAACCCTTTCTTAGAAAAGTGTCATTGAGGACAAATGAAAACTGTACACATGTTATTATCATCATGTTATTTCTTTTTGGAAGATGAGTATTTCTTTTTTAACATATTGTGGCTCGAACATTGTTCCCCTGGTTTGAATATGATTTGTGGGCTTTGAAAAATAAATATTCAACAATAACAAAAAGGGTTGTACCCTAGATTATAAGATCTTATATATTCATTCAAATACTTTTATATTCCGTATTTGCAATTTCAGTTTACAGAATGGCTAAGTCAGCTCACTTAGTCCCCGTAAAACGTGTTTTCTCTCGACTGTTTGGCTAGTTCCGGTGTATTGGTAGAGTTTATCTTTATGAACATAATATATGCTTTTTCCCCACGGGGGAAATCTGCGTCTGCGATCGTGTGTAACTCTGTCTGTCTGTCTGTCTGTCTGTCTGTCTGTCTGTCTGTCTCTCTCTCTCTCTCTTTCTCTCTCTCTCTCTCTCTCCTTCTCTCTCTCTCTCTCTCTCTCTCTCTGGGGGGTCACGTGATTTGACACGAAGCGACAGGGCGCCATTTATTTCAGCTGCAGCAATTTCCTGCGAGAATGCCAGTTACTGGACTTCCAGCGACTGCGGAGACAGCCCTAAACGCCCTGCTGACTGAAAACTGTGTTTCAAGTTGGAAAATCACTGGAGAAGGCAGCAACACAGTGGTCGTTCTGCGACTGAAACCGGTCAGCCCAGTGTCAACAACAATGGCGGATCCTGTGCTGAACCGGAGAACGCAAGTTCAGTACAGGAAGAAGCCCTCCAGCCAGGTGCGAAGAGATCAAGAAAGAGCGAAGCAGCAGAACAGACGTCTTGAACAGGTTGGTGCTGGTCTCGGTACCATTAGTGACGCCAATGAACTGGCCGTGCCGGACACCGAATCGGACGAACTCAGTACACAGCACAGTGCGGAAGAACACATCAAGCCGACCGGCCATGATTGTGACACATCGCATGTTCAGGATACGCTTCTGCCGTTGCATTCCGATCTGCCGGAGTGTAACATCAGGGACGCAGAAAACCACCCGTCGGACATCGACACAAGTCTGGAACAAGTTATAGACAAAATTGTCGCTGGTTTTGACACGGGAGTGGGTAAGGATTATGTCGCTACCCTGACAGAGCGACAGGTGCAGAGACGATTGCGAGATCCACACAGAAATCAAGCATTTCGGAAGGTCGTGTTCCATCAAACGGATGATGTGGGTGTGCTGCTATGTGAATCAGACGATGTCGTTCTGGAATATTCCTGCGATCCGTGTTCGGAGGACGATTGCTTATTCTGGTTTGTAAAGCAGGAGGAAAGACATATGTCAACAGAGGAATGTGTTAAACTGGCCAGCCTACGGAAAGGAAGACGCATCGGCAACACGAAGCATGCAGAGACCCAAGCACGTGCTCTACGGCGGCTACACGCTCTCCACGGATTGATCCAGTTCTACCTGGGGTGACGGTCATCTAGAAAAAAAAAAAAAAAAAAAGACAGTGAACGCATACCAGTGACTTTTTTTTTTTTCGTTCTCCATTTTGTCATGTTAAGTGAAAGAAAAGGACATTGCTGTGGTTTCCATGTCAATGAAATCGAAATCGAGTCGCGTTTTGTTGTACATCGCGCCGATTTGCTTAATGGGCTTTACAGCCTAATAGCATTAAATTTCGTTCGTTCGTTCGTTCGTTCTCTCTCTCTCTCTCTCTCTCTCTCTCTCTCTCTCTCTCTCTCTGTCTCTCTGTCTGTCTCTCTCTCTCTGTCTGATTCTTTTTTAATCTCTACCGTTGTCCAATGCTTTTCCTAGGTGTGGCTCTTGTGCTCTTCTTTGTTTCGGACAGTCTGTATTTTTTTCATATTCTCTTGTAACAATTCCTTGCATGCCAGCTGTTATGTTGCAACTTGAAAACCAGACAATGATTCTCTAACACTATTTAGAGTGGACGACTGCTGCCTACTCTGCTGTTATTTGTTTGTCTGCATGACCTTTACGTTGCATTCTTTACGGAGAAGTTGGGTCCCCCCCCCCCCTCCCTCAGTGTTATTTTCTTTTTAATCTGTCTGTCTGCCTGTCTGTCTGTCTCTCTCTCTCTCTCTCTCTCTCTCTCTCTCTCTCTCTCTTCCCCCCCCCTCTCTCTCTCTCTCTCTCCCTCTCTCTCTCTAAATCTGAGAATGAAAAATCAAACGGACTGGCTGGCATCTGCAGCAGAGTACAACTTTATCTAGCTAAAGGATGCCACCAACTCAACTAATATGTTTAGAAGTTTTCCAGATGAGTCTGCCATTGTATCCTGTCGTGTTTTCATTTCATGGCATTAGACTTTACTTTTTTTTCTGTTTGGTGCCAGCCCTGAAAAGGCCCTGTGTGGTCGACTGGGTTGCAGTTAAACCAAAACGGTACCTGAAACCCGGATCCACGGCTTACTGTTGAGTGTTTGATACAGCTATACGGTGCAAGCCTTGTCTGGTCAAGATTTAACATAACAGATAATGCCAACAACACTCAACACCTTGAGCGGTACACTTGAAAGAAAAATTACTATTCCGCCGAACGAAAGCGGCAAATTGCGAGACAAAACACGACGCGTTTTGACCTCTTTGGTCTTCTTCCAGCAAAACAGACAATATCCAAGACAATGAACACGAAGAACGAACCTCGTTCAATGAGAACGCATAACGAGCCTCGTTTTCACTCCACGTCCATTTTGCTGTCCAATGTGAGGTGCTAAGTGATTGTTCGTCCTTCGTTTTCATTGCCTTGAATGTGATTTGTCTGATTCGCCTTCGGCTGCTTTAACTCCCCTTGAACTGAATCAGATTTCCGTGCATCACTGGGTCCACAGTGAGGGTTTTTAGGCCGTAAAAAAACCGACCTCGAAGTAGGCTGTGGCTGTGGACCTCTTTGAGCGTTTAACTGCAGGGCTGTTTATAACACACTGCAGGGCTGTTTATAACACACTGCAGGGCTGTTTATAACACACTGCAGGGTTGTTTATAACACACTGCAGGGCTGTTTATAACACAAGACACAGCAAATCCAAAGATGCAGGCAACAAGGGCAAGGTCTTTCCAGAGCTTCAGCGTGAATTGAATGAAATCAAGCTGTAGAGAACTGGACGAGGATGGGGATAAGTGAGTGAGAAAGAATGAAAAGAAGAAGCAGAAAAAGGAGGAGGAGGGGGAGAAGAAGAAGGAGGAGAAGAAGAAGAAGAAGATATTAATGAAGTGGAGACGCTGAAAACAATTACAAACCGAAATGAGAGAGAGAGAGAGAGAGAGAGAGAGAGAGAGAGAGAGAGAGAGAGAGAGAGCAAAAAAAAAAGAAAGAAAAAGAAAAGGATGATGATGGTGATGACATAAAAAGAAGAGGATGAAAATGTGATTAACTTCGGAAGACAAAAAATAGGAAAGAAGAAGAGGTTAGAAAAGACAGAACTGGATGGAAAAAGAGGTGGAGGAAGTGGAGGGGGAGAAGGGGGATGCAGGAGAGGGGAAGTGAAGGAGATGAAACAGGAGGCGGAGGAGGAAGACGAGGAGGAGAAGGAGGAGGGGACTGATGAAGAGGAAATGATAAAAGACGATGAAGAAAAGACCGGGAGGAGGAGCGGACATAGGACACGACGAATGACAAGATAGAAAAACTGAAGAAATTGAAAGAAATGAAGAAAGAAATTGAAAAAAAAAAAGAAAAAAGAGAGAAAGAAAGGAAGAAAGAAAAGAAAAGAAAGAACGAAGGAAAAAGAATAAAAAAAACGAACGAAAGAAAGAAATTGAAAGAAAAAGAAAGAAAGAAAGAAAGAAAGAAAGAAGGGAAAAGAAACAAAGAAAGACCAACGGAGAGAAACAAAGAGAGAAAGAAAGCCACGTTGTCATCCCCGCAGAAATCAACCCGCTTACAGTTGACAGGTGAAGAACAGGCGACAAGGAAGGAACAGTGGCCATCGATGCCAAACGGCAAGGATGGAGAACAGCTCAGCAGTGACAGCAGTATCATCAACCTCTTGACATCAGCATGAATGCCACACACTCGGCCTACAGCAGGTTTAGGACCCACGGGGCCTGTTGGCTAACAAGTGAAATGGACGAAGGGAGTTGGACATGGAGGAGGTTTGAAAGGAGTGAAAGTGGTAGGGATATGACTGTATGTGTAGGGGGAGAGCGGCAGCTACAAAAAAAAAAGATGTTTAAGGGGAGATGGGTAGGGGGGAGGTTGATGAAGCAGGCTGTAAGTGGGTGGAAGGCAAATTAGAGGTGGTGAAGTGAGGCAGGTGGGAGTTCGCTCCTTTTATCGATGACGAAAGGAGAAGACAACTCTGTTGTATGTATACTGCAGTCCAGAGTTACCTATAAAGGTCTTTCATAACTGTTTTAGAGCAAGAATTGAATGGGGTTAGGTTAAATGTTTTAAAAACATATCTAAATATTACAGACAAAAAGTGATTTCCAGCAAATAAACACATAGTTATGTTTTATTATAAGTACAGAGATAAATAACTCACAAAATTATAGGAAGGCAGAGAAAGGAGTTAGAAAAGACATTATAAAACGAACAAAACAGTGAATGGTTTTTAGACGGAATGACAAGGCAGCTGACAAATAGGCAGGCAAGACAAACAGAAGAGACAGAAAGTGTTAGGAGGTCTCTTGTCTTCAGCGTAATGAGAATGAGGCGTCGTGATACTTTATGATAATGACACTGACGCTGAAAGTTTACACAGGGGTCTAATCACTACCACTCTCTATACAATTACACACAGACACAATGAACCTCCAATATGACAAAGACATATACGTAGAAACAAATCTTAATATATCACTTCTATCTTGTACCCACGAACAAAGTGTGGTATGGTATATATTTTGGAACAAAATATAACACAACTCATGCGAATTATTGTCTCTTCCGTTTTCTGTCTGTGTTGTAAACTGTTGACAAATTTTCCATTTAGATTACACTGATACACATGTTTTTTAGCTAATGATAAAATGAAATAGAAAGTGGGATCAATGTACATATTTTCAATTCATCCAAACATGGCCACCGTGTCTTACGTGCAACGTTGAGGCATTCGAACATTTCTCATTGATTGCTTCCGTCAAAAAAAAAAACTCTAGAAACTTAAATACCACTTCATTGCCAAAATGCAAGAGCCATACAATCATTTGATGTTTTGCAAAAATTACGTACCGATCACAATTCAGCACATCTATTTTCAGGGATAGCATTAGTCCCCATGCATATACGCATTATTCATATTTGAAACCATATAAAGGTTACATTGGAAATCATGTGAAGATAGCAGTTGCATTTTTCAGGTATTTTTAATGTGATCAGCTACGGGATTATTTTGTTTCGTGCTGTAGTTGTGAATATTATGTGTATGAATGCCAAAAATGTATACATGTTTCTCTTATACTATTTGTTATTCAAGTATACAACTGTTTCTTTCGATTTGAAAATGCAGAAAAATGTCTGATAGATAGTTAATTGATACATATAAACATACATACATACATACATACATACATACATACATACATACATACATACACACATACATGAGTGCATACATACATACATACATACATACATACATACATACATACATACTAATATATACATACATACATACATATGTACATACATGCATACGTATATTCATACGTACGTACGTACGTACATACATATATACACTCATACATACAAACATACATACATACATAAAGAAAGAAAGAAAGAAGAAACAAACAAACGAACAAGAGAGAAAGAAGAAAGGAAGAAAAGCATAAATAACCTCGTCTCTGATTCCGTTTTCGTTCGGTTTAAAATCCACTTCATTTTTCATTACAAACAAAACCAATGTTGATCTGAAGGGCTGGAGGGGGGGGGGGGGGGGGGGGGGGGGGGTGGGGGTTAAAGCTCGTCAAGTGACATCCAGCTGTTATTCTTGTCCAAGCACTATGAACAGTTACGTCCCCTGAATAGGAAACGGAAAGGATCGGTATTCTCTCTCACTCTCTCTCTCTCTCCTAGGCGACCTCATCATCGATTCATGCATTTGGACACCTGTGGTGGAATCGGCTGGTGGAGGTAGGAGGGGAGGGGGGAGTGGGTGGGAAAGGAGGAGGGGGGCATCCTGATTACCTCCTCTTATTGGCTGGGCTGAAAACGGCATGAATGAAACTGAATTGACATTCCTGTTCGCCCTGTTTGTCCAATTTCTTCCTTTCCCGTTAGCACCAGTGTCATTTTGCCATATGCTGAGTCCCCTCCATGGGTTTGTAGATGCCGTTTTGCCTAGAACCACGCATTTCCATTAATTTAGGA
>CM065732.1:36209075-36261575 GCA_033310375.1 Conus canariensis
CATAAAATTAATCTTTCCTTGAAATCATGTAAGAAAGCATTTATTTCCTCTACACCTTGATTGGTCCAAACAAATCCATGTTGAAACGTATATAACTTACAACAAATATTCGAAGCCCAACTCCTTTTATCACGTGAATCTAAATCGAGCAGCATCCCATACGCTTTGCGTGGTAGTCTTGACTCATCCATTCGAGTTTGTTTTAGCCAAAATTGAATACATTTGACAACTGAATTGATACATTTTGGATATCGATTCGTTTCCCCATATATTAGATCATTTGGCATTCTCATTTCAACCCCTAAAAGCTTTTTAAGGGCAAACAGATGTATTTTTTAGAATGTTGAGCAGCATAATCAAACCACCATAACTCAGCCCCATACTGAACCATTGGTTGAATTTGTGTGTCAAAAAGCTTTAAATATAAACTAAGAGAATTGCATTTCAGTTTAGACAGTTCCTGTAGAATACGTAACAAAGCACTTTTAGCTCTGCTCACCAAATCCTGACGTGCAATAGAGAAACTCTCTCTTGTGGAGAAATAGATTCCTAAATACTTATACGCATTCACAACAGTTAACACAGCCCCATTGTAATTCCATCTCTCTCTTGCTGCCAAGTAACCACCCTTCCTAAATACAACTATATTAGTTTTATTCATGTTTACATTCAAATGCAGTGTTGATGGTGCTTTATACAAACCATTAAGTTGTGTCTGTAGACCAATTACACTTTCAGCTATTAACACTGAAACATCTGCCAACAATAGGATAAACAATTCACAGTCATCTTGGGTAAAAGTAGCACCGTGTCTCCATTTTCTAAACTCTTCTGAGGCTAACTCATTTATGAATAATGCAAACAACACGGGACTACTTGCATGACCTTGTTTTACCCCACGAGTGCCATTTATATAGTCAGTTAACTTTGCTCCACATCGAAATCTAGCTTTTACTGTTGTGTACATATTACGGATACATCTAAACAACTTGCCTTTAATTCCATATGATAGGTCAGTTAGAGAGAGAGAGAGAGAGAGAGAGAGAGAGAGAACTGTGTGTGTTGTGTGTGTGTGTGTGTGTGTGTGTGTGTGTGTGTGTGTGTGTGTGTGTGTGTGTGTGTGTGTGTGGTGAGGCTAGGAAGATAGTGAGGGGGTGGAGAGAGAAAGAGGGAGTGGGAGTAGGAGGATGGGAGGAAGTGTGTATGTGTGTGTGGAAGCCGAGTGAGAGCGGTGCGTGACATGCACATTGTCCACGACATTTTCTATATTACATGTTTTATTACATGCTTCTTTGGTGAGTTTGTAAAACCTTTTCTGTTTTATACACGGAAATACGCCAGCTTAGATATTTTCAGACGTTTTGATTTTAGGGGCCCGGAAAAGGGGGCAGGGGGTGGTGGAGATGTGGTGGGTTATAGGGTCGGGGGCAGACTATTACAACTACTTCTACTACTATT
The DNA here is from genome assembly GCA_033310375.1 of Conus canariensis. Lineage (NCBI taxonomy): Eukaryota > Metazoa > Mollusca > Gastropoda > Neogastropoda > Conidae > Conus > Conus canariensis. The sequence goes on from CM065732.1 coordinate 36,210,534, forward strand.
ACTACTACTACTGCTATGCTGCTGCTGCTGCTGCTCCTGCTATTCTTGCTGCTGCTTCTGGAGCTGCAGCTTTTATTACAACTACTACTATTACTACTACAACTACTACTACTAGTAAGACGACGACGACGACGACAACAATGATGATAACGAGTATAATAATTATGATGATGATGATGATGATGACGACGACGACTACGACGACGACGACGACGACGACGACACGACGATGACGATGATGATGATGATGATGATGATGATGATGTTGATGATGATGATGATGATGATGATGACGATGATGAGGAGAAGAAGAAAAGAAGAAGGAGGACGAGAAGAAGAAGAGAGAAGAAGAAGAAGAAGAAGAAGAGAAGAAGAAGAAGAAAAAGAATCGTTATCATCAAGACAACGATAATGATAATATTCATATTAAGTACAATTACCTCTACTGACAGCCCCATCACGTTTGCATGTTGTCTGAAAACCAAAGCATTATTCTAGCAAACGAAGAACCAGTTCCCTCCCCCTCCTCCATCTGTGTTCAGTACAGCACAAGCAGGCGTGTCGCATGTGGCTCGAGAAGTCAAACCCCACGGGCAATGTTGTTCTAGAAAAGTGCCACAGACCTCTTCAGACTGATGCCAGCCATTCCATCAGTCATATTGCAAGGGTCAAATCGATAAGTCCGAAATCTGGAACTGATAAACGTCTCAAAGATTTCATATCGTGACTTTTTTTTTTTTTTTTTTTTTTTACAATTTTCTGATCAGATTGACAGTATTTCAAACTTAAAATGTTACATGTTTGAAACATTGTATTGGCGAACATATTTCTTTTTGTGTTGAGAGTCGGACTGTAGCAGCAAACACAGTGATTCAAATTAGAAAGGTGGATCTAGTTGCAAAGTGAGACGACTGCAGGCGGAAGTCTAAACAAATCTTAAATAAATGTTAGCGAACCGCCCAGAGAAACGTGGACAAACGAGTCACAAGACAAAACACGACGCGTTTCGACCTCTTAGGTCTTCTTCATGCAGGATACAAACAAATAGGACAACGAAAATTCACTTAGCTTTGTTCTGAACTTAGCGCTGAACTCTGAAGCGATCAAAGCTAAGTGAATTTTCGTTGTCCTTTTTGTTTGTATCTTGCCTGAAGAAGACCTAAGACGTCGACAACGCGTCGCGTTTGTTTGTGACTCGTTTGTCCACTTCTCTGGGCGTTCGCTAAATTTATTTACAATCTTTTTTCTTTTTAATTTTTTTTTCTTTCTAAAGTTCAAATCTTTGCAAGTCATTACTAAATGACTGAGATTGTTAGCTGCACTTGTTTTCCCCCACTACTTAATGTTCAGCATTTATTTAAGATCAAATTAGAAAGTTTGAAAGGTTTTAAGTTTACTAGGCCGAAGCTGAATAGCTGCAGGCCTACATTGATCACTGAATTATATATTGAAGTAAGACATAGATCAGACCACATAGGAATCTGGCAGTCCACTACTGCATAACCAGCTGTAGATATATCCACATACGGGGCATTTCCCCATGGACATAAGGTGGAAAAGAAGAAAAAAGAAACAAAGAAACAAATACCTCGCATACTATTTACGCCAACCCCCATCACCACAACCACTACCATCACCGTTTGCAACAACATTACCAAGTGATAAATTTACGCATTCTGCGTTTTGTAAAAATGTTAAGCTGCGTTCTCTTCTTCAGACATCGTTGATGGATGAATGCGTCAGCTCAGGATGTGTGTGTTGTGCAAGCTTGTAACGCAGGATCTTGGCTTGTTTGTTCTGCACTCCTTGCGTCCACTATTGTGCTAGACGAATAAATGCCGGACACAGTGTTAGTTTCGAGGTATGGGGATAAAGTTGTTTCGCCACTGACGCAAAAGTTACCTCCCTTATTCGTGCTTTGCTGTTCAACAAGTAAATACCGGTGGTCCTATCTACAAATCGCAGTGAAGTTTGCAAATGTTCACGCGTTACGGCGCCCGGCAATATTATTAATATCAGAAATAAAAGAGACACTAATTAAAAACATAGACTATACAATTTGAAAGTTTAAGTGTCTCATTTAGCTCGTTAAGACTTAAAATCGATCGAGTATGATAGAAACAAGACGTGGTGTACAGATTACGAAAAAAAAGTTCTTACCAAGAAAGCCCATTACTGTTGTACCATGCCTCAGAACATAGTGACTTTCTCTGACTGGTAGAGAAACTTGTCAGTATTTTTACGTGTCCATTTATATCTCCCTGCAGAATTAAAGATACCCTTTTAACTGCGTTGTTCCAGACTTTTGTTTTTCTCCCGCCCTTCGCGCTTTGTACGTGAGCATTCATTTCACATAATTTTCTTTTTCAATAATCCCTTGAAAGATTAACGTGTGTTCTAGCAAAATTTGGAAACAGAGGTGTGTCCTAGCATTTCCAATTATTTCTGCATCTTGGCTCTCTTTCTTCCGTCGTTTTGCAACATATTTCACCGTGTGTCCCTGTGTCGCTGACAGCCAGTGTGATTTAATTGTCCAGTCTCAGTGCTGTTCCCACTGTCCGGCACTTTCCCTGGCCCGGTGGGGTGTGATGGTCCACTCTGGCCTGATCCGATTTGGGAGTCTCCAGGCTCACCCTTCCTCTCTGGCCAGACGACCGCATTGTTTTATGATTTCATTTTGTGTCCTGAAAGCTGCCCCTCCTGGTAGGGGTAGAAAATGACCTCCCATCCGTCATCCACCCATCCTCCTATGTGGAAATACTCCGCGGACATTTTGGTTGTACTGAGACTTTAGTTTGTGCACAAGTTAAAGAGGAAGGTTTTATTTTTCTGCGGAATTTCAATGAGGCCTTCAGGAATAGGTGAGATGTAACCCTCTCTTATCATTTACGGATAGCACTGTGTGGTGTGTGTGTGTGTGTGTGTGTGTGTGCGCGCGGGCGTGCGCGCGCTTGTGTGTGTGTGTGTGTGTGTGTGTGTGTGTGTGTGTGTGTGTGTGTGTGTGTGTGTGTGTGTGCATAAAGGCACATGAATGTTTTACTGCCAAACTTATCTAGCTCAGATGCTGTTGTCATAACCTCTCAATTTGCACTAAAACAAACGTGGGTACTGTTGGACACAGACGGCTAGGTAAAGACTACAATCCTAATAGAATCTGATGGACAGACCCAAATGTGATATAATTCAGAAACAGTGTCTATCCAAATGTGATATAAACAGTGTCTACCAACTTTTTGTTGACATTTTAACACTCTCTCTCTCTCTCTCTCTCTCTCTCTCTCTCTCTCTCTCTCTCTCTCTCTCTCTCTCTCTCTCTCTCTCTCTGTGGGGGCGTGTGGGTGGGTGTTTGTATGCGCGCGCGCGCGCGTGTGTGTGTGTGTGTGTGTGTGTGTGTGTTGTGTGTGTGTGTGTGTATTTGTATCTGCTGTCTGTGTCTATGTCAGTGGCTGTGTCTTTTGTGTGTCTGTATGTGTATAGTGTTTTGTTTATTTAATCTGTAAGACTATATGAGACATGGAAAAAATAAGCCGTTGAACCATACATAGGTCAAAATTTGGGGGGAAAAAAACCCAAAAACAACGGAATGTTTTATCTGCTAATCTTTCAGGTGTTAACATTCTATGTTAACTGAATGATCCGTTCTGGAAGTGTTGATATGTTCATCTGACAGACAAGACGAAAAGGAAACCAAACAAACAAAAAGAAAAGAAACGACAGAAAAAGGAAATGAAATCTAACACTGTTGCTTTCCTCAGGTGTTCCGAATGTCACCCTCAACATCTTCAAGGGAGTGAAAATATTGGATTCAATTTTTCGTGCGTGTGGTGTGTGTGTGTGTGTGTGTGTGTGTGTGTGTGGTGCGTGCGTGCGTGCGTGCGTGCGTGCGTGCGTGCGTGCGTGCGTGCGTGCGTGTATGCGTGCGTGCGTGCGTGCGTGCGAGCATGCATGCACGCGCGCATGCGTGCGTGTGCGCGCGTGCGTACGTACGAGAGTATTGCGTGCGTGTGCGCGGCGCGCGCCCGGGCGTGTGTGTGTGTGTGTGTGTGTGTGTGTGTGTGTGTGTGTTGCTGTATGTGTAGGGGGAGGAGGGGGGGGGTGCACGTGTGAATGCTGCGTTGAGGTATACGTATATTCGTTACTATTTGAAGACACTTATAGCCCCCTCCCTTCCACTTTAGACAAGATCTATTACTGTCATCATCATGACCATCTTTAGCGATAGTGGTCGTCGTCGTCGTCGTTGAAGTGGTAGTAGTAGTAGTAGTAGTAGTAGTAGTAGTAGTAGTAGTAGTAGTAGTAGTAGTAGTAGTGTGTAGCAGTGTGAGTAATATCAGCCGTAGAAGAAATAGCAGCAGCACCAGTTGTAACAGTAATAGTCGTAATAGTAGAAGTCGTAGAAGCAGCAGCCGTGGTAGACGTAATAGTTGTAGTAGTCGTAGTTTGATGGGGAATGGTATCAGCCCTTCTTGTCTTCGATGCTGTCCTTGACTGTTTGTTGGAGAAGTGATTCCCCTTTTGCTCTTGTTATCTGTGAACGTGTAATGTGCTTTTGTCTGTCTTCTTATCGCCGTCTGTCTTTTTCCTTTTTTTTTTTTTTTTTGGGGGGGGGGGGGCAGGGGTAGGGGGGGGGGGAAGCTTCGAATCCGTTTTATTCGCAGCCTCATCAAACTGATACGGTTAAGACTTCTACCGGAATGCGGGGTGATGAACGAAAGTGGGACAAGTATAAGCTGACGTCCTTTTTGTTGTTGCTTTTCTAATGTTGCAACGAACAAGACTACTTGCAGCGACTTCAATGTTCCTGACCTACATCGAAGACTAGAGATTCGGGATGTGTGTGTGTGTGTGTGTGTGTGTGTGTGTGTGTGTGTGTGTGTGTGTGTGCGGCGTGCGTGTCGTGCGTGGTGTGTGGTGTGTGTGTGTGTGTGCGCGCGTGCGTGCGTGCACGTGTGTGTGTGTGTGTGTGTGTGTGTGTGTGTGTGTGTGTGTGTGTGTGTGTGTGTGTGTGTGTGGTGTGTGTGTGTGTGTGTGGTGAACTGTTACCAATGAAAAGAAAGAATCCAGCAGAAAAGTAAGGGAAAACAAGATATGAAAAGGGATTAAACTTGATCTGAACAAAAGCTTCAGCACGTGTTTGTTAGACCAGTTGTCACATTCGTGTATAGGTGTGTGTGGGAAAGAGCCGTAGAACTGTCTACTCACATGCATAGAAATGAGATAGTGAGTATTGCAACAAACAACAACAAACACACGACAACAATCCACAACACAAACAGACACAACACACACAACACACACACAACACAACACACACACACACACAACACACACACACGCACGCACGCACACGCACACACACACACACACACACACACACACACACACACACACACACATCACACACCCCACACCACCACACCACACCACACTACACGCACGCAGACTCTCATTTACACGCATACACACACCGCATACACACGACCTCGAAGATGGTTTATCGATTTTCAAATGCACTTTGATAATGTGGCACTTAAAATTGAATGTAAAATTCGAATAAGCATTTTTTTTTTGCACAGCCGTTGATTTAAGGCTAAGCAAAACTAGAATATTTTATGTGGAGTTTTATGACTCTTTCTAACACATCAGTATTTTTTTTCTTCTGAAATTCGCATGTAAATAGCAACATGTTATTTTTTAATCCAACTATTTAGAAGGTTAACATTTTAGTTTCAAATGTTTTTGACAGTAAAGATGTAACCGAACATTGCAAAAATAAACTGGGTTTATGGATGGAGGGAGGGGGGGGGGAGAGAAGATTAGCCTGTTTGCAGTTCTATTTTTTTTACATTAGCTCAATGCACTTACACACTCGCACTTACACACACATACAAACGCACGTGCACATCTCTCACGACCCCCAACCCCGCTTCGCCATACACACACACACACACACACACACACACACACACACACACGCAGAGATATACATGTACGCAGACACATACACACACATAAATGCGCGCACGCGCATGCTATATAGATACATATAAGCGCGTTCGAACGCGTGCGCGGCGCGCGCGCGCGCGCACACACACACACACACACACACACACCACACATTTGTCGTATGTAAGAAAAAAGAGACCCGACGCTTCGTACCACACGTGTGTGTGGTGTGTGTGTGTGGTGTGTAAGGGAGTGTGTATGTGTGTATTAGTGTATGTGAATGTGTGTGTTGTTGTTGTGTGTGTGTGATATTTTTTTTCCGATGAAAGACTAGGCCTACTACTAGAAAGTTTGTTTTTATTGTGCTTCAATAGTCTCTAGAAACCTGACCTGAATAAACTGGGCATCGACTTTATAATGTATAATGGAACTGTTACTGACCAAGATTTCCGTTCATATAGGAAAATGTCCAAGAATTTTTACCAAAGGACAAGACGAAAGAGTTCAACGGAAAACAATAACTAAGCCGTCTTTCGACAATAATACTTGTGTGAACAAAATTGCAGAATAACCATATTTACTCCATTGAAATGTGATATGATTGCATAGCACAACAGGCGAAAAGCCCATAAATCTGTACTGCTGTCGAGTTCCGTTACAATTGGTACATCAGGGTCGGATATATTGATAAAGAGAGAGAGAGAGAGAGAGAGAGAGAGAGAGAGAGAGAGAGAGAGAAATATATATAATTATGTAATGAGTATATATATATATATATATATATATATTTACTTTTACATAGATATAGATATTATATATACATATGTATACATTACTACTAGCATTATTCTAGCCGACGAAGAACCCCTTTTCCTCCCATCTGTGCCCAGTGCAGCCAAGGCAGGCCGTGTCACATGTAACCAACGAAGTCAAACCGCACAGGCAATGTTGTCTTAGAGAAGTACTACAGACCTCTTCAGACGGATGCCAGCCATTCCATTCTTCATACCACAAGCGTCAAATCGATCAGTTCGAAGTCTGGAACTGCTAAACGTCCCAAAGATACATATCATGGCATTACACTTTTATCCATTCGCTGATAAAATTTATACGATTTCAAATCTCAAATGTTGCATTTTGAAACATTGCAATGAGGAACTTAAAAAAAATTCTCTCTGTGTTGAGTTGGATTGTAGCAAACACAGTGATTCAAACTGGGATGTTCGAAAGGTTTAAGTTTTACTCGGCCCAAGTTGAAAATTTTGCAGGCCTACATCAGTTACTGATTTATGCATTGAAGTTAGTGATCGATCAGATCAGAGAGAAATCTGGCAGTCTTACTTCCGCATACGTGACGGTAACGATCTGCTCATACGGGGCATTTCCCCATAGATTTAAGGTGGAAAAGAAGAAGAAAAGAAGAAGAAAAACAATAAACCCACCACCCTTTACGCCAAGCCCATCACCACCATCATTACCATCACCATCAGCAACAACAGTGATAAATTTACTCATTCTGCATTTTTGTAAAAATGTTAAGCTGCGCTTTTTTTTCTTGAGACATTGTTGATGGATGAGTGCGTCAGCTCAAAACATGTATGCAGCTTGTAAAGCAGGATATTTGCCGGTATGTTCTGCATTCTTCATGTCTGCTATTGTGCTAGATGAATGGATACCGGAAGCAGTGATAGTTTAAGGTACGGGGATAAACGGGTTCCACCATTGACGCAAAAGTTGCCTCCCTTGTTTTTTTTTTTTTGTTTGTTTTTTTGTTCAAAAAGCAACTATCGACGGTCCGTCTTGCCTATCGCAAGGAATTATGCATATTTCAACGTGTCACGTCGCCCGACATATTGATATTAGAAATAAAAGAGACACAAAGTAAACACGGAGACTAATTTTTATGTTCTAGTGTCTCATTCAGTTTATGTAGTCATAAAATCCACAATGTACTATAGAAACAAGACATGGGCTATAGGCTGTGACAGAAACAGTTTCTAATCATGTTTAGCCATCAGTGTTCCACCATGCCCCAAACACAATAACGTTCTCTTATTCGTAGAGAAATTCTCGTATTTTTACTTGTCCATTTACATAATTCTGCGGAATTAAAGATACCCTTTTGACTGCGTTGTTCCAGACTTTTTTCGCCCGCCCTTCACACTATGTCAGTGAGTGTTCATGTTTCCAGATTTTCTTTTTCAATAATTCCTTGAAAGATTAATGCGTGTCTTACTTGGCATTTCCAATTATTTCTGCATCTTGGCTCTCTTCTTCCGTCGTTTTGCCATGCATTTCAACTGTGTCGCTGACAGCCCGTGTGATTTATTGTCCAGTCTCAGTGCTGTTCCCACTGTCCGGCACTTTCCCTGGCCTGTGGGGTGTGGTGGTCCACTCTGGCCTGATTCGATTTGGGAGTCTCCAGGCCCACCCTTCCTCCCTGTCCAGACGACCGCATTGTTTTTGATTTCATTTGTGTCCTGAAAGCTGCCCCTCCTGGTAGGGATAGAAACTGACCTCCTGTCCGTCACCCAGCCCCTTATCTAGCAATTCTCCACGGATATTTTGGACGTACTGAGAGTTTAGCTTGGGGACAAGTTAAAAGTGAGTGAATATCTCAATATACGGAGGCATAACACCAGTGACATGAGCTGAAAAAGAAGAAAACAAGAAGAAACAAAATAAGCAAATACCTCCCCGACCCTGCACGCCAACCCTAATTACCACCACCACTGCCATCACCATCATCATCAGCACCAACACTACCAAGTGACACATTTACGCATTCTGCTTTTTCTAAATGTGTTAATCTGCATGCCTTTGTTCAGACGTTGTTGATTGATGAGTGCGTCAGCTCAGCATGTGTGTGCGAGCGAGTGTGTGCCTGAAGCGGTGCTAGTTTTAAGATAATGGGGATGAAATTGTTTCATCATTGGCGCAAAAGTTGCTTCCTTTCTTCGCGTTTTGCTGTTCAACAAGTAAACACCGATGGTCCTATCTACAAATCGCAGTGAAGTTCGCAAATGTTCACGCGTCATGTCGCCCAACATATTTATTAATATTAGAAATGAAGGAGACACTAACTAAAAAAACATAGACTATATTATTTAAAAGTTTAAGTGTCTCGTTTAGCTTGTTTAGACTTAAAATCGATCAAGTATGATAGAAACAAGATGTGGGTTAGGGATTACAAAAGAAAAAAAAACGTTATCAAGTTAGCCCATTACTGTTCTATCATGCCTCAAAAAAATAGTAACTTTCTCTGGTTGGTAGAGAAATTCGTCAGTATTTTTACATGTCCATTTACATCTCCCTGCCAAATTAAAGACTCCCTTTCAACTGTGTTGTTTCAGAGGTTATGTTTTCTCCCGCAATTCAACATATGTCAGTGAGTGTTCATTTTACAGACTTTTCTTCTTCAATAATCCCTTGAAATATTAACGTGTGTTCTGGCATTTCCAATTATTTCTGCATCTTGGCTCTCTTTCTTCCGTCGTTTTGCAACATATTTCATCGTGTGTCCCTGTGTCGCTGACAGTCCGTGTGATTTACTTGTCCAGTCTCAGTGCTGTTCCCACTGTCCGGCACTTTCCCTGGCCCAGTGGGGTGTGGTGGTCCACTCTGGCCTGATTCGATTTGGGAGTCTCCAGGCTCACCCTTCCTCCCTGGCCAGACGACCGCATTGTTTTATGATTTCATTGTGTGCCCTGAAAGCTGGCCCTTCTGGTAGGGGTAGAAAATAACATCCCATCCATCACCCGCCCCAAGTCAAAAAGTACTCCCCAGGAGATTTTAGTTGTACAGAGTTTAGCTTGGGGACAAGTGAAAGATGAAGGTTTTTTTTTTATATATAATTTCAGTGAGGAGGGCTTATGGAAAGGTGATTATGAAACCCTTTCTTATTATTTATAGTTACTACTACTACTACTACTACTACTACTACTACTACTGTCTCTCTTTCTCTCTCTCTCTCTTTCTCTCTCTGTATGTGTGTGTGTGTGTGTGTGTGTGTGTGTGTGTGTGTGTGTGTGTGTGTGTGTGCGGCGCGCGCGCGCGCGCCACACATAACTGTTCATGTTAAAGAGAGCAATACATAGAAACAGTCACTGACATAATTATAAAATGTCAAATTTATTAAAATTAGATGTTGTAGGCATACACTCTCACTTCCCACAAACAGAAAGTTTGGGATTGTTAGATGCAAATGGCTTAATAAAGATTATAATACTAATATTATATGTGATGAGGGTCGATCCGTGATGGAGAACCCCATGAGTCATAAAATAAGGAAACAGTGTCAAGCAACTTTTTGTTGATGTAACAGATCTCTCTCTCCCCTCTCCTCTCTCCTCTCTCTCTCTCTCTCTCTCTCTCTCTCTCTCTGTTGTAACATGTGTGTTGTTGTTGTTGATGACGTTGTTGTTGTTGTTGTTGTTTGTTGTCGTTGTTGGTGTTGTTGTTGTTGTTAAAATCTGAGAGGTTGTTTGAGGCATGACAAATTAAACTTACCAGTCAAGCATGTAACAAAATTCAAATTAAAAAAAACTGCGAAAGTTTATGTCCAAATCTCTCGGGTATTAACATTCTATCTTATCAATAAAGGGAAATGTAAACATGTTCATCTAACACAAAAAGAAAAGGAAATCCAATAAACAACAAGAAAACACAGAAAAGAAAAAAAGGGTACGAATCTTATGCTGTTGTTATCCTCATTTGTTTCCAATGTCACCCTCCATACCCCAAAGCAGATGAACAGATTGACTTTAATTTCACGTTGGTGTGTGTGTGTGTGTGTGTGTGTGTGTGTGTGTGTGTGTGTGTGTGTGTGTGTGTGTGTGCGCGTGGGTGCGTGCGTGCGTGCGTGCGTGCGTGTGGTGGTGTGTGTGTGTGTGTGTGTGTGTGTGTGTGTGCCTCTGTGTATGTGTGTGTGTGTGTGTGTGTGTGTGTGTGTGTGCCTCTGTGTCTCTGTGTGGTTGTGTGTGTGTGTGTGTGTGTGTGTGTGTGGTGTGCGCGCGCGCGCGCGCGTGCGCGTGCGCGCGCCAATGTGTGTTGTGTTCGAATATAAGTACATTTGTTACTATTGTAAGGCACATAGAGCCCCCTTCCTCCCTTTTAGGACATGACCTCTTATTAAAATCATCACGATCTTCTTCAGTAATATTCGTTGTCTCCGTCGTCGTTGGCGTAGTCGTCGTCGTCGTCATCGTTGTCGTCGTCGTCGTCGTCGTCGTCGTCGTCGTCGTTGTAGTAGTAGTATAGTAGTAGTAGTAGTAGTAGTAGCAGTAGTAGTAGTTGAAGTAGATGTAGTAGTGGTAGTGGTAACAGCAGCAGTAATATTAGTAGTAGTAGTAGTAGTTGTAGTAGTAGTAGTAGTTGTAGTAGTAGTAATAGTGGTGTGGTGGTGGTGTGGAAGACGTAGTAGCAGTAAAAGTAATAGTAGTAGCAGTTGCACGCAGCAGAAACAGTAGTAGTAGTAGTAGTAATAGTAGTAGCAGTTGCACGCAGCAGAAACAGTAGTAGTAGTAGTAGTAGTAGTAGTACTAGTAGTACTAGTGTAGTAGTAGTACTAGTAGTAGTAGTAAGTAGTAGCAGTTGTTGTTGTTGTTGTTGTTGTTGTTGTTGTTGTTGTTGTTGTTGTTGTTGTTGCAGTAGTAGTACTAGCAGCAGCAGCAGCAACAGTAGTATTAGTAGAGATAATGAAACTCACACGGCAGGAGTTCATATCAATCTGAGGAGTAAAAAAAAAAAAAACCAAGTGGTGGGATTTTGCCTTTTAAGAATCCCAGACTAACCACTGGAGGATGCTGTAGACGGTTCTGTGTTACCTCCAGAGCATAGATTAGCTCCTTAGAAGTGGAGGCGGACGAGAGGAATGTGGAAAAAGGGGATGGGGGAAGTGGCGAGGAGCTTGGGATGGGGTTGCACCTCTCTGGCCTCCCTCCCCGCCCTGTACCCCCCCCACCCCTCCCACCCCTAAGATGAAGGCATAATATCTAATACGTTAATGCAAAAAAATATGAAAAGTGTTGTTTTTTTTTATAGGGGAAGTTTTGTACCTGCATTACGTCAACACTGCTGCGCTCAGTCTGACCCACAATTAAACACACGTAAGATTCAGTACCCAGTTCGTTCTGAATCAGACTTTCCATGGGTAAAAACTCTCCAAATAAAGGTAATTAGTGTTTATTGATTAATCAAGCCACTCTGCCACCGCAGACGGCATTATTCCTTCAGCTGTATAAGCCACCACTGCTATGTTTACATTTCAAGCAGAGTTTACTACTCTCCCGCTGACGCTGCGCAACGTCATCTTTGCCACTAGCCCTTACAATGTTGTGTGGCCTGTGTAACAACGTCATCTTTGCTACTAGCCCTTACAATGTTGTGTGGCCTGTGTAACAACGTCATCTTTGCACTAGCCCTTACAATGTTGTGTGGCCTGTGTAACAACGTCATCTTCTATAGGGGCCACACTCTTGCAGCCCTTACAATGTTGTGTGGCCTGTGTAACAACGTCATCTTTGCTACTAGCCCTGAAATGTTCTGTGGCCTGTGTAACAACGTCATCTTTGCTACTAGCCCTGACAATGTTCTGTGGCCTGTGTAACAACGTCATCTTTGCACTAGCCCTTACGATGTTCTGTGGCCTGTGCAACAACGTCATCTTTGCCACTAGCCCTTACAATGTTTTATAGCCTGTGCAACAACGTCATCTTTGCCACTAGCCCTTACAATGTTCTGTGGCCTGTGCAACAACGTCATCTTTGCCACTAGCCCTTACAATGTTCTGTGGCCTGTGCAACAACGTCATCTTTGCCACTAGACCTTACAATGTTCTGTGGCCTGTGCAACAACGTCATCTTTGCCACTAGCCCTTACAATGTTCTGTGGCCTGTGCAACAACGCATCTTTGCCACTAGCCCTTACAATGTTCTGTGGTCTGTGCAACAACGTCATCTTTGCCACTAGCCCTTACAATGTTTGTGGCCTGTGCAACAACGTCATCTTTGCCACTAGCCCTTACAATGTTCTGTGGTCTGTGCAACAACGTCATCTTTGCCACTAGCCCTTACAATGTTCTGTGGCCTGTGCAACAACGTCATCTTTGCCACTAGCCCTTACAATGTTCTGTGGCCTGTGTATTTAGTGTGCTGCAAATGCTCGTGAAGATTTCCGGTGTGCTTCATAATTCAGTGTAGCTACTTCTCCATGCTAATATCCTCTGCATTCGCTGCATGATCAACAAAGATGGGTCGAAGTGAAACTTGGGTGAAGGAGGGTAGTGTTTAGGGGAAAAGGAAAGGGGAGGGAAGTTAGTTTGTGGACTTGATAGCAGAGACTGTAAAAGGTGTCCTGTAGAGCCTTTGGTGAGAGTTAGAGTGTACTGTGTACGGGCGAGCCAGTTGGAGTGTATTTAAGTAATGCCACATACAGGGCAAAGAAGATGAGATTAAAAAGACAAATCAATGCGATGAGACTGACTAATTTTGAATATTTATCATTGACTGGAGCAGGCAGGAAGGATTGTTGAGGTGTGGGGGTGAAATTGAGGATGGAAAAAATGGGAGGGAACAGGGTGTGTGCGTTGTATTATGGGAATGATGTCCATCTGAGTCATTTTGGAAAAAGGTCAGGAACAAATCTGGTCGGAGCTAGCTGATGAAGAAAGTTTGTGAGAACAGTCTTTTCGTCTGTTTGTATTGTTTCAATCATAAGATGAACCTGGGGTTACATTCTAGCTGGCACTGAAGTTTGTGACTTGATCCAAAAGCAAACACAACCAAACAAAAACGATGATCATTCACTCGATCTCTTCGTACAATCTTTCAATTTGTTCGAATAGGTTCACTCGTGCTCAAGCGTTCATTTCTTTGACTTTAAATATTATCATGTAGACAGGGGAAACATGTTTGACTTTAAATGTTATCATTTAGACAGGGAAAACATGTTTTGGTGTTTGCGAACGTTGTAGCATTTTCGAGTTTTTGTGTATGGGACTGACACTGCAGTTGGGTGTGGGTGGGTGTACGGGTATGTGTACGTGAGTGCGCGCACAAGCGCTTGCGTGCATTCGCTTACGTGCGTGCATGTAATGTGTGTGTGTGTCCTGGCGGGGATGTGTGTATGTGTGTGTGTCTGTGTATGTGTGTCTGTGTGTGTGTGGCTGTGTGTGTGTGGTTGTGTATGTGTGGCTGGCTGGCTGGCTGTCAGTTAGTCGGGGCTCCTACTTTCGGTATTTCAAACCACATTTTCTCAATCATTCGGTATTCCCCAATATTTTAAGAATTTGGCAGGGTCTCCCGAGATTTCGGTGTAGTGGTGTGTTCTCTGGAGTGTGCATTCGTGGAAAACGTCAGCAGTGACACGCTTTAGATCGTAGTATTTTGGAGAAAAAAAAATTCTGGCGTGAGATCACTTTGTCATGGTTTCTGAGCTGATCGACGTTTCGGTTTTAAAGCTTAATTTTTTAACTGTACTATTTGGTCAAATCGCATACAGTACAACAATGTACAGTAGTTATCTCGAGGGTCATCTCGCTAGGGGGTAAGAACCGTTAGAGCCAAGTACTAAACAGGGCCAGTGTAATTCCATTCTTTTCCTACTTGTTGTTGCTGCTGGTGGTGGTGTTAGCTGCTGCTGTAGGCAGACGGGAACCGGACCGAAATGGGCACTGGGAATTAATGGTATTGTCCCTTGTGATGGCGTTTCTGATGGCGTTTCTGTAGAAACACCACCACCAGTTCCAGACATACAAGGGATAATGGCATCAAGTCCCACTCGATCCCCATTGATGAGAAACTAATCATTGACGGTAAAAGTTAGTCTGACATTGATAGATGATAAAGCTCGCATCTCAGTGATTTGAACGGTGCAAAGAATAACGTTATTGCGATAAATACAAGTAGTTGACGTTGGTGCAGTCGGCATTTTGATGCTTAAAAATTGATTAGGGCTTTATTAATGTGAATATGTAAATAAGTTATATGTACATCTTTAGGTGAAACTGTTGAACAGCACAGTTGGTAAGGGCTTTTTATAGTGATACATAAGCTGGGGTGCTCACTCAGATTCTTCTTCTTCTTCTTCTTCTTCTTCTTCTTCTTCTTCTTCTTCTTCTTCTTCTTTTCTCTTTCCTTTCTTTTTTTAGTCTCGATCTGTTCGAAGTTTTGAATTGTAGGTTATTGTCTTGTTTCTTAGACTAGTACAACTAGCAAGGCGTAGGGTTGCAGGACAGTCAACACAACACGAACAGAATAGTACAACAGATCATTTTCAGATATCTGAATACATTAATCCGTAGTAGTCAAACCCTAACGCCTATAACCACGCTGGAATTTTTCTCATCACGTCGATAGCTTTTGCCAGGACTACCAAAATAAAGTAGATTGGAGGAAGGACAACCGTGACAACCGTCCGAGTACTGCAGTCTCTGTATCATTTATGTTATACGTAAAGGGCATTATTTTTTAAAGTGTTTATATAGTAGGTTTTTGTTGCAGCATCACGTGAAAATAGCTGCCCACATTGACCTACAACTGAGTATACTTTAAACATACAAACATAAACACATGCATATATACACACACACACATACATACGTACATACATACATACATACATACATATATATACATGCATGATGATGATGATAATAATGATGATACATAATGATGATGTATTTATTATCATTATTATTATTATTATTATTATATTTGTATTATATATTATTTCTATCACTATTCTATTATTATTATATAGTTTTATTATCATCATCATCAATCATCATCACATCATCATCATCATCATCATCTTTATTATTATATAGCGCCTTGCGTCCGTTAGAAACCAACTCTAAGCACTTTACAATCCATGTTTCGTTACAGAACAGGTTGACTGCCCTGGTAGAGCAACTGAAGCGCTGCCTGCTGACTCTACATTGAGTCCTTTCCACTTTGTTGTTGTAGCCTTTTTTTTAAATAAAAAAATCAGTCACTCAGTCATTCTATATGTCTTTGGTACCGGGTTTAATTACACACGTGTTTTTTGGCATGAACTCTTCAAAATCAGAGAAATTAGCTTTAGAAAGTTAGAATCGAATTAATGCACTACTGCAGATA
The DNA here is from genome assembly GCA_033310375.1 of Conus canariensis. Classification (NCBI taxonomy): domain Eukaryota; kingdom Metazoa; phylum Mollusca; class Gastropoda; order Neogastropoda; family Conidae; genus Conus; species Conus canariensis. Next base: position 36,226,598 of record CM065732.1, read on the forward strand.
ATGTGACCCCCCCCCCCCACACACACACACACACACACACACACGCACAATGATGTTTGTAGTTCCTACAGAAGTTACAAACTGACCACACGGATAGGAAATGTCGCTTTTGCCTCCAATGTTTGATACGTTATCTTACTTTTGTATTCTCAACACTACTCACCTTCCTTTCCTTCCCATAATCAGCCTCCGTGGTAAATGTGTACAATTTCAGAGTCGAAAGTGTGCCATCGATAGCGCCAAATCAGTAACCAAACAAGTGTTCATTAAAAAAAAAAAAAAAAAAAAAAAAACCGAACAACATTTATTGCGCCGGTTGCTGACGTTCTTCGTTCGAAGATTTGTTCTGATCAAAGATCAATTTTAAAGCAGGGAATAAACCAAAAAGCAAAATACGCCCCAGTTAAAATGAATAACTTTAAGAGACAGGCGTGTTGAAGGGGAGAACAATCCTTCTCCAGTGTGTGCTCTGTTAGTTTTATTGTTCCTTCACAGTGGAAGACAAACAAGCCACAGCTGTTTCGCTTTGTGAAGAGCTCATTAGTCTAGCTGCTGGATTGTGGTTACCAGCTGATGAAAACCACTTCTAAACAGACAAGAAGGAAAGTCTCCAAAATGGCGATTTCAAAAAGAAAAACTGTAGGTAGGCTAACAGACAGACAGACAGATAGACAGACAGACAGACAGACAGATCAATAGATAGATAGATAGATGGATGGATGGATGGTTGGACGGATGGATGGATGGATGAGAGGAAGGGTGAGTGGGTGGCTGGCTGTATGGATGGATAGACAGACATGCAGACAGACAGATATTAATGAATAGAGAGAGAGAGAGAGAGAGAGAGAGAGAGAGAGAGTGAGTGAATGAATGAATGAATGGTTTATTGTGATAAGCTTTTCAAAGCCCTTTTCACAAGGGATCGATACATAACAGGAACGTTCATCGTGACGAGGAATCCAAATCACGGAAAAGCATCGAATTCAGTAATCAACACCAAACATTAGTTAATAGTCAGATTCACAAAAAAAGTTTATGAATATTTGCGATGCGACAATGCAACAGTCACGATGGACCACCAAGATTTCGGTTTTCCACTCTGTATTACGTGTCGCAGCGCCTCACAATTCTTCCTTCAAGGAACACAAGCGGGCATCCATTTTCCTTATTTCTTCCAAACATGTCATGACGTCTCTTACTGTAATGCTGTCTGCTCTTGCTGTCGTTGACTTCATGAAATCTCATGAATCTTCACAAACACAACTATTACTGTCATACACACGTTTGCTTCTGCGGTAAAGTCTTCAGTTTCACGCTGAGTTGAAGTCTATGCCCTAGCTACTAATAGACTATCTTTTTGACTTTCGGCACCAGAACCATCTTCTACGTAATCTTCATCAACACTTTGTCTGTCCGCGTCACTGTCATTATGGAATTCTAACTTGGAACCAACAGTAACTGACTCACTGTCTATGTCACACAGTTCCATGTTGATGTGTGATTCCATTGCCAGATGGTGCACTTGGTGCGGGCAAAGATACCGTTGAGGGGGGGGGGGGGGGGGTCTGAAAACAGGAAGATTTCCATCACAGGCAGCTCCATTGATGTAGTCACGTCTGTCGGAATTGTATGACAGACAAGGTGGGGTTGGTAGGAACAGACCGGACAGGGGTAAACACACATTCACCCGCCTTTTGCTTCCTGTGTTCCTTGGCCCTTCTCCTGTCCTTAGTGGCCTGTGACGCACATTTCCTCCTGAACACAGCACTGTAAGCTTTGGTTTGCACGGCGAGGGAATGGTCGGCAATCGTTTTTTATTCTAAGAATGACAACTGTCTTATTTTCTTGATGGCATGTTATACAGAGCGGCGTTCGGAATGTTTTCTAAACTCAATGGAAAACCTTCAGCAGGCATTTTTGAAGTGTTGTTGTAAATACGGACAAAATTTACCGGAGCTGTAGGAAGTTCGACTCGCTGGCAGCCAGACAAGGGAAGTCACTCAGAGAGAGAGAGAGAGAGAGAGAGAGAGAGAGAGAGAGAGAGAGAAATATTCATACATTTCCTCAATACAGATATTATAAAACGATGTACCTATTACGCAACTTTTTTGTGCTCATCAACAGTGACACGCATGGCACGTGAGTTGACTGGGCAGCTTGCTTCTCTTGTTCATATCCACTGTTTGTAACATTTAAACAGAAGACCTAAATATCGATAATTTAGCTGTTTGCTTTGTACAACATAACATCAAACAGGCGTGGTTTTCTAGTTTTTTTAAAATATGTTTCTTAGTGTTTTGGCGTGTTTTCAGCCACACTTTTTGAATCTTTTAGACAGTCTCGCACTAGACCTGAGAGAAAAGAAAAACTGTTATTATTGTTCGGTTTATTTTAAGGCCCTTTGACTCGCCAGACGTAAGATAGAATGCTAAGGGACCCCAAAATAGACAGCTGGATCTCACTTAAATAAAATGCATGCATCAGTCGAAGAGATACAGCTAAACCAGTCAGACATTACGTTTTTTTTTTTTCAAAACATTTTATTGTGTGAGACGTGCCAGAGGAACAGAGAGGCGTGAATAATTATCTCGTCACACTGACCGCACCATTTGACTTTTCGGAGTCATGTTTGCTGGTCAAGATCAACCACTCTTGGGGACTCGACATTCGCCTCCGTGCCGTAAGAGATTCGTCAACTGGCAGGACTTTCATCTTAGGTAGCAAGCGGTGTATGTCGGCTTTTTCGTGTTTTGTTGTTGAGCGAGTTTGACCCACCACGTGTGTACTTCAAACTTGACAGTTTGACATAGAATGAGCGACGAAGAGATTGCCAAGTGTAGTGAAGTGTAGAGACAGTGAGCCAGTTAGACCAGCAGGATGTGGCGAATGATTTCAGTAAGTAAAATGGGACTTTAACTAGCGAATGACTTCAGTAAGTCCAATGGGTCTCTAACTATCGAATGAGGTCAGTAAGTCCAATGGGACCTTAACTAACGAATGACTTCAGTAAGTCCAATGGGTCTCTAACTATCGAATGACGTCAGTAAGTCCAATGGGACTTTAACTTGCGAATGACTTCAGTAAGTCCAATGGCTCTCTAACTATCAAATGAGGTCAATAAGTCCAGTGGGACTTTAACTAACGAATGACTTCAGTAAGTCCAATGAGTCTCTAACTAACGAATGACGTCAGTAAGTCCAGATGGACTCTATCTAGCGAATGACTTCAGTAAGTCCAATGGGTATCTAACTAACGAATGGTGTCAGTAAGTCCAGAGGGACTCTATCTAGCGAATGACTTCAGTAAGTCCAATGGGACTCTAACTAGCGAAAGACCAACATAATCATATTCTCTCCCCTTGGTCCATGAGGTACAGTGAGACAAGTCGAACACTGTGGCATTTTGACACAGGCATGTTATGCTGTGAGACATACTGCTAACAAATGGCTTCCACTTATCCGTCACTCGAATTGTTTCGCTTCTCTTTTGAAAACGCGCGGACGTTGGAAACGTTGTCGGGTGACGCAGTAAACGTTGACATACAGCTCTTATATCTACAACATACAAAAAATACGAACACGAACACGGACAGAAACACACAGAAAGACAGGGAAGAGAGAGGGAGAGAGCCAGGATGAGGGGAATGGTTAAAGTTGGAGGAGAAAAATGAGGTGAAGGGATTACGAGAGAGTAGAATCGGGAAGGGACAAGGGCGGGGGAGGGGAGGAAGGACAGTGCCCATCAATGTACTGAATCACCGTTTTCTCATCAATCGTAATCACAAGATACCCTCTTGTCGTCCCAGACTCTTGTCCATAATTCTATCCAATCAGACCCCGCAGGGTGGTCGTTCCCAAGCCTGTGATAATGACATTCTCCTTTACAGTAAACAAGTTGGGTATTTTTTGCTCCCATAAGAAAACCTAACACAGAGTAACTTTTATTCAAGACTGGCACAGCCTTTTAAACTTGAATAAAGTCAGACAAATACATAGACGAACAATCTAATAGTGGGGGAAAAAACAAGCGCAGGCCAACAACTGAACTATCTTCATAGTAATGACTTGGCAAAGATTTGGACTTAAGGAGGGGGGGGGGGGGTAATTTGAAGATGGAGAAACTGGGAACATGAAATTAAGAAAATATGTTACAGATATGAAAACTCTTCACTAGCTGCATAAGGAACCATCGCAATCTCTTTTGAAGGCAGATATATTTGTATTGCCTGCTCCGAGGCCTTTCGTCCGCTGGGTCGGACTCATCAGGGAGACACGGCTGGTTGTGTCTGCGCTCCTGGCGTCAAATAGAGACACACCACAGTCCATAATACTGTGGTGTTCTCACCACCAAGAGTGCAAAAAAGAATCCAATAGCACTCCAAAAGCAGCCAGCGAAGAGTAGTAAATGAAACCAAACGAAAGTGTGGGGAGGAAAAAAGTTGCTGAAAAACTAAAGACATTATGCAAACAGTATAAAATAAAGGGGACAATCTTTGAGCCTACGCTTGAGGATCCACCCAAAGATGCAAGGGAGATCAAAAGAAAAACACACAGACGGACAGAAACAAATACAAATAACCTCAATTTAATCAAAACAAAAATCGGAAATGAAATGAGGCAGGGAACAGTAAACGATAAACAGTAAACAAGTTGGGTATTTTTTGCTCCCATAAGAAAACCTAACACAGAGTAACTTTTATTCAAGACTGGCACAGCCTTTTAAACTTGAATAAAGTCAGACAAATACATAGACGAACAATCTAATAGTGGGGGAAAAAACAAGCGCAGGCCAACAACTGAACTATCTTCATAGTAATGACTAGTTTTTCAGCAACTTTTTTCCTCCCCACACTTTCGTTTGGTTTCATTTACTACTCTTCGCTGGCTGCTTTGGGAGTGCTATTGGATTCTTTTTTGCACTCTTGGTGGTGAGAACACCACAGTATTATGGACTGTGGTGTGTCTCTATTTGACGCCAGGAGCGCAGACACAACCAGCCGTGTCTCCCTGATGAGTCCGACCCAGCGGACGAAAGGCCTCGGAGCAGGCAATACAAATATATCTGCCTTCAAAAGAGATTGCGATGGTTCCCTTATGCAGCTAGTGAAGAGTTTTCATATCTGTAACATATTTTCTTAATTTCATGTTCCCAGTTTCTCCATCTTCAAATTACCCCCCCCCCCCCCCCCCCCCTCCTTAAGTCCAAATCTTTGCCAAGTCATTACTATGAAGATAGTTCAGTTGTTGGCCTGCGCTTGTTTTTTCCCCCACTATTAGATTGTTCGTCTATGTATTTGTCTGACTTTATTCAAGTTTAAAAGGCTGTGCCAGTCTTGAATAAAAGTTACTCTGTGTTAGGTTTTCTTATGGGAGCAAAAAATACCCAACTTGTTTACTGTTTATCGTTGACTGTTCCCTGCCTCATTTCATTTCCGATTTTTGTTTTGATTAAATTGAGGTTATTTGTATTTGTTTCTGTCCGTCTGTGTGTTTGTCTTTTGATCTCCCTTGCATCTTTGGGTGGATCCTCAAGCGTAGGCTCAAAGATTGTCCCCTTTATTTTATACTGTTTGCATAATGTCTTTAGTTTTTCAGCAACTTTTTTCCTCCCCACACTTTCGTTTGGTTTCATTTACCACTCTTCGCTGGCTGCTTTGGGAGTGCTATTGGATTCTTTTTTGCACTCTTGGTGGTGAGAACACCACAGTATTATGGACTGTGGTGTGTCTCTATTTGACGCCAGGAGCGCAGACACAACCAGCCGTGTCTCCCTGATGAGTCCGACCCAGCGGACGAAAGGCCTCGGAGCAGGCAATACAAATATATCTGCCTTCAAAGGAGATTGTGATGGTTCCCTTATGCAGCTAGTGAAGAGTTTTCATATCTGTAACATATTTTCTTAATTTCATGTTCCCAGTTTCTCCATCTTCAAATTACCCCCCCCCCCCCCCCTCCTTAAGTCCAAATCTTTGCCAAGTCATTACTATGAAGATAGTTCAGTTGTTGGCCTGCGCTTGTTTTTTCCCCACTATTAGATTGTTCGTCTATGTATTTGTCTGACTTTATTCAAGTTTAAAAGGCTGTGCCAGTCTTGAATAAAAGTTACTCTGTGTTAGGTTTTCTTATGGGAGCAAAAAATACCCAACTTGTTTACTGTTTATCGTTTACTGTTCCATGCCTCATTTCATTTCCGATTTTTGTTTTGATTAAATTGAGGTTATTTGTATTTGTTTCTGTCCGTCTGTGTGTTTGTCTTTTGATCTCCCTTGCATCTTTGGGTGGATCCTCAAGCGTAGGCTCAAAGATTGTCCCCTTTATTTTATACTGTTTGCATAATGTCTTTAGTTTTTCAGCAACTTTTTTCCTCCCCACACTTTCGTTTGGTTTCATTTACCACTCTTCGCTGGCTGCTTTGGGAGTGCTATTGGATTCTTTTTTGCACTCTTGGTGGTGAGAACACCACAGTATTATGGACTGTGGTGTGTCTCTATTTGACGCCAGGAGCGCAGACACAACCAGCCGTGTCTCCCTGATGAGTCCGACCCAGCGGACGAAAGGCCTCGGAGCAGGCAATACAAATATATCTGCCTTCAAAGGAGATTGCGATGGTTCCCTTATGCAGCTAGTGAAGAGTTTTCATATCTGTAACATATTTTCTTAATTTCATGTTCCCAGTTTCTCCATCTTCAAATTACCCCCCCCCCCCCTCCTTAAGTCCAAATCTTTGCCAAGTCATTACTATGAAGATAGTTCAGTTGTTGGCCTGCGCTTGTTTTTTCCCCCACTATTAGATTGTTCGTCTATGTATTTGTCTGACTTTATTCAAGTTTAAAAGGCTGTGCCAGTCTTGAATAAAAGTTACTCTGTGTTAGGTTTTCTTATGGGAGCAAAAAATACCCAACTTGTTTACTGTTTATCGTTTACTGTTCCATGCCTCATTTCATTTCCGATTTTTGTTTTGATTAAATTGAGGTTATTTGTATTTGTTTCTGTCCGTCTGTGTGTTTGTCTTTTGATCTCCCTTGCATCTTTGGGTGGATCCTCAAGCGTAGGCTCAAAGATTGTCCCCTTTATTTTATACTGTTTGCATAATGTCTTTAGTTTTTCAGCAACTTTTTTCCTCCCCACACTTTCGTTTGGTTTCATTTACCACTCTTCGCTGGCTGCTTTGGGAGTGCTATTGGATTCTTTTTTGCACTCTTGGTGGTGAGAACACCACAGTATTATGGACTGTGGTGTGTCTCTATTTGACGCCAGGAGCGCAGACACAACCAGCCGTGTCTCCCTGATGAGTCCGACCCAGCGGACGAAAGGCCTCGGAGCAGGCAATACAAATATATCTGCCTTCAAAAGAGATTGCGATGGTTCCCTTATGCAGCTAGTGAAGAGTTTTCATATCTGTAACATATTTTCTTAATTTCATGTTCCCAGTTTCTCCATCTTCAAATTACCCCCCCCCCCCCCCCTCCTTAAGTCCAAATCTTTGCCAAGTCATTACTATGAAGATAGTTCAGTTGTTGGCCTGCGCTTGTTTTTTCCCCCACTATTAGATTGTTCGTCTATGTATTTGTCTGACTTTATTCAAGTTTAAAAGGCTGTGCCAGTCTTGAATAAAAGTTACTCTGTGTTAGGTTTTCTTATGGGAGCAAAAAATACCCAACTTGTTTACTGTTTATCGTTTACTGTTCCCTGCCTCATTTCATTTCCGATTCTCCTTTACGTCTAAGGACCTAGGCAGACATACGGCCTGTCAGAAACTGGGCTCTCCCTCCCACAGTCTGGGGTGAGACGGGGGTAAGATGAATGTGGCCACACGATACAATTGGGATTTTGCACTAAAACACTAATTAGTCCATGAAAGGGTTTTGAGGCCTAACATAAATTTGAGCCAGCATTTAATCTTAAACCGACAACTGATCAAAACAACAACTCCGCACCAATTATTTCCCTTGTTTTGGGAGAATCATGACCGATGAAATTACAATCTTCAAGTACATGATCCCCTCCCTCCCTCCCCCCCCCCCCCCCCCCCCCCCTCTTAGGTGACACAGTTTCAGATCTTTGCACTCACGCGTGATTCTATCTTTGCGCCACCCTCAAATGTACAAAACAATCCCATTCCTTTTATCTTAATCTGTCTGCTTGAAACCACCTGGCTTGTACCTTGACGCCCATATGGAAGAGTAAGGGGAGAGTCCACTTTCAGACACAAGACAAATTCTCAAAACAATCCGTCTGTGCCAGTCTATGAATACTCGACTCCATAAGGAAGGCCTTTGCGCATGCATTAATTTTTGGTGTACAAGCTGTGTAATGTGTGAGGCGTTGGGGCTTCCATTGTCTGATTGCCATTGAGCTTGGTATTTCAGCTTTCTGGTCCACCCTCTTGCTGGTCCATTAGTGGGCGGGGAGTGGGCGGTAAAGGTTTGAGCCTACCTTTCATTTGTCTGTCTGTCTGTCTGTCTGTCTGTCTGTGTGCCTATCCTGTGTTTCTATTTGACTGCAGATGGCTGGTTGGTCTAAGTTTGCTGATTCTGTTTGTTCGTATGTTTAAGAGTCCGTGTGTGCGTCTTTGTATACGCCAGCCTTGACATAGTTGTTTGCAGGCAGGGGAAGTAAGTAAGAAAGCAATCAAGCAAGTAAGTAAGTAAGTAAGTAAATTAGAAATTCAGTAAGAAGGAAAGTGAGTGAGTAAGTGAGTGTGTGGTTGAATGAGTGAATGAGTGAGTGAGTGAATGAATGAATGAGTGAGTGAGTGAGTGATTAAGTAACTTGGCGAGTAAGTGTGTATGTATGTACGTATGGATTGATGGATGAGTGGATATGAAGATGTGTGGATGTATGTATATATGTATGTATGTATGTATGAATGTATGAACGTATGTATGTATGCATCTAAATCTGTGTTATGTATGCAGGTAGATAGGTATGCAGTAGGTATGTATGCATGCATGTATGTAGATCGATAGGTAGGTAGGTAGATAAGTACGTAGGCAAGTAGGTAGCTGGTAGATAGGTAGGTAGGTACGTACGTACGTACGTATGTACCTAGGTATGAAGGTAGCTAAATAGGTACGCATGTATGGACATAGATACGTAGGTTCGTAGGTAGGTACGTAGGTATGTAGGTAAGTTGGTAGATAGGTAGGTACGTATGTACGTACGATACATAAATACATAGGCAGGCAGGTAGGAAGGCAGGTAGATAGATAGGTAGGTTGCTGTGTAAATATGAATGTAAGTATGTACGTTCGTATGTTTGTATGGGTACATCCATAACTCACTATCTCTCTACCAACATTCCGCCATGGGGTACTTCACTTACCAGCCATATGAATTCCTATATTCAGGCTGTACCAACTGATGCATTCCTACTACAGTATCTCTGTCCACAAGCAATGCGAATGAGTCTATTCCTAGCCCACAATCCCTATTCTCAAAACTTCTCTAAAGATACATTTCTAACGTACAGTTGAACTCACAGGCGATATCAATGGGCACATTCATAACACTCTGTTTCTCTACCTTACATTTTGACTCATTGTTCCCAGGCTGTCACGATGGGCATAATCCTAGCCAGGTATTCCTAATCCATCATCTCTATCCTCAGGCCATACCAGTGAGTGCATTATTAGCCCACTCATTCCATCCTCAAGCTACCCTAGTGCATACATTCCTTACACACTATCTCTTTCTTCAGACTGAAACTCTTGAATACATTCCTAAACCCTATCACTGTTTTCAGGCAACGCTGACGGGCACATTTCCAGGGCACTATCTCTGCCTTTAGGCAATGCTAGTGGGTGTATTCCTAGCCCACTGTCTCTATCTTCAGGCTACACTCGTGGTTACATACCTAACCCAATATCTCTTTTTTTCTAGTGGGTACGCTTCCAAACCATTGTCTCTATCTTAAGGATAAACTAGTGTGTACGTTCCCAATCCACTCTCTATATCTTCAGACTATACTAGTGACAACATTCCCATTCCACTGTCTCTATCTTCAGGTTCTACTCGTAGATACATTCCTGACCCACTTCCTCTGTTTTCAGGATATACTCGTAGGTACATTCCCGGACCCACTATCTCTGACTTGAGGCTATACAGCGGGTACATCCCCAACCCACTGTCACTATCTTCAGGCCGTACTAGTGGGTACATTCTTTATACCACCTATTTCCATTCCCATGCTGTTTCAATGGGTCAATTCCTAGGTCGTCATTCCTATCCTCAGGCTAAAGCAAAGAGTACATTCCTACACCACTGTTGCTATCTACGGGTTATACCAATGGCTACATTTCTTGTCCACCATTGGTATCATCAAGCTACACCAATGGGTGCATTTTCCTCAGGCTGTATTTGTGGGTACATTCCTGACCCACTATCTTTATACACAGGCAATAGTAGTAGGTATATTGCAACCCACTTTCTCTGCTCTCAGACTATACCGATGGGTATTTTCCTAAATCCACTATCTCTATCCTCAGGCTAAGTAAGTGGGTATATTCCTAACCCACTCTCTCTATTTTTAGACTATACCCACTCTCTCTATTCTTAATCCATTAACTCTATTTTCGGACTTAACCAGTGGGTACGCTCCTTAGCCGCTAACTCTATCTTCAGGCTATACCGACTAGTACGTTCCTAACTCACTATCTCAATACTAGGACTTTACCAGCGGGTATATTGATAGCCCACTATCTATATCATCGGACTTTACCAGTGGGTAAGTTCCCTAATCCACTATCTCCATCCTGAGGTTAAACCAACACGTACTTTCCTACCCCACCCTCTCTGTTCTCTGATTTTATAAATCAATACATACCTAACCCACTATCTCTATCATCGGGCTATACCGACTGGTGCATTCCTAACCCACTATCTATATGCTGGGAATTTATCCGTGGGTACTTTCCTACCCCACCCTCTCTGTCCTCTGATTTTATAAATCAGTACATACCTAACCCACTATCTCTGTCCTCAGACTTTACCGATTGGTGCTTTCTTAACCCACTATCTCTATGCTCGGACTTTATCCGTGGCTAAGTTTCTAGCCCACTCTCTGTCTTCAAGCCATATCATTAATACGTTTCTATCCCTCTGTCTATCTTATGCAGTTCGATACGTTCTTAACCCAGCATCTGCATGCTCAAGTTATACCAATGAGTGCGTTCAAAACCCATTGTATCCGTGCTCTAGCAATTCCAGTAGATATCAGATACTGTTTTACCGACTACAGTCCGAATTCGATGCACCAGCCAAATGCTGGGCCTTTGCATACTCTGGAACCCACCACCCTGCGTAACTGTGTGTGGGGAAGAGAGGAAGAGAGAGGAAAGGGTGGGAGACAGAGGAAAGTGGGAAGGATGCGGGTGGCGGTGAGGTGAGTTGCAGACGTCGCGACAGAAATTGACAGCAGCCAAATTAGATTTCTTTGACCAGCATGCAGCCATTTGTGGTTGCTTTGCATATCTATGGTGTCATCAGTATCGTGAAAAGTTTCCTTTTTTCACGAAATTATATAGAGATACAGCTAATGAAAACAGTTAAACAGAAGCAGACGAAAATAGTTTCTAAGCAGTTCTTGCACAGTTTGTCACAACCTGTAAGTGTGTGTATGTGTGTGTGTATGTGTGTGTATGTGTGTGTGTGTGTGTGTGTGTGTGTGTGTGTGTGTGTGTGTGTGTGTGTGTGTGTGTGTGTGTGTGCCATGCCAGAAGAATGGTTGATTGGACTTATTCTGCCAATATACAAAGGAAAAGGTAGTAAATTGGACTGTAACAATCATAGAGGTATAACACTTTTGAGTTGTGTTGGAAAACTGTTCACAACAATTTTGAATAACCGGTTGACAAATTGTATCGACAATACAACACACTTTCGGAAAATCAAGCTGGTTTACGATGAAGTCATTCTACAACAGATCATATATTTGTTTTAAAAAGCTTAATTGATATTTTCAATAGTCGTAAAAAGCAATTGTTTTGTGTTTTTGTTGATTTCACAAAAGAGTTTGATTCAGTTTGGAGGCAGGGATTATGGCAAAAGCTTATCAAAGAAGGTGTAAATGGAAAGATTTTGCAAGTAATCACGAATATGTATCAGCAAATAAATCTTGTATATTTATAAATGGAAGTCAATCTGAATATTTTGGCAGTTTTAGAGGTGTTCGTCAAAGTGAAAATCTTTCACCTTTGCTATTTTCTTTGTATTTGAATGATCTTGAACTATATCTCACAGATCGTAACTGTGCTTTCTTAAATATTGATTTAAATCTTCCTGACTCAGATTTATTAAATTAAATTATATTAATTTACTTTTACCTTTATACGCTGATGATATTGTTATTATTGCAGATTCTTTTTGCGGTTTACAGCATGCTATTGATGTATTAAGCGAGTATTGTAGTACATGGAAGCTTAATGTTAATGTAACGAAAACAAAGGGTGTAGTCTTTAATGGACACAATAATCCTAGAAAAAAACTAAAATTCAGAAACCGTTCTATAGAAATAGTACACACTTTCAAGTATTTAGGTATAATCTTTAGCAAAACAGGAATTTTTTTTTTATAAATGTAAGACGTGTTTGTATGACCAAGCGCAATGTGCAATATTTTCTTTATTAAAGATGGCAAGATTTCAAAAATTGCCTATAAACATTGTGCTGGACTTATACCAGTCAATGGTACTGCCTGTGCTTTTATATGGCCGTGAAATTTGGGATATGGTGATTTATAGCTAATGGAAAGTTTTCAGCTTAAATTTTTAAAGCATCTTTTTCATTTAAATCTTCTACCAAAAAGAACTGATATATGGAGAACTAGGAATGTATCCTGTTTCAGTTAAAGTACATGCACGAATAATAAAATTCTGGTCATCCTTACTTTCTATACAAACAAACAAATATTCATCTAGATTGTATCAAGTATTATATGATTTATACAGAAATCAGGGTTTTACATCCATGTGGTTGATGTGTATACGGGATGACCTAATAGAAACAGAATTCGACTGTGTGTGGGAGACACGAAAGTTTTCGTCTGTTCACAGTCTCTGTAGAAATGTTCGTAATTCATTTGAAGACATTTACATACGTGCATGGAATGATGCTTTAGAATCTAGTAATAAGTGTTCATTTTACAGAAATTTTAAAACAGAGTTTCGCCGTGAAAAATATATTGAAATGTTACCTGATGTTTATATATACACACTGATTCGGTTTCGCTGTGACAATCATAAACTCATGATAGAAATTGGCAGGCGATTTGGAATACCTCACGATGAACGATTCTGTCCGGACTGTGACCAGAATGACTTTGGTGATGAATTTCATTTTGTAATGAAATGTAGCAAATATAGCGACATTAGAAATCGGTTTATACCTAGAAAATTTACATGTACAAGGTCCGTATTTAACTATTGTCATTTGCTTTGTGGTGGTAAGAAAGTGTTGCTAAACTTAGCGAAGTTTTTAAAACTTAGTAAAGTTGTGTAACATTACATTCATTATGTTAATTATAGGGAAAATTTGGATGTTTAATTTGTTTCATTTCTATTTGTTTGATTTGTTTCAAGTCCTCCGTGCCCCAAAAGGGGTCACAGGATTAAAATCTTTGAATCTTTGAATCTCTCTGTGTGTGTGTGTGTGTGTGTGTGTGTGTGTGTGTGTGTGTGTGTGTGTGTGTGTGTGTGTGTGTGTGTGTGTGTGCTCAGCAAGGTGCTGAGATTCCGATGAGAGTGTAGGTGATATACGTAGGGTGTACATTTCTATTGTTATGATGTTGTATGAAGTTGTTTATGACTAATATGGAACACTTTTACCAACTATTGTACTGTTTAGAAGCCTGTCGTGTCTACGCATGTAAATAACATTGTGACTATCTAATATTACGCAGTGTCACCGATCAGCGGTACTAAACTAGTACGTCCACGTGTTTAAGAGTGGTGGTGGTTCAAGATAGAGAGCGTGCGAGCGTGCATGTATGTGTGCTTGTGTGTGTGTGTGTGTGTGTGTGTGTGTGTGTGTGTGTGTGTGTGTGTGTGTGTGTGTGTGCATGCGCACGCGCGGGGTGAGATTGGGGTATAGTTAGCTAGAGTTAGGTTAAGTTCCTCAGGGTTAGGTAGTAAGGTTAGGCTAGGTAGGGGGGCAGGTGAAATAGGACATACAATATTCTTTCATTCCAGTCTTCACTTATTGAAGGAATGGAATGGAAGCGGGAGGTTGGTTTCGTTCCCGATTGTTACCCTTTTTGTTACTTTGGTTCTACACCAGAGAAGGCGGGGCAGGATATCGGCGTGTTGTTGTGTTGTCAAGTCTGTGAGTAGTTGTGGTAAATTGTCGTGTTGTTGCACGAGCAATAACTAGTCCGTTGGTCAGGCGTGTCAGCTCTGCGGAGGGATACACTGCTCTGACCAATCGTTGTTTTGTGTGGTGAGTAGAGTTCGCTTGATTCCGACCAGGGCGGAATGTGTTGGGGTAGCTTCACTTCGGTCCCTGGTGTTCGTCGGAGTGGACGTACTCCTTGTAGGTGCGGCGGCAGCGCCGTTAGTTTTTGAAGAGTGACTTCGAGTCATAGTTAGTGCCAGGTCCTCGTCGGGTTTGGGTGCCCTTGGCCTGTGCTGAGTCGGTGTCGTCCTTGTTGCAGCCACTGTCAGCCAGTTGCAGAACTGGTGTGGTTGATCGTCTGTATGTCCAGGTTGGTGATCTGTTAGGTTCGTTGTGTTGTAGTTCGTTGTGTTGTCTTGTATTATGGCGAGTTGAACTGTAGTTGTCTCATGTTGCGATTAGTTGTATGGTGTTCGTTGCGTATACTGGTTGTCTAGTATGATGTTGTCTTGGTTCCGTGATTGAAATTCGTAGTCAGCCGGTTTGTGTTGTTACCTCTTTCCTGTATATTTTTGTAAGTAATGTACATAGTGGTTCCTGAGTTCGATTTCCTCAGGACAGTTTGGCTAGACAATGTGGGTTCAATATAATGACCGTTGATGGACAGTGATGTAGATATTGTTTGTGGTTAGTTCATGGTAATGTCAGTGGGTTTAATAAGAGGGTAGTACGAGGTTGCATTTGGTTGAGGATCATAATATGAGTCAGGTGCAGATGTGTCTGCGTGAATCATAGAGGGGTTTGATGATTGTGCTCAATCTCAATTGTAAATAGTAGTAGTTCGTTGAAATTGATTTACGATTTCGCAGTTGACCTGCACAGCATTGGAATCGGTTAACTGTGTAGTAAGGCCAAGGCCAATTTGTGGTCGAGTGGTTTATACTGGGGTACGGTCGTAACCATTCAACTTATATTGGTGTCTTTTCACTTTCGTTACGAGTCAGGGTTCTCGACGCGGGTGTCGTGCGCGTGCGGACTGTATCTGTGACGTTCGCATTTGGTACAGGATAGTGAGTCCATAGGGTAGAAGTTTTTGTAATACAAGTGACAGTCGTCACACACGCAGGAATGTATGTGTTTGTGACAGAATAGGGTCGGAGAAAGATGTCTTAGGTTGTGGGGAGACAGTCCCATTATGAAATTTAGTCGGAAAGAAGGGGAAGGTAAAGTTTAAGGCGAGTAGCTTAGCAGTCGATAGGATAAAAACGGATGATGTGCAGCATGTAATATTGTATGAAGTGTGGTTGTGTTGGCATAACAAGGATTAACCACTAGGTTATCTGACAAGAGATGACCTGAGAGTGAGGTGCTGGATGGAAGTTTTGGCGAACAAATCATGTTGTTTTTGATATATGATTATAATTGACAGTGCAAAGAGGGGTAATAATGTGAAGGATTGTGGCTGCGAGCCGATTCTCTTGTGTGAACATGCTGGAACTGTGAACCGATAAAAATTGATAAGTTTTTTTTTTTCCTGAGAGATGTGTATTACTACTGGTTATTGTGTGGAGACATTTCCTTGTGAAATTGGCCATTTCCTCGATTATTTAGTATGTCCTAAGGGGGCCCATGGAGTCCGTGTTGGATCGCTTAGATTGGTTTATTTCTCCGAGAATTGGGTGTGATTCATAATTTCATATGTAATAGCGTGGATTGGCTCAGAGAGAATATTGTTTACCGCTGTTGTAAGGGTTGGCAGGAAATGGGTCTGATAACCCCAAAGTGAGTAATGGGTTGGGGGATGTGTTCGAAATTAAAGGGGTCACTCTCATGCCCGAGTGGGAAGTAGGCAAGGGAGATGGAGAGTTAAAGCTTTACCAAGTAGCCTATGTGCCTTGATGACTCGGGTAGTAGCAACACTACAGTAGTGGCCTCCAGTTGTGTCAGCAGGTATCCTGCTCTGTCCTGAGGCTGGGGCCAGATCACCGCAGTCTACTGCCGCGTGCCGGCAGTTGAGCGGCGCTTTCCAGTGCCTGTTGTTTTTCCGGGAGAAGGAGACCACCCAGGCCGTCTGCCTTCTGTGGGGCAGCTCTCCTCCAGCTACCGGTGCTCTTCCGGGAGTTCTCCGGCACTGGTTCCTCGTCCCTGTTTAGGCGTCCTGTGAGAGGGCGCTGCACCAGGCCTTTTCCACCCTTGGTGTCCGGCGGGGCCTTCAGAGGAGGAGGCGTCCTACGAGCCCCGGACCCGTCGAGAGGGCGTCTGGTGTGTGTGCGTTGGGTGTCGTGCCCATCGCGGGGAGGAGTCAGACTGCGGGAGGCCACGGTCAGCGCCGGGGTGCAGAGTCTTCGGGGAGGGTGTCGGCCCGCGGAGGAGCCACGGACAGCGCCGGGGTGCAGAGTCTTCCGGGGAGGGTCAGCCTGTGAGGGGCTACGTACAACGCCGAGGACGGGAGCTTTCCGGGCCGGGATGGGTTGTCCCATGTTTGTGATAGAAGGGGTGTAGCGTTAGGCAGTAGGGTTAGGGGTGTTAGCTACTGCCTCCTTTTAGGACGTAGTGGCCGGCACAGTGTAGGGTACTTGTCGTTGCCTCCCCTAGGGACGCAGCGACCAGTTTGGTAGTGGTCCCGGGTTAAAAGAGAAGGGTGAGTCCTGGGAAGAGGTGTGGGTGGTAGCAGTAGTTAAGAGATTAGAGTCCCTTTGGTAAATCCTTGTCCCTAGTAGTTAGTCACCACGTGTGCGGGCTATCGCTGTGTCCCCAGGTCACAGTGATATACCGCAACTGGTGTTTTAGGTTAGGTTAGGGTCTTCCAGGTCATTACAGTAGAGTAGGGTGAGTCAGCGGGAATTGGGATACTTGTGTGCAGTTGTGGATGTGCGTGAGTGGTGGCGCCATGGAGTGTGAGTGAAATAAAGAAGCGTGCGTGATTGTAAAACTGTGTTAGTGTGCTGTGTTGTCTGACCTAGTGTGTGATAGGCGCGGGTAGGGGTGGTAGGGCCGTCCGGCTTAGCGACCGTGACACTTTGGTGGAGATGCGGGGTACTTAGGTGGTTCTGGGTAGGTGATAGGTAGCTAGAAGGGAGGTAGGGGGTGTTGTGTCCGGTGTGTACGTTGTGTGAAATGTAAGTGGGTGGTTGGTGGGAGCGTACCAGTACCCTGGGAGGTGGTACGTAGTGTCCCTGTTCACTTCGGGCAGGTTTCCATTGGCATTGGGCAGGGCACTTGTGTTGGTGTGAATGGGTTGGCGCTACCGTGTGAGTGAGGTATGAATGGTCAATAAACATTGAGTGGTTGTTGGAAGTGTGAGTGATTACACCGTACAGTGTAGGTGAGGTGCTGGAGGGTACCAGGTGTCCTTTGTGTCCCTTACATGTGGTATAACCCCAGTGAGTAGGTAGAGTGGTACCCGGCCCGTGACTGTGCACGCTGTGTGCTCGGATATCCTGTGGGGATTAAGGGCAGAGTAAGCCCAGGTGACTGTATGGGAAGCAGAGGGTGCGCAGTGTTGTGGCATAGGGTATGCTGTGAGTGCACATGGACTTGCGGGGTGCAAGTGCACTGTGATCGTGTGGGTACGGCCTACCAGAGACAGTGAAGCCTGTGACTGTGGGTAACTGGTGCGCACGCACAGTGGACGGTGGACACACGGTGTCACGTGGTTCAGTCCGTGACCAGACAGTGCATTGGTAGTATTGTATGGGTTGGAGCCCATGTGGGTATATGTATGAGGTATACAAGTGTGGGTGGAGTTATGCTTGGTGCGTGACTCATTGAGGGTATTGTGTACTTGTGCTGAGTTGCTTCAGGGGCTAGTGCGTAGTCAGGAACCTCCAGTTGCGCTCAGATCGCATACTGTCCGTTGCTAGTTCTGTGGTGGTAGGGGTACCCTATGTCTAAACACACCCGAGCCCATCCGCAGTACGACCCCGATAGTGTCATGGATCCACAGGCCCCTACGGCGGATACCAAACCTAAGGTTAGTGACCAGGATGCGGGGGTGGATCAAGAACAGGGGACGGGGGCTTATGCAAAGTTTGCCAAGTTGGGAGCGGCGATGGGTTTAGCTGGGGGAGACCTCGCCAAGTTCGTCACAGACTCGGTACGTAATGAGGGTGAGAAGACGGCGAGAGAAGCAGAATTGGAGCTCCGGATGGAGGAGAAAGTGAGGCAGAAGATGAAGGATGAAGAGGAGAAAGTGAGGCAGAAGATGAAGGATGAGAGGGAGCTAGAAATGCAGCGGACGCAGATTGAAGAGAAGAAGGCTGCTAGGCAGAGGGAGCTAGAGATGCAGCAGAGGAAGATAGAAGAGGAGAAAGCTGCTAGGCAGAGGGAGCTAGAGATGCAGCAGAGGAAGATAGAAGAGGAGGAAGCTGCTAGGCAGAGGGAGCTAGAGATGAAGCAGAGGGAGCTAGAGATGAAGCAGGAGAAGATAGAAGAGGAGAAAGCTGCTAGGCAGAGGGAACTAGAGGTGAAGCAGAAGAAGATCGAAGAGGAGAGGGAAAGGTTAAAGCGGAAGGATGAAGACGAGAAAGCAGCGAGACAGATGGAACTGGAACTGCAGAGGAAGAAGATGGAGGAAGAAAAGGGCATTAAGGGAAATAGAAGCTCAAGCACGGCAAGCCGAGTTAGATCTCAAGAGACGAAGAGATGAAGCCGAGTTAGAGGCAAGAGAGCGAGAGCTAATCATACAAGAGAGACAAGCCTTAGATGAAGCAGCGCATAGGAAACGCTTGATTGAGGTGGAGGAAACGAAGCATGTCCACCTTGAGCCGTTGGGAGAGAACGACGACGTGGACGCTTTCATCGCCCAATTTGAGCGTGTAGCCCAGATGTGCAAGTGGAGCAAGACCTCATGGCCCACACGTCTGATGTCTCTGCTGAGAGGAAAGGCTAGAGAAGCGGTGATGCGGTTAAGTGCGGATGAGTTAGGCGACTATGATCAGATAAAGGGCGCCCTGTTAAGCCACTTTAGGCTAGATGCTGAGGCCTACCGAGAAAAGTTCAGGAGCATCAAGAAGGACGCTGCTGAGACTTTTGGCCAGATGCTGGGAAGGATGAAGCGGTGGTTTTCCCTCTGGTGTGCGGCAGCGGGCAAGGATGAGAGTGTGGCAGAGGACGTAAAGGATCTGCTGTTCCAAGAACAGTTTTATCAGCTATTGTCTCCAGAGTTCACAACTGAGGTGCGGAAGACATGCCCGAAAACTGTGGAACAACTTGCAACAGAAGCTACTGTTTTGGCAGAGGCCAAAAGACTGGGGAGGAAGGCGAGACAAGACCGAACAGTTAACCAGCCCAACCTGGGTAATACACGTGAAACAGCAGGGAGCCAGCCCGCAGGGAGGTCCCAACAAAGTGATGGTGCACTACAGCAGCTGAACAGGAGATCAGAAGGGCCTAGATCGACCATAGTTTGTTTCAACTGCAAGAAGCCAGGCCACATCGCTAGGAAATGCCCTGAGCCCCATTCTGTTGGAGCTGTTCATTGTTGTGACCAGCCCCAAGCTCGAGTAGTCCCTACGTTGTGTCGCCCATGCGCTGAGCAGCGGTACGAGCCTGCGTGCATGATAGAAGTTAACGGGTCTCCGGCCAATGGATTACGGGACACTGGTGCCGGACACACCGTAGTGGCCAAATGGTTAGTACCGGCAGATGCGTACACAGGAGAGACAGTCCCAGTAGTGTTGGCTGAATCCAGATGTAGGTCTGTGTTACCTGTGGCGGTAGTAGAGTTGAAGTCACCATTCATCGCAGGGAAGTTGGAGGTTTTGGTCATGAATAGCCCTGTGCAGGAAGTCCTGATCGGAAACTTCGCAAAGAGAGTAGGAGATCCCGGTTGGACACGTGTGCCTGTATACGCAGACCCGGCGTTGGTAGGGGCAGTGCAGACACGCGCGCAGAGAGCCAGGGAGCAGCAAGAACCTGTACCACTGCCCGTCGAGGAATGCATTCTGAACACCTCTACCCAGCAGTTAATTCAGATGCAGGACCAGGATGAAACCTTGAGGAAGGCTCGGAGTGCGTGTGAAGCAGGGACGCACTTCCACACCAAGTTTGGACGAGTTGAGTACGCGCGGAAGTCTGGTGTACTGGTCCGGCGGTTTGAGGGTCCCAAGGACGTAGCGAATCAGATCTGCGTCCCAGCTGAACTACGGACCACGGTGATGAAGCTAGCCCACGACGTACCCATGTCTGGTCACTTAGGTACCACCCGAACCAAGGAGCGAGTTGGTCGCCATTTTTATTGGCCAGGCATGCATGCTGACATTCGTCGGTACTGCCAGTCATGCTTCCAGTGTCAGCGTACTGTGGACAAGGGAAGAGTCTCAAGAGTTCCCCTCGTGAAGATGCCACTGATGCGTGAGCCGTTCGAGCGGGTTGGGATGGACATCATTGGTCCCATCGTTCCAGCATCCCAGAATGGGTACAGATACGTGTTGGTGACGGTCGACTTTGCGACAAGGTATCCGGAAGCAGTCCCTCTTCGCCAGATCACGAGTGAGTCGGTGGCAGAGGCAGCGTTCAACATGTGGACACGAACGGGAGTCCCTGGGTCGGTACTGACTGACAGGGGAACCCAGTTTACTGGTCAGATCATGCAGGAGGTCTACCGACTATTAGCCATTCGGGGTCTGACTACCACACCATACCATGCGCAGTGCAATGGATTGGTGGAACGCTTCAACGGTACTCTGAAGCGGATGCTGCGCAGACTATGTCAGGAGAAACCAGGTGATTGGGATCGGTGGATACCAGCACTGCTGTTTGCGTACCGAGAGGTCCCACAAGAGAGTACCGGTTTTTCGCCTTTTGAGCTGCTATATGGACGCCAGGTGCGCGGGCCGATGCAGATATTGAGAGATCTGTGGTTACAACCGGAAAGGCAAGAGCTCCGTACAGCGGCAGAATACGTCGTTAACTTGAGGAACAAGATAGCTGAGTCATGCGAGCTGGCAAGGGAGAACTTGGCAAGGGCAGCGTATAGGTACAAGCGACATTTTGACTTGAGGGCGAAACCCAGGAAGATAGCTGTGGGGTCCAGAGTACTAGTACTTCGGCCGACCAAGCAGAACAAATTGGAACTGGCATGGAGGGGTCCCTATACAGTACTAGAAAGAGTGGGTGAAGCAGATTACCGCATAGCAGTAGGGGGAAAGACGAAGATTTTCCACGCAAACCTACTAAAGTCATTCATCGAGCGCGCTGCAGATCCAACAGCCTCGGTAGCTGCGGTTGTTGTGCCGGAGGAGCCTGAAGAGGAAACAGTAACTCCCTTGATGAGCAAGGACATTCCTACCATTCCCTTGGGGGCCACAGAAGGCCCTAAAGATGTGGTAGTACTTACTGAAGACCAGCACTTTACTAGGAAGTTGCACGAGTTAGTGGCCGAATTCAAGGAAGTACTGACTGATGTGCCCTCATGCACAAACCTAGAAACGTGCAGCATCAAGTTGACGTCAGACATCCCTATCAGGTCGAAGCCATACCCAGTGCCTTTTGCGCAACGAGAGACAGTTAGGGAGGAGGTCAAAGCCATGATCAGGATGGGTGCGATTGAGCCATCGACGTCGCCATACTGCTCACCCATCGTACTAGTTAGGAAGAAGGATGGGAAGATCAGGTTTTGTGTGGATTTCAGGAGGTTGAATCGCATCGTACAGTTCGATGCTGAACCCATGCCGGATATCGAATACCTGTTCGCCAAGCTTGGAGAGAAGAAAGTGTTCAGCAAGATCGACCTCGCTAAGGGGTATTGGCAGATCCCGATGAGTAGAGAGGACCGCGCGAAGACTGCTTTTGCTACACCGGAAGGACAATTCCAGTGGAAGGTTATGCCATTTGGACTGTGTACCTCAGGGGCAGTGTTCACGCGCATGATGAGAAAGCTATTGCAGCCACTTGAGAGCCCAGATGTCGATAATTTCATTGATGACATCCTGGTGGCCACAATTGATCAGGACAGCCATATTGAGGTTCTCAGGCGTGTGTTCCAGAGACTGAAGGAATGCTCTTTGTCAGCCCGACCTTCAAAGTGTGAGCTGGGAGGAACGGAAATCACCTACTTGGGGCACAGGATAGGTGCAGGGAAAATATGGCCTGAGCAGGATAAAATGACCCGCATTATGGATGCGCCTAGGCCTGAGACCAAACGGCAGGTGCGGGGATTCCTGGGATTAGTGGGGTACTACAGGAAATTTGTGCCCCGGTTTGCTGACATTGCCAAGCCCCTTACTGATCTCACTAAGGGAACAGCCAGGCAGGTGAAATGGGACGACGAGTGCGAACGTGCGTTCCAAGCTTTGAAGCAGCATTTCTGCCAACCTCCCGTCTGTAACCTGCCGGTGCCCGGGTTGACATTTGTGCTCCAGACTGATGCATCAGAAGTGGGAGTGGGAGCTATGCTCTGTCAGCAGTACCCTGAAGAGATGCGCCCTGTAGCATGCGCCAGCAGGAAGTTAAGCCCTGCAGAGCGAAACTACCCGATAATAGAGAAGGAGTGTCTGGCAGTGGTGTGGGGAATACAAAAGTTTCAAGCGTATTTGTATGGAACCCCCTTTATTGTCCAGACAGATCATTCCCCACTCCAATACTTAGAAAAGATGAAGTCTGTTAGTGGGAGGATCACAAGGTGGGCACTGCAGCTGCAGCCATTTCAGTTTACGGTGCAGGCAGTATCTGGGAAGGATAATGTGGCGGCAGACTTCTGGAGTCGCTTGCCGTAGAGAAAGAGAAAGAGAGAGAGAGAGAGAGAAAACCTGAGGGTTCCATTAACCTGTGTCGTGAGAGGTTGACATTGTCGAAGCTATGCATGTGTTGTTATCTTTGGTAGAGAATGGCATAGCAAAGTGTTACTGAGGGTGTGGTGTTTGTAGCACGTGTCGCACAGCGGTCGTCCATAGTCAGAGCACCCTCAGTTATGGAATTTATATGTAATGCTTAGTGTAACGGCTGCCCATAAGTGCCTGCGTTAAGGTCGTGTGAGGCAGAGTTAGTCCAGGTTGATTAATGTAACCTGTGGTTGTTGATGTATTTAAAGGTTGATGTTGTTGGGATGGAAGTTTTGGTGTGCATCAAAAGTAACAGTAGGACAGAATGAGTGATGGGGAATTGGATTGTTATAGGTAGGGTGTGGCCAAAACGCCGATCGAGTGAGAAGTTGTTGGTTTTAACCTGTAGTTAAAACTTAGGCAGGGGGTGTGTCACCGATCAGCGGTACTAAACTAGTACGTCCACGTGTTTAAGAGTGGTGGTGGTTCAAGATAGAGAGCGTGCGAGCGTGCATGTATGTGTGCTTGTGTGTGTGTGTGTGTGTGTGTGTGTGTGTGTGTGTGTGTGTGTGTGTGTGTGTGTGTGTGCATGCGCACGCGCGGGGTGAGATTGGGGTATAGTTAGCTAGAGTTAGGTTAAGTTCCTCAGGGTTAGGTAGTAAGGTTAGGCTAGGTAGGGGGGCAGGTGAAATAGGACATACAATATTCTTTCATTCCAGTCTTCACTTATTGAAGGAATGGAATGGAAGCGGGAGGTTGGTTTCGTTCCCGATTGTTACCCTTTTGTTACTTTGGTTCTACACCAGAGAAGGCGGGGCAGGATATCGGCGTGTTGTTGTGTTGTCAAGTCTGTGAGTAGTTGTGGTAAATTGTCGTGTTGTTGCACGAGCAATAACTAGTCCGTTGGTCAGGCGTGTCAGCTCTGCGGAGGGATACACTGCTCTGACCAATCGTTGTTTTGTGTGGTGAGTAGAGTTCGCTTGATTCCGACCAGGGCGGAATGTGTTGGGGTAGCTTCACTTCGGTCCCTGGTGTTCGTCGGAGTGGACGTACTCCTTGTAGGTGCGGCGGCAGCGCCGTTAGTTTTTGAAGAGTGACTTCGAGTCATAGTTAGTGCCAGGTCCTCGTCGGGTTTGGGTGCCCTTGGCCTGTGCTGAGTCGGTGTCGTCCTTGTTGCAGCCACTGTCAGCCAGTTGCAGAACTGGTGTGGTTGATCGTCTGTATGTCCAGGTTGGTGATCTGTTAGGTTCGTTGTGTTGTAGTTCGTTGTGTTGTCTTGTATTATGGCGAGTTGAACTGTAGTTGTCTCATGTTGCGATTAGTTGTATGGTGTTCGTTGCGTATACTGGTTGTCTAGTATGATGTTGTCTTGGTTCCGTGATTGAAATTCGTAGTCAGCCGGTTTGTGTTGTTACCTCTTTCCTGTATATTTTTGTAAGTAATGTACATAGTGGTTCCTGAGTTCGATTTCCTCAGGACAGTTTGGCTAGACAATGTGGGTTCAATATAATGACCGTTGATGGACAGTGATGTAGATATTGTTTGTGGTTAGTTCATGGTAATGTCAGTGGGTTTAATAAGAGGGTAGTACGAGGTTGCATTTGGTTGAGGATCATAATATGAGTCAGGTGCAGATGTGTCTGCGTGAATCATAGAGGGGTTTGATGATTGTGCTCAATCTCAATTGTAAATAGTAGTAGTTCGTTGAAATTGATTTACGATTTCGCAGTTGACCTGCACAGCATTGGAATCGGTTAACTGTGTAGTAAGGCCAAGGCCAATTTGTGGTCGAGTGGTTTATACTGGGGTACGGTCGTAACCATTCAACTTATATTGGTGTCTTTTCACTTTCGTTACGAGTCAGGGTTCTCGACGCGGGTGTCGTGCGCGTGCGGACTGTATCTGTGACGTTCGCATTTGGTACAGGATAGTGAGTCCATAGGGTAGAAGTTTTTGTAATACAAGTGACAGTCGTCACACACGCAGGAATGTATGTGTTTGTGACAGAATAGGGTCGGAGAAAGATGTCTTAGGTTGTGGGGAGACAGTCCCATTATGAAATTTAGTAGTCGGAAAGAAGGGGAAGGTAAAGTTTAAGGCGAGTAGCTTAGCAGTCGATAGGATAAAAACGGATGATGTGCAGCATGTAATATTGTATGAAGTGTGGTTGTGTTGGCATAACAAGGATTAACCACTAGGTTATCTGACAAGAGATGACCTGAGAGTGAGGTGCTGGATGGAAGTTTTGGCGAACAAATCATGTTGTTTTTGATATATGATTATAATTGACAGTGCAAAGAGGGGTAATAATGTGAAGGATTGTGGCTGCGAGCCGATTCTCTTGTGTGAACATGCTGGAACTGTGAACCGATAAAAATTGATAAGTTTTTTTTTTCCTGAGAGATGTGTATTACTACTGGTTATTGTGTGGAGACATTTCCTTGTGAAATTGGCCATTTCCTCGATTATTTAGTATGTCCTAAGGGGGCCCATGGAGTCCGTGTTGGATCGCTTAGATTGGTTTATTTCTCCGAGAATTGGGTGTGATTCATAATTTCATATGTAATAGCGTGGATTGGCTCAGAGAGAATATTGTTTACCGCTGTTGTAAGGGTTGGCAGGAAATGGGTCTGATAACCCCAAAGTGAGTAATGGGTTGGGGGATGTGTTCGAAATTAAAGGGGTCACTCTCATGCCCGAGTGGGAAGTAGGCAAGGGAGATGGAGAGTTAAAGCTTTACCAAGTAGCCTATGTGCCTTGATGACTCGGGTAGTAGCAACACTACAGTAGTGGCCTCCAGTTGTGTCAGCAGGTATCCTGCTCTGTCCTGAGGCTGGGGCCAGATCACCGCAGTCTACTGCCGCGTGCCGGCAGTTGAGCGGCGCTTTCCAGTGCCTGTTGTTTTTCCGGGAGAAGGAGACCACCCAGGCCGTCTGCCTTCTGTGGGGCAGCTCTCCTCCAGCTACCGGTGCTCTTCCGGGAGTTCTCCGGCACTGGTTCCTCGTCCCTGTTTAGGCGTCCTGTGAGAGGGCGCTGCACCAGGCCTTTTCCACCCTTGGTGTCCGGCGGGGCCTTCAGAGGAGGAGGCGTCCTACGAGCCCCGGACCCGTCGAGAGGGCGTCTGGTGTGTGTGCGTTGGGTGTCGTGCCCATCGCGGGGAGGAGTCAGACTGCGGGAGGCCACGGTCAGCGCCGGGGTGCAGAGTCTTCGGGGAGGGTGTCGGCCCGCGGAGGAGCCACGGACAGCGCCGGGGTGCAGAGTCTTCCGGGGAGGGGTCAGCCTGTGAGGGGCTACGTACAACGCCGAGGACGGGAGCTTTCCGGGCCGGGATGGGTTGTCCCATGTTTGTGATAGAAGGGGTGTAGCGTTAGGCAGTAGGGTTAGGGTGTTAGCTACTGCCTCCTTTTAGGACGTAGTGGCCGGCACAGTGTAGGGTACTTGTCGTTGCCTCCCCTAGGGACGCAGCGACCAGTTTGGTAGTGGTCCCGGGTTAAAAGAGAAGGGTGAGTCCTGGGAAGAGGTGTGGGTGGTAGCAGTAGTTAAGAGATTAGAGTCCCTTTGGTAAATCCTTGTCCCTAGTAGTTAGTCACCACGTGTGCGGGCTATCGCTGTGTCCCCAGGTCACAGTGATATACCGCAACTGGTGTTTTAGGTTAGGTTAGGGTCTTCCAGGTCATTACAGTAGAGTAGGGTGAGTCAGCGGGAATTGGGATACTTGTGTGCAGTTGTGGATGTGCGTGAGTGGTGGCGCTATGGAGTGTGAGTGAAATAAAGAAGCGTGCGTGATTGTAAAACTGTGTTAGTGTGCTGTGTTGTCTGACCTAGTGTGTGATAGGCGCGGGTAGGGGTGGTAGGGCCGTCCGGCTTAGCGACCGTGACACGCAGTGAGCTTTATGGATGTAGCATGATGAATATAGATGAGGTTGCCTTTCGGTAATCGCTGCTGTCTTTGTGTCTCTTTGATTCTATTTATGACCTCCCAACACCCACTTACCTCCCCCTCCTCCCCCTCGGTACATACACACACACACGCACACACCTAGCCTCGCCCGCCCTTTTCCTCCTGTCCTCCTCATCCCATCTCTCTCTGCGTCTCTGTCTCTGTCTGTCTCTGACTCTCTGTCTCTCTCTCTCTCTTTCTTTCTCTCTCTCTCTCTCTCTCTCTCTCTCTCGTCATGAATTGCGTCTTTCATTTCCAGAACACAGGCGAGAGGAGACGACATCCATGAGGAACAGTGTGACGACGGCCGCCCCACGTTATTGACTGCCACGGACATTGTGAGGGAACCTTTGCTTGAAGGTCCAGCCACCATCACTCTCCCAGCACTGGCTGTATCAACGTAAACACCACAGTGTTGCACGTCCATCCACAATGGTGGCAGGTGCTCCATTTGAACGTCACCGCCGCATGGCCGGTTGCTGCAACGGCGTGGACAACCACAGTGACAACGTTAGCAACGTTGCAGACACATGCGCAGCTGAAGGAACATCATTAACAACGTTGCAGTAACGTGGACAGGTACGGTTACAACGTTAACAACGTTGCATTAGTTGACATGAACGGCACCAATAGCATTAACAACGTTGCAGTAACGTGGACAGGGACGGTTACAACGTTAACAACGTTGGATTAATTAACATGAACGACACCGATAACATTAACTACGTTGCAGTAACGTGGACAGGTACGGTTACAATGTTAGCAACGTTGCATTAATTAGGCACCAATAACATTAACTACGTTGCGGTAACGTACGGTTACAACGTAAACAACGTTGCATTAGTTAACGTGGACGGCACAAATAACATTAACTGCGTTGCAGTAACGTGGACAGGTACAGTTACAACGTTAACAACGTTGCATTAATTAACATGTAAGGCATTAATAACATAAACAACGTTGCAGTAACGTAGACAGGTACAGTTACAACATTAACAACGTTGCATTAATTAACATGAAAGGCATCAATAACATTAACAACTTTGCAGTAACGTGGACAGGTACAGTCACAACGTTAACAATGTTACGTTAAAATAACGGCACCAGCAATATTAACATCGTTGCATTAACGTGGACAGGTTCAGTTACAACGTTAGCAACGTTCCGTTAACATAACGGCACCGGTAACATTGACAACGCTGCAGTAACGTGGACAGGTAAAGTTACAACGTTAAGAACGTTACTTTAATATGAACGGCACCAGTAACATTAATAACGTTGCATTAATATGAACGGTCCCAGTAGCATTAACAACGTTGCAGTAACGTGGACAGGTATGGCTATAACGTCAACAACGTTGCATCGGCATGGACGGCCCCGGTAACATTGTTGCTGTGCGATGGGCAGCGGCAGTGACAACTTTACGAGCTGTAATAACATGGACAAGTGCATAACACCTTAACGACGTTGCAATGACATGGGCAGCTGTAGGAACATTACTTACAACGTTTTAATATGATGGGCAACTGAAGAAACAACATTCAAAAAAACTTAACAATTACACGGATAGCTACAGCAATATCATTTACAACGTTGCAATAACATGCACGGCTGACAAAACAGCATTAACAACATTACAATAACATGAATAGCTACAGTAATATCTTTTACTGTTTGGCATATGTAGACAGCTGCAGCAGCAACGTTTGTAACGTTTCCTGAAACGTTAAAGTGCGAAGCTTCTATGATCCAGAGTACAGACAGCATATTTTAGCCGTCATTTGGTAGGCCTAATGATGACCATAGTGGATTAACTATTGTGTTTATACACAAAAAGCATACCTCGCTGATGATGTAAACTGCAGATATGCCAAAATTGGTGACATTCTGATGATTCGTATTGATATTCTGAGGCAGACATTTTGTAATATAAAACGACTCAAACAACGAACACTTTGAAAAGGCTGGCGCATTGGCACTGATGTCAATGCCAGGGCGACATCTAGGGTAGAAATGTTTGTGAGGAGCCCCAGAAGTACTGCCAACAGATTGCTGGCCTGTAAAAAGGAACGTTTTGGGGTGTTCGACTTTTTTTTTTTCAAGCTACAGATTCCAGCTTCCAGGGATGTTCTTGCCAGCGTGATTAAGAAAAACTGCTTATTTCAATAATAATGACTACTACCTAGGTCGACCGTAGCCTTGCGTTACGTTCCTGCTAGCGTGAATGACAATTACAGTAAGTATAACGTAAACTACTACTTTCTGCGATAAAACGCGAACCTACTAGCGTGAATGACTATCACAGTAATTACAATTACTAGTACTTCCTACGACAAAACAAATGTGTATCAAATATTCTAATTCCTTTTGTCCAGGCGGATTCCTGCACTGGAAAGTAGAGAGGCTGAAGGATTAAAGCAGCACAACGCCGCTGATGGGGTGACGAGTGGACATCTGATGCAGTCACCGTCAGCATGGGTCCCAGCTCCTACTTCACTCGCCGTCCTAGCCTTCTCCTCCTCTGTGTGTTGCCCGCCATTGGCTACATGGCTGTCATGTACACGCTGATTGGTCGGACGTGCAAAGAAGATTCCTACATCGACGGGGATTATTTTGACGAAGAAGAAGCGGTAGGTGGGAACTCCAAGCTTCCTACGCTGGGCAGACCAGGAGAGATCTTCGTCCCCTTCCGTCCTCTCAGCGCAGGCCAAAGAGGAAGGCACCTGACCAAGGCGGGATCTCCGTCAGCAGGGAGGTATCACGGCGTCCTTCAAAGCAAAGCGCGTCACTCCTTCAACTGCACGAACGTCGCCCACATCAAACTGAAAAAGAAAATCGGTCATGGGGTGTCCAAACAGACCTTCCTGGGAGAGTTCCAAGGCCGCAGCGTGGCGGTGAAAATGGTCACACGTCACATTCATGACGTCAAAATGTGCTTGGATGACGTCAAAGGAAACGACACGAACGCGGCGGCCGGCGCGAGGTC
The DNA here is from genome assembly GCA_033310375.1 of Conus canariensis. NCBI lineage: Eukaryota > Metazoa > Mollusca > Gastropoda > Neogastropoda > Conidae > Conus > Conus canariensis. Next base: position 36,256,612 of record CM065732.1, read on the forward strand.
CAAATGTTACATGCCGTCCACACTGAAACTTATGAAAGAGATCTTACTGGCGGAGCAACTGTACCATCCCAACATTGCGCAGCTGTTGGGTTACTGCGTGCGAAGCGAGGAGAGCGACTCCACGGATATTGCCGAACACGGGGTGGTGTCTGTTTTCGAGTTGGGTTCCCGTTTTGTTCTGGACAGCTTGCAAATCCTGCCTTGGCCTCTGCGCCTTCAGCACGCCTTGGACATGGCTGACCTGTTAGACTACCTCCACCACTCCCCTCTGGGTTCCCTGGTCCTCCCAGACTTCAAAGAGGGACACTTCGTCATCGTCAACTCCTCCCTCAAGCTCATCGACCTGGACGACATCCACAACATCGAACCCGCCTGCCCCGCCACGGCCGCCGTGGACGCCGCTGTCAAGGAAGACGACTCTCAGTGCGAGTACGGTGTGGTGTGCCAGAGGGCGCTGTGCGTGGGCTTCAACGCCAAGGAGAACCTGAAGAACATGAACAGGCTGGTGCTGAAGAGGCTGCTGTTTCCCCTCACCTTCCCCCAGGAGGTGATCCCGGACGTTGGGCAGCTGAACTCTGACCTTGACCTGTTGAGCGTGTCTGCAGCTGAGCTGAGGACTCGGCTGTTGAACATTCAGTCTCGGGCCTTGGCGGCCCACAGGTGATAGTGCGAGGGGGTTGTTTATTTATCTATTTCTTCGTTCATTCATTCATTCATTTATCTATTTATTGTTCATTTCTTTATTTGCTAGTTTGTTTTTATCTATTTCTATTTCTTTATTCATTTGTTTATTCATAAATTAATATATCTATTTATTATTAATCCATATATTTATTTAGTGATGTTTTCATTTCTGTTTATTCATTTGTTTAATTATCACGTATTTATTTGTTTATTTATTTGTTTTTTTTATCTAGTTCATTTTATTTGTTTGTAGGCATGGATGTGACTTGTATTGTGATACAGTCCCTGATGAACGCAGGACGGCCTCTGAAATTCTGAAGTAAATTTGAAACGGTGTTATCCATTTATCTGATTATTTATTCGTTTATTTACTTATCTTTCAGGCTATTTGTTTGCTTTGTACTTGCATTTGTTTGTTTGTTTGTGTGTGTGTGTGTGTGGGGGGGGGGGGGGGGTATTGTCAGCAAGGGGACTGCATGTGATACTTTGAGTAGCACGTAGTTTGGTTGGCACACTGTTTTGAGAGAGAGAGAGAGAGAGAGAGAGAGGTGTGTGTGTGTGTGTGTGTGTGTGTGTGTGTGTGTGTGTGTGTGTGTGTGTGTACGCGCGCGCACGCGCGTGCGCGTGTGTGTGGGTGTCTGTATACGTGCGCGCGCATGTTAATGAAGAAAGAAAGTAAGAGAGAGAGGGGTGTGTGTGTGTGTGTGTGTGTGTGTGTGTGTGTGTGTTTGTGTGTGTGTGTGTGTGTGTGTGTGTGTGTGTGTGTGTGTGTGTGTGTGTGTGTGTGTTCGTGCGTGCGTGTGTGCGTTCGTGCGTTCGCGCGCGCGTTGAGAGAGAGAGAGAGAGAGAGAGAGAGAGAGAGAGAGAGAGAGAGAGATGGGCGAATTGTCATGGCTCCCAAATTCAGTCAAAAGAACTATTTATGAATATTGTCAGTAAAGGCTATTGCGAACATTGCATAATTGAGGCGGGGGGGGGGGGGGGGGGGGGGAGAGAAGGAGTTCACACCATGTGTGTGTGTATGTGTGTGTGTGTGTGTGTGTGTGTGGTGTGTGTGTGTGTGTGTGTATGTGCTTGCATACGGACACGTGTATGTATCGATGGAGGGAAAATGTAATCGCAGTAAGAAATCATGCTCCAACACAAAAAAAAAAACTGTAAGATCTTTCTCTCTGATTCATGTTCATATCTATAAAAATCGTGTAACTTTATTTGCTGTGTTGTTGTTGTTGTTTTTGTTGTTGTTGTTGTTGTTTATGTTGTTGTGTTGTTGGTGTTTGTGTTGTTATTGTTGTTTTTTGTTTTGTTTTGCGGTTGTTGTTGATGGTGTCGTTGGAGTGAAGTTCTAGTAGGTGGGTCATAGTTTCAGCTGATTCTATTTTCAATCAGCCAGCATCAGATTCTTCACATATTGGATACCAAGTTTTCTCACGGTCATTTTCCTGATTCCTGTTCAGGTCAGTATTTCCTTTGCTGTCACGGTGATTTTAGGTCTTTCTTTGCTGATGTAAAGCATTGTTTTTTCTGCCTCATCTTGTATGCCATTTCTATGGTATTTCCGTTAATCCCGGCTCCTCATTCACAGTCGTGTCCAGCTGGCACTGGCCATCCACAGGGAGCGGTCAGTGTCACGTTGTCATGAGGCGAACACACTGGGGGAGACACTGCACTGAAGCTGCAGCGGCGCGTGCTCTGTACCAACGGACTAATCTCCCTTTTGAGGAGAATAGTTGCGTAGTCGTAGAGCTAGCATGCGTTAGCTCCATCACCCTACCCACCACCACGTCGTCCAACGGCGTTTCCCGTAAATTCACCAGTACCAGCGACCTCGACATAAAGTCACGAAGGACATAGACGTGGAGATGAAATCGAGACTGAAGTCACCATGAGAGCATGGTGTGAAAGACCTCAGAATGTTATTTCTATTTCAAATGCTGATCGACGGGAATACGCATGATGAATATGATGCTATTGCTTTGCTTTCTGGTTTAAGACTGCATGATAGTGTTGTACTCTACGCTTGATATCTATCTCCTGGCATCGAGCACACCGAAGAGATACGCCGACCCGCAATTTTTGTCAGCAACACTCTCAGAGAAGCATCCATTCAGTGGATGAAGCTCGACAGAGTAGTGCCAGTCTCTCCAGTTGAGCCCATAGCAAACTCAAGTCTGAGTAGCAGCCAGTCGGAGCAGAAAAATAAAAAGATCCCCACAAGTTAATGGCTCTGATGAGAATCGAACCTACGAACATCCAGCCGGGTTTCCGCGTCGATTACCACCGCACCACGGCGGCCGGTGATGTGAATTAATATTCGTTCCTTTTTACAGTACAGAATAAAAAAAAAATCATGTTCATATATTCATTCGCACAAGGCCCATGCAGTTTAACAACTCTGCACACCATGTATTTGAGTCATTCAAACTCAAACTTTACTATCTTCTTAATTATGTTTATGACTTGGCTGTGAGACCCCTAAAATGTGGAGAAAGATGACTCCTATCACTATGCTTCTCTTGTCCCATCTTCTTCTCTTTGTCTCTTTTGGGGCACTGCTCCTATGTCGCTCTTCCTGGCTTCCCAAGACACAGCCACACACAGGATGGTCCTGTTGCAGACCCAGCATCATAGGTCACACGACGTCAAGCCGCCACTAGGTCACCCACCAGAGGCGACGCTTCGATGCCGCCGATTCCTTTCGGTATACAGTTCTGTGACGTCTGTACTGATCCCACACACATAGGACACTGCCTCCTCAGCAACTAACACGGACATTTGCTTAGTCGTGCAACCAGCGTGAGTGAGCATTCATCTCAGGTCTGCGCCACCGTGTCCATCTAACGACAGTCCCACAAAACCAACGTGTCCATCTAACGGCAGTCCCCACAAACCACCGTGTCCATCTAACGACAGTCCCCACAAACCACCGTGTCCATCTAACAACAGTCCCCACAAACCACTGTGTCCATCTAACGACAGTCCCCACAAACTACCGTGTCCATCAAACGACAGTCCCCACAAACCACCGTGTCCATCTAACGACAGTCCCCACAAACCACCCCGCCCATCTAACCACAGTCCCCACAAACCACCGTGTCCATCTAACGACAGTCCCCACAAACCACCGTGTCCATCTAACCACAGTCCCCACAAACCACCGTGTCCATCTAACGACATTCCCCACAAACCACCGTGTCCATCTAACCACAGTCCCAACAAACCACCATGTCCATATAACGACAGACCCCACAAAGCACCGTGTCCATCTAACCACAGTCCCAACAAATCACCGTGTCCATCTAACCACAGTCCCCACAAACCACCGTGTCCATCTAACGACAGTCCCCACAAACCACCGTGTCCATCTAACCACAGTCCCCACAAACCACCGTGTCCATCTAACCACAGTCTCCACAAACCACCGTGTCCATCTGACGACAGTCCCCACAAACCACCGTGTCCATCTAACCACAGTCCCCACAAACCACCTGTCCATCTAACCACAGTCCCCACAAACCACCGTGTCCATCTAACCACAGTCCCCATAAACCACCGTGTCCATCTAACGGCAGTCCCCACAAACCACCGTGTCCATCTAACCACAGTCCCCACAAACCAACGTGTCCATCTAACCACAGTCCCTACAAACTACCGTGTCCATCTAACCACTGTCCCCACAAACCATCCTGTCCATCTAACCACTGTCCCAACAAACCATCCTGTCCATCTAACCACAGTCCCAACAAACCATCGTGTCCATCTAACGACAGTCCCCACAAACCACCGTGTCCATCTAACGACAGTCCCCACAAACCACCGTGTCCACTAAGGACAGTCCCAACAAACCACCGTGTCCATCTAACCACAGTCCCAACAAACCACCATGTCCATCTAACGACAGTCCCCACAAATCACCGTGTCCATGCAACCACAGTCCCCACAAGCCACCATGTCCATCTAACGACAGTCCCCACAAACCACCATGTCCATCTAACGAGAGTCCCAACAAACCACCATGTCCATATAACGACAGTCCCCACAAACAACCGTGTCAATCTAACCACAGTCCCAACAAACCACCGTGTCCATGTAACGACAGTCCCCACAAACCACCGTGTCCATCTAACCACAGTCCCCACAAACCACCGTGTCCATCTGACGACAGTCCCCACAAACCACCGTGTCCATCTAACGACAGTCCCCAGAAACCAACGTGTCCATCTAACCACAGTCCCCACAAACCACCGTGTCCATCTAACCACAGTCCCCACAAACCACCG
>CM065732.1:36266575-36271575 GCA_033310375.1 Conus canariensis
CACGAGTAAGATCCGTGGTATGCCAGGTCTGTCAGTGTCACAATGGTCAGATACATTCCCATGGAGGAATTGCAGCACATTAAATTCGTCATAATTATGACAACATTAGTCTTTCTCTCCGTACTTGCTTTTGAAAAATGCCAAACAACTATAAAGCCTGTAGTAAACAATAAGATCCACAATGCAAGAAGAGCATAGAGGGTTCTGTATGAAAGAGACCCTAACAGAGACTCACACGATGATACGAGGTAAGTGGGTCCGTGGCAGTCCTCCAAACTGAAACCTTTTGGAAGAACCTTGGTACAACAAAGTTTAAAACTACTTGTGTATATGACTCGAAGTCTGTCCAAACCTTTCATCATACTACTTGAAAATACAGTCAGAGGACAACCATTCGGATCTATAATTTGTATTGCTTTTAGAGCCTGAAAACCATACCCCCAAACACGCTCTATCCCACTGTGCGACAAATTTAACATCTCTAGTCGTGCAAACCCTTTCAGGGTAAAATTGAAGTCTATAATCTTGACACCTGAAAGTTCTAAATACTTTAAAGAATGCCCTGAAACACTCGAAGACATGTTTGATGAGATCAGTGTGGTCAGGGGGTTACGAGACAGTTTGAATTTGGCGAGGTTTAGTGATCTATAAAACTGCTCTGTGCTTATGCATGTAATTACATTGTCACTCAGATCCAAGCTGATTAAGTTAGGGAAATACAATATTCCAATGTCATTGAGGCCACAACCTGACAGATTTAGTTGAACAAGCATTAAATTCAGTCTCAGCTGTGAAGGTGACATCCCACTACCTCCAGCATCTAAGAACCGTAAATCAGCAAATGCAAACGCCTCAAATGGTTCTGTGCAAGTGAAGGCCAGACCGTTACAGATGCACTGGTGTGGGCACTTCATGTGGCACAGCAGTTCATCGTCCTTTCGCGGACATTGAAAATGCTCATCACACACATTGATCGGATGAGACAGACCTTAGAATCACGACAACGGTAGTATCCAGGACAGACATAGGCATCACATCCTTCCTTCATCCTCATGTTCTGGACAGTCGTTAAAACCGTTGCACCGGAGGAAGACTGGCATGCAGTAGCCATTATCTGGACATTGAAAATGACGTTCAGGACAGTCTGTGAGGTTCTTGTCGATATGCAACAGAGCTGGTTGGAAAACAATGCTTTTATAGTCAACCGGAAAATAATCCTCACAGGCAAACAGAAATAGTAACGAATAATTGAAGTATGTTTTTACTTCATAAATTAATGATCGTTACGTAATATATTCGTTTGGGTTCTTTGCATTTTAATCGTTTATCAAAAATCAATAATGATATAAATCTCAATAAGTTTTAAAGTTTTGGCAATCACCTAATGTATGCAAAAGCTACCTATCTTTTCATGTTCCATGTCTATTAATAAAAAGAAATATTGCATCATTCTTCGCATCGTCAGGTGGCTGATTTGGTGGTAACGTCCACTCCTTTCAGTGTACGCATTTTGAAAAAGCGGAAAACTAATTAGCAAAGACAAACCTACATGAAATGGTGTGGATTATATGATTCTCCGACAAATCGCATTTTCTTATTGAACATGTATCTCCGAACAATCCTTCAAGTACATACATGACACACAGAACGTACATCTATTTTTCATCACATTCGACTCGGTTATAACATACCTGTAAACGTACAAGTAATGTTTTTATTCCCAAGTCACAAATTACTGATTAGTGCAGTGCTACGGAGAGATTTTATTATGTTCTAAACACTAAAAATAAACATAGAAAGACATTCAATGAACAATAACTGATACGAAGAACCGATCTATCCATCTGTCCATCTATCCAACCATCAATCAATCAGTCCTCTCTCTCTCTCTCTCTCTCTCTCTCTCTCTCTTTCTCTCTCTCTCTCTCTCTCTCTCCTCTCTCTCTCTCTCTCTCCTCTCTCTCTCTCTCTCTCCTCTCCTCTCTCTCCTTCTCGATTTAGTTTTCTTCCTAACATAAAAGGAGATTTCAAAGTTTGGTGACCGCAGGTGGAAATTGAAACAAACTTTTGACTGAAACAAAAGATTACAATTCTGCCGAACGAAAGAGACAAACATATTACAAAACAAAACATGCCGCGTTTTGACCTGTTTGGTCTTTTCCAGGCAACATAAACAATATTCAAGACAATGAAAACAAAGAACGAAAATTCTAATTGTCTTCGTTTTCATTGTCCTGAACTCTGCTTATATTGCCCAAATAGACCTAAGAGATCGAAACGCGTCGTGTTTGGTCTTGTAACTTGTTTGTCCTTCTTTCTCGCGGACTCACTAAGAATCATTCCTGCTTACGTCCACAAATTGGACGCAAAATTGTTGTGAAAATGAAAACAAGTCTGCTTGGAAGGAGAAAATGCAAATGACAATTATGATATTAACAATATCAGTAATAACAACAATAATAATGCTAATAATTGTGATGACAACAGTATTTTAAAACAGTAGTGAAGAGCGGATGACTCCACTCTTAGCAGTAACATTCAGTGTATGAGGGAATGGGAGCTGCAGACTGGGAGAAGGGTAGGGATGATGCCAGAGTGCGGTAACATAATGAAAAGAAGAGGGATGGGGCGGGGTGGGGGAGGGGGTCCTGATTTATTTTCCTAAATCGATTTTATTTCAGTGGGTGTGTGTGTGTGTGTGTGTGTGTGTGTGTGTGTGTGTGTGTGTGTTGTGTTGTGTGTGTGTGTGTGTGTGTGTGTGTGTGTGTGTGTGTGTGTGTGTGTGTGTGTGTGTGTGTGTGTGTGGTGTGTGGTGTGTGGTGTGTGGTGCTGTGCGGGTGCGTGGTGCGTGGTGCGTGCGTGCGTGCGTGCGTGCGTGCGTGCGTGCGTGCGTGCGGCGTCGGCGCGCGCGCGCGCGCGCGCGTGTGTGTGTGTGGTGTGTGTGTTGTTTTCTGTTTCTTTACAAATCTTGACATGCCACAACATCATCCCACTTATACCAACAATTATCATCATCCTACAGTATCTCCAATGAAACATGACCATCACCCACCAGTCATCTACCCCAACCCCCCTCCACCCACTTTCTCAACCTGCAATATTATACCAATGCCACCTTATTATTCCACTTACCTCAGTGACTATCATCCTACAGTACCATTGATCTCACCCATGCCAGTGAGCATCACCCACAGGTCATTGGTATTTTCCTATGCCCCCCCCCCCCCCCTCCCACCTTGCACCATTGCACCATCACCACTGCATTTTTCCACTTGTATAACAATGGTCACCACCCTGTGGTACTACTGATTTAAAATTATTACCATTATCAGTCACTGAAAATACTCCCATCCAGTGAATACCTTCACACTGCACTATATGGAAATGAAGAAGCTGACCAACTGACAAAGGAAGGACAGCAGCCCCAACTGTAAAAGGTAGTCTCCTTGGAATAAATCTAAAATATTTCCAAGGAGACAAATAGGAAGATGACTTGAGCAGCACCCAGACTTCAACAAGAGGGATGCATACTACCGGACGCCCAGATCAGACCAAGTGAACATTGTTGGACTGAGGATAAGGCTCCCCTGACCTCAACATCACAGGTCCACTATACTCCACACCTGTGAGTCTTTCAAACCATCAATGCAGTGCAGCCCCAGAGACAGCGGAGCATTCCCAGCTAGGCCCAAAGTGGAAACCTGGCCTGCCAACTCACCAATGAGTGCAAAACCATACTGACCACTGGAGAGTCTTCACCATACAGCAGCCTCCGTCAGTACCTCCAGGATTCCGACCTAAGTAAACGAAGAAGAAGACCATCATTGTGATACTGAGAACCGGGCACTCCAGACTATGACATAACATCTCTGCAATACTCCACCCTGGCAGGTCTTCAATTTATCCATGCAGCCCCAATGATGGTGGAACAGTCCCAACAACACCAAAAGAAGAATCCTGGCCTGCCAACACACTGATGAATGCAAAACCTTATTGACCACTGGAGGGCCTTCACCATACAGAAGCCCTTGCCAGTACCTCCACCATTCCTGCGTAAGGGAACGGAGAAGAATCTCTTCCTACACTACCGTTGATCTCATATGATCATCACCCATCAGTGACTGATTAATGATAATAAATTTTACCCTTTGTGGTGTGTGTGTGTGTGTGTGTGTGTGTGTGTGTGTGTGTGTGTGTGTGTGTGTGTGTGTGTGTGTGTGTGTGTGTGTGTGTGTGTGTGTGTGAATGAGTGTATGTGTGTATGAATATGTGTGTGAAAACTTTCCACAGTTAGTCTCATTATGATCACATGATCTTAACTCACCCAGAACATTGTTTACATGTGGTCCCCCCCCCCCTTTTGTGTGTGTGTGTGTGTGTGTGTGTGTGTGTGTGTGTGTGTGTGTGTGTGTGTGTGTGTGTGTGTGTGAGTGTGTGTGTGTGGTGTTGTGTGTGTGTGTGTGTGTGTGTGTGTGTGTGTGTGTGTGTGTGTGTGTGTGTGTGCAACACATGATACCCTGCTTTTCATTGATCACTGCTATCTTCTCTCAACAAACAGCAGCATATTGATGCCAACACATTATTTCACCTGTTACAAAAATCATCCCACAGCATTGTTTACTTTTTTAAACAACACTATTAATATGAACTCCCAACCTCCCACACCCACACCCACCCCCCACCCCATAGTGGATGAAGAGAGATGAGCTCTCCTTCTCTTGCCCCCCTTCCCCCCCCCCCACACACATTACCCTCCTCCTTCCTTTTTTTTTCTCAACCCCCCCCTCCCCCCTCCCAATCATACTTTATCACCCATTTATCTTCCATCCCCTTCCCTCCCTTATCAACATTACCCACACACCTTTCACAACTACCCACGCATAACTACCACCACCTCTTTCACCACCCAGCGAAATCATTTATTTTATTCACCTAAACTTTCTTCTTCTTCTTTTTTTTTTTTTTAAACAGTTTCTTCTGTTCATGTACTTATTTACCCC
>CM065732.1:36276575-36281575 GCA_033310375.1 Conus canariensis
TTTTAACGAGGTACCAGACTTTGAATAACAATAGCAATGTGTTACAGCGAATTTAACCTAATACCAGTGGCGCCGGAACTGCGGAAGGGAGAAGGGGGCACTGCCCCTGCCCTCCCCACGAAGATACTGATGGGGGGGGGGGAGGGAAAGAATCTTCTACCCGTCCCCCCCCCCATCCCACCCCATTTGAAGCCAAAAAATGTGGACGGCATAATTTACGGCGTCCCCATCTACCGCTTTTACATGAATTGGAAAACAAAGAGAATAAACTCTCCAACAATTGGGAAACTTGTAGCGCCCCCTCCCCCACCCCCACCCGCCTCCTCGCTTTTACATATATTTTGGAAATACTCCCCACCCCCTTCACCCCGGTATCAAAAAAAAAAAAAAAATTAGAAAGTGAAACTCTCCCTCCACCCCGAGAGTCCCACCTGATGTGTCACGCAGACACACGCAACAAACCCCAAGATAATGCACTAAATGATTCTTGAATGTTAATCCAAAAAAAAAAAAAAAGAAAAAAAAACAACAGCCGCAACAACAACAACAACAACAACAACAACAACAAGAAAGGATGTCCTACGTCATCCCTCCCTTCTGCCCCTCTTTTCCTTATCCTTCTGTGTGCTTTCATGTTTTGTTTTCTTTTTTAAAGTGAAATCGGCTCTCTACCGATCCAGCACTCCCCCCTCCCCCGGCCCGCCCCCAAAGGCTCCCTCTCCCTATGTGTATACAGCGGAAAGAAAGGAATCGTCCAAGAACGAGTCAAAGGGACGGCACCCGACCCAGAGACAGCCGCCACATCCCACATGGCATTGCTTCATGTGCACTTTTTGCAAGTACACGAAAGAAAGGGGCTTACGTTTCTTCTCACTTCTCCTTCTCTCCAACTCCCTCTCCCCCTTCTCCCCCCCCCCCCCCTCTCTCCCCTCCCCGTCTTTCTCATTCTGTCCTCCCCCTCCTCTCATCTGTCCATTCCCCATCTTAGCTCCACTCTCTCAGAAGGAGAAAGAAACGGGGACAAAACGTAAGGCATCAGAAGATAGCAGATCATTTATACTGGATTTAAACCGCGAAGCGGCAAGCGCATTTGATGCTGCTCCACTCCCAATCTTTCTCTCTCAAAGCTCAAATCATTTTCTATAGAACGAACGAGGACCTCCCTCTAAAACTGTACACAGGTCATAACAATACCACAATTATTCAATTTACCCTCTTTTCGCTATAAAGCAAGAACAGTTGCAATGACACTGCTTTTGTTATAACAACCATGACTGCTACTTCTACCAATACCATCAACAACAACAATGAAATATGGATAAATCGATGGGGGGGGGGGGGGGGGGAGGCATTGGAGGCAACATCAACAACAGAGAAAAAAAAACATTATCATTTCCATTGTCCCCATCACCACCACATACTAAGTGAAATTGTAAGCATACAAAGGTAAAGAAATAGTGTATAGCAGATACGAGCAGAGACTTCAAAAACTGACAAAAACTCTTATAAATCAAGTACGTAATGCCAGGATACGTCACAGTACTCAGACAATAATGTCCCTCCATCCCATAATTATAAACATGATTCTGATACATTTAGGGTCTGAAATATCGTTGGGGTGGGGAGTGGCGGTGACTATGGTGAAAGTATGACAACACACAGTACATGAAAGCATGGGTAGTTGTTCATGTAAGTGCCTCAGCCACTTTCATCCCCCAACCCCCTCCCTGAAAAAAAAAACATAGTTGTTCTTTTCTTATAATTTCAAAGAAAAGAACAAAAGGGAAGGGTTCACTGAACCGAGAAGAAAAACCAACCTATGCTGATTTATGAAAAAGAGAACTGGAGAAAACAAACAAACAAACACACAAATTAAAATACAAGATCCTCTACCATTCCCTACTCATTTAAACTCCATTCCATCCACCTTACTCTCTTTTCCCTGTCACATACACACACACACACAACACACTCTCTCTCTCTCTCTCTCTCTCTCTCTCTCTCTCTCTCTCTCTCTCACCCTCCCTCCCCTTTCTCTTGTACAGGCATGTATACACGAACAAAAGGACCGGACGCAAGGATTCAGTGGGCCAAGAAAAAAATCAAAGAGGCAAATCGTTCATGATACAGGATCCTTTACATTCGCCTTCAGTTCACTTCCCCAAACCCAGTTCTATCCATCTTATACAGTCACCTCTCTTGCACACACACACACACACACACACACACACACACACACACACACACACACACACACACACACACACACACACACAGAGAGAGAGAGAGAGAGAGAAACACATACACAGACAGACAGACAAGACAGACAGACAGAGAGACACGCGCGCGCACGCACACACACACACACACACACACACACACACACACACACACACACACACACACACATGCGCGCGCGCACGCGCGCACGCATGCACGCATGCACACATACGCACACTTTGACAATGTTAACATACTGACATTGAAAAAAATTGACGGGGCTAGAGAAGAGAGCTGGGACAGATGCAGTAAGACCTATGTTAGCATGCGGGTAAGTGTTTTCCCAATTTCTTGTTAGTCTCAGGTTGAGGGAGGAGAATTTGAGGGCGGGGGTGGGGGGGGGGTGTGATTGAATATCTAAGGTATGCGGTGGAACAGATTCAATATCATTCATACTGACATTCACAGGGCTGTCACAGTTACCAACTGGTCACAGGGGAAGACAGTTGCACATCCTCTGGTACTAATCAATGGGAAGCATGCAATTGTTCTTTCTGTGGTGTTGCACTTCACTAATGTCAGTATAATCCAGGTTTAAGAGTCTGACAGGATGATTAGCTGGTCCAGAAGCATAGTCCCCCATTTTCAGGCCTTTATGTATGTTCAGTACATGCCCGCTTACGTCTTGAGAATGGACCTGCAGACACAGAACTTGAGGATTCGTAGTTAAGGGCGAAGGCGAAAGAAGAGGGAAATGGGAGAATTTGTGTAAACTTCTCTCGTTCTGTCTTGGTTGACTGTGAGAATGTACAAGAGGGGCGAAATGGAATTCTGCCAACCTGAGCTCACCCTAGTTTGTTTTAAATCGGTGAGAGCCGCAGTGTGGGAGAGGAATAGGCAAAAGGGCAAGGGCAAGACGCGGGAGGGGTAGGTGCGTAAGAGCGCGACAGAAAGGTCTTTGGTGCCGCCCCCCCCCCCCCCCCCTTTCCACAGGACCATCCGACTTCAGGAAACGAAAGTTCATTAGCTATTTTGCGACAGAAAACAAAATCTCGTCCGGAACAGAGGACAGAAAGGAAATCTTGCAAGTTGAAACAGGGGAAGGGGTGGGATGGATGGAAGGTGGGAGGGGGTTGGAGGAGGAAGGGTGTGGGCAGTGAGACCATAAGGACGCGTGAGAATTCACACCGTGAACTGTGAGGAATAACGGAACATCTGCACTTGAACGCGGCGGTACGGTGGGGTGGGTATGACGGGAGGAATGGGCCGGAGGAAGTGGACAGCACTCTTTCAGCCTTTAAGAGAGATAAGGTTCAAATGAGCCAAAAGCTTCCTTTTGCTGAACCATTTTGGACCCAGTTGACGAACGGGCTGATAATGCCCTGGTTACCTCCAAACCGGTGTAAATTTCCAAGATCGATAATGGTTCAATTTCATCACACACACACACACACACACACACACACACACACACACACACACACACACACACACACACACACACTACTCTCCGTCTCACCCCCACCCCTCCAAAAAAGACCCTCCCACACATACAGAGGCGTGAATGAGGTGAGTCTCCATATCTCCATTCTCCTCCCCTCCTCCTACCTAACAGAGAGAGAGAGAGAGAGAGAGAGAGAGAGAGAGAGAGAGAAAGAGACCTCATCCCACCCACCCTCCCATTTCCCAAAATATATCGTAAAGAGCGCATAGTTGAGGAAGCGGCAGAAGGGGAGCGGCCCCCATACGGTTGACCGTTGGACTTCATCGGGAAGGCATGGTCTTGACGGTGTGTTCGAAAGTGTGTTTTTGTTCTTCTGTCCCTTGAATTGTTGACGCCAGCTGATTAGAAATCCCGTAGCACTGAGTAGTAGTAGTAGTAGTAGTAGTAGTAGTAGTAGTAGTAGTATAGTAGTAGTAGTAGTAGTAGTAGTAGTAGCAGGGACTGGCTTTTGGCCTGTTTGTGTCCCCTCATTATCTTTCAATTTTGTTTTGGTCTGATAGCATGCCTATCTTATAAAAGAACATTATATTCAATCTACACCGAATGAAGTGTTCCTGAACCTATCCATGTTTTCTCAACATGCGACCACCCTGTCCTTACAATTCGACGAAAAGAAGCGTAAGATGGGTGTCTCAAGGTCCTCTCTTTAACTTGCTTGATTATAGAACCAAAACATTGTCAAAGAAGACACGTCATCATGAAACATATGGGCAAAATTATACACTGCCTGACCTATTCAGTACACTAACACCAAGGATTGTACTACAGACTTGGACTCAAACTCACCGACTTCAATCTGGTTCCCACACACCGCGACAGGCACCAGCAGCACATGGCCACGTCGAACTGTTGACATGCTGAGAGAGAGAGAGAGAGAGAGAGAGAGAGAGAGAGAGAGAGAGAGAGAGAGAGAGAGAGAGAGAGAGAGAATGACAATGACAATGAATACAGTTTAATGTCATCAGCAAAACCTGCTGTTTGACATGGGGAACACTGCTTGAAAAAAGAAGCAAAATCAAAATCAAAGAGAATCAGAAAGCAAATAGAAATTAGTAAACATCATAAATAGCAAGCGACCAACAGGCCTTGTTAATCAGTTGAGAGGACAGTAGGATTTAATAAGAAAGAACATTAATTCTATTTAAGTATTGGAAAGCTTCCTTTTTCGAAGAACATTTGCTTCTGCGATAGATTTGGCAATAGATTTTAAGTTGTTTTCACTATCACTCTGTAACAGAGTGACTAAGTCACGTTCTTCTGCTAATACTGATTTAAA
>CM065732.1:36296575-36299075 GCA_033310375.1 Conus canariensis
ACACACACACACACACACACACACACACACACACACACACACACACATACACGCACGCTCGCACGCACGCACGCACGCACGCGCACACGCACACTCATAATAATGGCACAGCCTATTTCAGGTTGGTACCCAGTGTCTGACTAGCACGTTGAGCTAATGCGTAGGTCATTCATCTGCTAAGTCGTAGCCACGAGGCCCTCTTCTTCAATGTTCTCATCTTGTCCACTAATTCATTTATGCATCGGCTTTAAATCACGTGCAGTATGGTCTCGAAACTTAGGAGATGTGGTGTAGCGTATATGGACAAGTCCGCCCGCGGTGACACCTACATGATGAAACTGAAACTGAAATCGATCTACAATCTGAATCCGTGCGTCTGGCCATTCATCTTTTCTTTCTTCACTTTGCAACCAAGGATGACACAGCAAGAACCCCCCCCCCTCCCCTCCTCCACCCCCACCTCCCCCCAGGCATGTTGAAATTCAGAGCATGCAACTTTCGATATCACTATCAAATATCCTATGTTGAGAACAAGAAGTAGAATAATTCATATCCCGCATATAAACACGTGGCAGAACCTGCATGTCCCCTCCCGTCCTCCCCCTCTCCCTCCCCTCCCCTCCCTCCCAACGGTCCTTGGTGTATGCCAGTTGAACACCGACATGTGGAGAAGCCTGAAGAAGAGATTTAACTCGATGTGTACCAATACCAATCGCGAGAGACGTTACAGAATTCACTGAGTCACGTAGCCCAATACGTACTTCACTATCTATAAATAAAGAGAGAGAGAGAGAGAGGAGAGAGAGAGAGAGAGAGAGAGAGAGAGAGAGAGAGAGGAGGAAAAACAATGACCAAAAAAAAAAAAAAAATCAACAACCTTGCGTCTGATTAAGCATTTTTCTGTTTGGAATCTACACAATCTTCTATACATATAAGATACAATTGTCTCTGAAGGATGGAGGTCAAAAAGGAAATCTTTTCTCCGCCATTGTTTTGCTTATAGTGCACGCTAAACAGTAAGGTCCTCTGGTTGGTGCAAAGGATTTTATTTTAAATCTGATCTGAAAATCCTTATACATACATACAATCACACTATCATACATATATACATACCTGCATGCACACATACAGACATACATACATACATATATACATACACACATACGTACATGCATGCATATATACTTATTATATTTACTTACATACGTACGTACATACATACATACATACATGCATACATACATACATACATACATACATACATGCATACATACATACATACATACATACATACATACATACATACATACATACATACATACATAATTACTTATTTACTGACTGATTGACTGACTGACTGACTGACTTATGAAAAACTCGTGATCCAGCCCAGCGAGTAGTTCAAAGACCCTTCTTTTCATATTCTCAGACTGGAGTTTGGCAATGGCGCACACAACGAATACCAGTCAAAAGACGTCACAGTTTACGGTGCTCTGGGACAAAACCATGAACGGTACATCTCTTTTTTTTCGGAAACGTTTTCTTTTTCTGGCCCTTCCATTAAAACAACATTGATGCGATGAGAATGGAGTGGATTACACCAACAAAATGATGCTGAGTTAGAGACTCACTTTCTGTTTCAGTTTCATCAAGGAGGCGTCACTGCGTGCGGACTAGTCCATATACACTACACCCACATCCGCTAAGTTTTGAGACCACACTATGCATGCTTTTAAAGCTAATGAATAAATGAATTAACCACTAAGATGAGAGAATTGAAGAAGAGGGTCTCGTGGCTACGACTTAGCAGATGTCTGATCTACGCATTAGCCCAAAGCGCTGGTCAGGCCTTGAGTGCCAACCTAACACTGGTTGTCTTTTTTTTTTTTTTTTTTTTTTTAGTCAGAGACTAATTTGTTTCAATGGTCTTCTTTTTCATGTCTTGTCTTTATTGTCAATATGTTTCGTGCATGATGCAGCATGCGAAATCGAGGACAATACGTCAGTCCCAGTTTTGGTTTAAACTAACTTTAATTCATGAAATGTTGATTTTATGACAGTACTACCTCTGCTCCCCTGCCCCCCCCCCCCCCCCCACACACACACACACACTTCACCCTCAGTACCATTTCAGTGCTATTACCTCCACGTATTCCAACTCCCCGTCCATAGTCACACTCCTGCTTGTGTCTTTGCAGCCCCGACACTGATAATCCACAGTTAACGCCAAGCTGTCATGAGGCAACCCACCCGAGGAGACACTGCATTGCTGCCAAGTGACTTCAGTGATGTCTAATGGCGCCTTTTCTAAATGCCAACACATTATGCAGGGCACCATCTACTAAGCCTTCCCTCCTCTTCGCCCTCCCACCCCCGCCCCTTCCCCTCCGTCACCAGTGGCAATAAGTGCAGAGCTCTGGAGCTGGCATTAGTAAGCGTTCTCCTCTAGAGGGTGCCACAAGGTCTGTCCAGCCGCGGTCCCCTATGAAATTGCCTGTAC
>CM065732.1:36301575-36321575 GCA_033310375.1 Conus canariensis
CATCTGCGCGTCATTTAATACTTCATCAAAAGAAAAGACTGTAATCACAATATATGTCGGTCACTTTAACGGTTCATTAAAGTGAAACATTGCAATCACTACAATATGTTGGTGACTGTAATGGCTCATGAAAGGAACACAAAATGAAACATTGCAATCACTACAATATGTTGGTGACTGTAATGGCTCATGAAAGGAACACAAAATGAAACATTGCAATCACTACAATATGTTGGTGACTGTAATGGCTCATGAAAGGAACACAAAATGAAACATTGCAATCACTACAATATGTTGGTGACTGTAATGGCTCATGAAAGGAACACAAAATGAAACATTGCAATCACTACAATATGTTGGTGACTGTAATGGCTCATGAAAGGAACACAAAATGAAACATTGCAATCACTACAATATGTTGGTGACTGTAATGGCTCATGAAAGGAACACAAAATGAAACATTGCAATCACTACAATGTGTTGGTGACTGTAATGGCTCATGAAAGGAACACAAAATGAAACATTGCAATCACTACAATGTGTTGGTGACTGTAATGGCTCATGAAAGGAACACAAAGTGAAACATTGCAATCACTACAATATGTTGGTGACTGTAATGGCTCATGAAAGGAACACAAAATGAAACATTGCAATCACTACAATATGTTGGTGACTGTAATGGCTCATGAAAGGAACACAAAATGAAACATTGCAATCACTACAATGTGTTGGTGACTGTAATGGCTCATGAAAGGAACACAAAATGAAACATTGCAATCACTACAATATGTTGGTGACTGTAATGGCTCATGAAAGGAACACAAAATGAAACATTGCAATCACTACACTATGTTGGTGACTGTAATGGCTCATGAAAGGAACACAAAATGAAACATTGCAATCACTACACTATGTTGGTGACTGTAATGGCTCATGAAAGGAACACAAAATGAAACATTGCAATCACTACAATATGTTGGTGACTGTAATGGCTCATGAAAGGAACACAAAATGAAACATTGCAATCACTACAACATGTTGGTGACTGTAATGGCTCATGAAAGGAACACAAAATGAAACATTGCAATCACTACAACGTGTTGGTGACTGTAATGGCTCATGAAAGGAACACAAAGTGAAACATTGCAATCACTACAACGTGTTGGTGACTGTAATGGCTCATGAAAGGAACACAAATGAAACATTGCAATCACTACAATATGTTGGTGACTGTAATGGCTCATGAAAGGAACACAAAATGAAACATTGCAATCACTACAATGTGTTGGTGACTGTAATGGCTCATGAAAGGAACACAAAATGAAACATTGCAATCACTACAATATGTTGGTTGACCTGTAATGGCATTCATACAAATGGTGATAAGTCGAACAAAGTGAAACATTGCAATCACTACAATATGTTGGTGACTGTAATGGCTCATGAAAGGAACACAAAGTGAAACATTGCAATCACTACAATATGTTGGTGACTGTAATGGCTCATGAAAGGAACACAAAATGTAACATTGCAATCACTACAATATGTTGGTGACTGTAATGGCTCATGAAAGGAACACAAAATGAAACACTTGCAATCACTACAATATGTTGGTGACTGTAATGGCTCATGAAAGGAACACAAAATGAAACATTGCAATCACTACAATATGTTGGTGACTGTAATGGCTCATGAAAGGAACACAAAATGAAACATTGCAATCACTACAATATGTTGGTGACTGTAATGGCTCATGAAAGGAACACAAAATGAAACATTGCAATCACTACAATTGTTGGTGACTGTAATGGCTCATGAAAGGAACACAAAATGAAACATTGCAATCACTACAATGTGTTGGTGACTGTAATGGCTCATGAAAGGAACACAAAATGAAACATTGCAATCACTACAATTGTTGGTGACTGTAATGGCTCATGAAAGGAACACAAAATGAAACATTGCAATCACTACAATGTGTTGGTGACTGTAATGGCTCATGAAAGGAACACAAAATGAAACATTGCAATCACTACAATTGTTGGTGACTGTAATGGCTCATGAAAGGAACACAAAATGAAACATTGCAATCACTACAATATGTTGGTGACTGTAATGGCTCATGAAAGGAACACAAAATGAAACATTGCAATCACTACAACATGTTGGTGACTGTAATGGCTCATGAAAGGAACACAAAATGAAACATTGCAATCACTACAATATGTTGGTGACTGTAATGGCTCATGAAAGGAACACAAAATGAAACATTGCAATCACTACAATATGTTGGTGACTGTAATGGCTCATGAAAGGAACACAAAATGAAACATTGCAATCACTACAATATGTGTTGGTGACTGTAATGGCTCATGAAAGGAACACAAAATGAACATTGCAATCACTACAATATGTGTTGGTGACTGTAATGGCTCATGAAAGGAACACAAAATGAAAACATTGCAATCACTACAATGTTGGTGACTGTAATGGCTCATGAAAGGAACACAAAATGAAACATTGCAATCACAACATATGTTGGTGACTGTAATGGCTCATGAAAGGAACACAAATGAAACATTGCAATCACTACATATGTTGGTGGACTGTAATGGCTCATGAAAGGAACACAAAATGAAACATTGCAATCACTACAATATGTTGGTGACTGTAATGGCTCATGAAAGAACACAAAATGAAACATTGCAATCACTACAATGATGTTGGTGACTGTAATGGCTCATGAAAGGAACACAAAATGAAACATTGCAATCACTACAATATGTTGGTGACTGTAATGGCTCATGAAAGGAACACAAAATGAAACATTGCAATCACTACAATATGTTGGTGACTGTAATGGCTCATGAAAGGAACACAAAATGAAACATTGCAATCACTACAATATGTTGGTGCTGTAATGGCTCATGAAAGGAACACAAAATGTAATTTCAATGTGTCATATCACTTTAATATTGATCAAAGAACAAACTGATTACAATATGCGGTCACTGTAATCGGTCATCTAAGGAAAAGACTGTAATCACTGCAATATGTCGGTCACTTCAATGGCTCATTAAAGAGAAATATTGTAAACAATATCGACTGGCTATTCCAATAGTTCATAGCTGGAAAGGCAATAACCGCTACATAATATTGTAATCCATATCGACTGGCTATTCCAATAGTTCATAGCTGGGAAAGGCAATAACCGCTACATAATATTGTAATCCATATCGACTGGCTATTCCAATAGTTCATAGCTGGGAAAGGCAATAACCGCTACATAATATTGTAATCCATATCGACTGGCTATTCCAACAGTTCATAGCTGGGAAAGGCAATAACCGCTACATAATATTGTAATCCATATCGACTGGCTATTCCAACAGTTCATAGCTGGGAAAGGCAATAACCGCTACATAATATTGTAATCCATATCGACTGGCTATTCCAACAGTTCATAGCTGGGAAAGGCAATAACCGCTACATAATATTGTAATCCATATCGACTGGCTATTCCAATAGTTCATAGCTGGGAAAGGCAATAACCGCTACATAATATTGTAATCCATATCGACTGGCTATTCCAATAGTTCATAGCTGGGAAAGGCAATAACCGCTACATAATATTGTAATCCATATCGACTGGCTATTCCAACAGTTCATAGCTGGGAAAGGCAATAACCGCTACATAATATTGTAATCCATATCGACTGGCTATTCCAATAGTTCATAGCTGGGAAAGGCAATAACCGCTACATCTGTTGGTCGCTTTAATGGTACATGAAATGGAAAGGCTGTACTCAGTACAATATCTACAGCTTACTTAAACCATTCACTACAGGAAAACAAAATGTCCATCAAAACGTCTTTCGGTCGCTTCAATGGTTCATTAAAGGGAAAGGCAGTAATCATTGCATTGTCGGTTGGTCATTTCAATGAGTCATAGAAGGTGAAGTATGCAATCACTACAATGTCTGTTTGTCTCTTCCATCGTTCATCAAAGGTAAAGGCAGTTATCATTGCATTGTTGGTTGGTCATCTCAATGATTCCTAGAAGGTGAAGTATGCAATCACTACAATGTCTGTTTGTCTTTTCAATCCTGTATCAAAGGGAAAGGCACCAGCCGCCGTGGAAAAGTTATTAGCGTCCAAGATTCCCGGCCGGGAGATTGTGGGTTCGCTTCCTCTCAGAGCCATTTATTTGTCGGATTTTTTTTTTTTGCCATGGCCTGGTCCTAGCCAGAGTCGTGTTTGCCATGGGCTCAGCTGGGAAGACTGTGAACACACAGTCGAGCTTTATCCATATAATGGATGCGGTCTTTAAGAGTGTTGCTGAAATGTCTTGACCAATACTGCAGGCGTCTGTATCTCACGGGCCTGACTGACCCTGGAATATGTTGCAAAAGTAAGCCTCAAACCAGAATGGATATCCTCAGCATCATCTCATTCATCATCATCCTCATCGATCATCATAAAAAAGGTCTCCAATTCTGTGGCCCTTCGTAACCTGCTGTCATGGTGACCTTAGTTTCGATTACCTTTCCCCGTCTTTGCAGCTGGCTTCTTCTATTGGGTTCATGGGTACTGGCAAATTTATGAGAACTGTCGTTGGACAGATGTGGTGGCGCCCTCCGGAGGGAGACCTCACTCACGATAGATGAGCGACTAAGCCATTATTGTCGTCAGTAGGAGGTTTATTTGGTGGTGTCCTGCTTACGTTGGATCAGAACAGGCGCCACTGAACACCACCGAAGTGACTTAGCAGCGGTGCAGTGTCCCCTCTAGTGGGTTGCCTGATGTCAATTTGTCATTGATTGCTTCCTATAGATTGCCCGGACAGGGCTTAGGCGGGACCAGCCAAGTTATGACTGTGGACGGTGGGGAAGGGGGGGAGCGGGGGGGAGGAAGGAGGAAGCATGGGCAGGCTGAGCGGCTTGGATGCAACGCCAGTGTAGTGGTACAGAGACTGAGACAGCAAAAAAAAAATCAGAAAAGAAAAGAATCAAAAAAAAAACCCAGGGGTATCAAAAGGGAACGACTGTGATCACAATGTCTGTCGCTGACATTAATGATCCATCAAAGGGAGAGTCTGTAATCACTGAAATAATTGTTGGTCACTCTACTGGTTCAGCAAAGGGAGAGTTTGTGATCACTGAAATAACTGTTGGCCACTCTAAGAGTTCATTAAACGGAAAATCCGTGACCACAAAAAAATATTTGTCATTCACAAGTGAGGCGGCTGCTAGCGGAGATTTAAACAATTAAAAAAAAGTATTTATAATGACTCCACCGAACAACGTGGACAAACGAATCAGAAGACAAAACAGATCGCGTTTCGACCTCTTAGGTCGTCTTCAGGCAAGATAAACAACACTAAGGACAACGAAAATTAAGACCGAGCAGCCATTTATCTTTGTCGAATTCGGCGCAAGATGGACATGGAATCAACAAATTCGCCGAATTGGATCAAGATAAGTGATGGCTCGGTCTTCATTTCCGTTATCCTGAATGTTGTTTATTTGTCTGAAGAAGATCTAAGAGGTCGAAACGCGTCGTGTTTTGTCTTGTGATTCGTTTGCCCACGTTGTTCGGTGGAGTCATTATAAATACGTGTTGTTGTTTTTTTAATGTGTTAACATTAATGGTTCACCAGAGAGAAGGTCTCTAATCAGTGAAGGGAAAGGCTGTAATCACTGAAATAGCCGTTGGTCACTCTGACGGTTCACCAAAGGAAACATCTTTAATGATTGTAATAACAGTCGGCCACTTACTTCAATAGTTCTTCAAAGGGACAGCCTGCAATATCTCTTGGTTACTGTGATTTTTCATCAAACGGAAAGCATATGATCACTATCATATCTGCTGACAACGTTTAATGGTTCAGATGTAATTTGGTTCATCAAGGGGGCACGTTGTGATTATCGATGAAAAGGGAAGTAACTATTGCATTATCTGTTTGTTTGATTTTTTGGTGTTGTTGTTATTGTTGTTGCTTTTTTTTTGTACTGAAACTTTTTCTTTACTAACAATGAAATGAAAGAATTTTTAAAACACATACCATGCACACACGAACGCGGTGTGCGCACACTGAGAGAGAGAGAGAGAGAGAGAGAGAGGGGGGGGGGAGGGAGGGAGAGACAGACAGGCAGACAGAGAAAGACAGAGACAGAGAGACAGAGAGACAAATGGAGAGAAACACAGACGGACGGACAGACAGACAGACAGAGACAGACAGACCGACAGAGATGCGCGCACACTTAAATCGACACACTGTGCATGAGTGCGTGCGTACAGAGCGTATGCGTGCTTGTTTTCACACCACACACACACACACACACACACACACACACCACCCTCAAAATAGGATGCAGGCAGTTCTTTGTTTCCTCAACATAAGCGTCTTTCCAACAAAATCACACTCTTGTCATCAAAATAAAGAAAGTCCAAGCCAGAACACCATAATCTCTTGTGTCCAGTCTGACATGAACTAACAAGGAAAAAAAAAAAGAAATACACACTAACAAGAAATCTTAAAGCCACAACGACAGATCCAATGGATCGGAATCGATCGTCAGAACATGTGATCCCGTCCATTGAGAAAGAAATGAAGCGCCAGCGCGTGCAGTCTGGGACAATCTGCCATTCCCGCGGGGTTACTCACTAATATACCCTGGCGTACCTTTAAGTGAAGCGGAAAATACATAAGCAGTTAATAACAAACAAGAACGATAACGTTTGTTCCCATTGTGAAACAAGTAAAATGTGACCACAAGCAAATTAAGTGAGACAAGAAATCAAACGGTAAAATTCTCCCTATCAACGCGTGCTGTCAGAGAGTTGCGGTCCTTTGAATACCTTGCATCCAACGTTACGTAAGGCAAGCTCGATTTGGTTTCAAGAATGCTGAAACCACGGTGAATGTTGAAAGGGACTCAGACTAACAGCATAAAAAAGCTGGTGAATTCTTCTTGACAGCTTCAAACACTCGCTGATACATGCTGATAATTTTGCATACAAGGCTCATCAAAAAAAATAAATAAATAAATAAAATAAAGCCGGTGAATTCTTCTTGACAGCATCACACGATATGCTGATGATTTTGCTTGCAAAGATCAAGCAGATCGTTCCTACTTGCCTTGTTTGCTTATGTAAAGTTGAGATCATTTTTCAGCTTGAATCTCACTGGACTGCCTTTATGGTTAAACGCCGTCATAATTGTGCCAGCTTGGTAGATCTCGGGCTTAAAATAGATACGGAGAAATCATCTCCCCTGAGTTATCGGGAGATAGGACAACGCGTGTTTTAGTTATGGCCCTTTGATGCATATACTGCTACGTGTCTTATCCATTAGTTCTATGACTGTTTTGTCACAGAAGCACAATTTAACCTCCCACCTCCCCGGCCCCACTTTATTATTATATAATACACCCTAGCAAAAAAAAAAAAAATTACACATCAATGCTTCACAATGTGAGAAAAAGTTATCGTCCTTGTTCATTACGTTGACACAATATGACAAAGAGAACGGTCATGGCAAAACAGTGGCGCACAACACTAAGAGTACACCAAGTAATGAACAGACAATGCGCGTATAATTATTACGGTCTGCCCCAACAATGTATCATTACACTTATTTGGTGTATGTATAAGCTGCAAAGCGCAACTGCTTGTAACAAAACATGTGAAATTACGTTATAACAACTTTTATTCCAAAAGTCAACAGAATTATCACGAGTTGGGTGAAAAGGCTATCATGACTTTTTATTTGAGAGTAAACAGATACAAAACACGACAGTCTTTGGTTACACACCATGGGATCATGAAGCTGTTTGACTATCTACATTATTTTACAACTGCATCCACGCACACTGATGTCCTCTCTTTGTTTCTCGGGCAGTTTTGTTCATCTACAGTGCGCGAGCACACACACACACACACACACAACACACTCTCTCTCTCTCTCTCTCTCAAGCAAACTAAGGAACCAGCGTCACGTTAGCGACGAAGGTCATCTATAGATAAAACGTCATCATAATAGAATCACGTCCCTCTTTCTGTGACAAGTGCGATGCACTCGGAACTGTCATTGCCATGTAATGTACATATTCCAGAGAGCAGGTATCCTCCTCTTTCAGGCGTAAGAGCTTCTCTGGTGCAGGGGTGGGTGCAGAAAGTGCAGGATATGTGTAAGCGGAGGGGTGGTATCTATCTCAACAAAGACACCCCCTTTGTATGGACCCTGCCTTTGCAACATTTGTATAGGGACTGTATCTGCAAGCATTTGTATGGGCACTGCCTTTGCAACATTGTATAGGGACTGTATCTGCAAGCATTTGTATGGGCACTGCCTTTGCAACATTTGTATAGGACTGTATCTGCAAGCATTTGTATGGCACTGCCTTTGCAACATTTGTATAGGGACTGTATCTGCAAGCATTTGTATGGGCACTGCCTTTGCAACATTTGTATAGGGACTGTATATGCAAGCATTTGTATGGGCACTGCCTTTGCAAGCATTTGTATGAGCACTGCCTTTGCAACCATTTGCATTGGCGCTGCCTTTGCAAGCATTTGTAAGGGCACTGCTTTGAAAGCATTTGTAAGGGCACTGCCTTTGCAAGCATTTGTATGGGCGCTGCCTTTGCAAGCATTCGTATGGGGGCTGCATTTTTTAATGCAGAAAGCGTTTGCGAGCTTTTGTATGGGGGGAGGGGAGGGGAGGGGGAGGGGAGGAGCGCTGCCATTGTAAACATTTGCACGGCACCTAACTGCATGCTCATTAACGTTCTGTCACTTCTGAGGGGCTAATTCTAATAACGCGGCATTCCTGTACAGCTGCGCTGGAACGCTGGTGACACGGGCGTTCAACTAATCCCCACGCCTGACCAAGATTTCCATGGCACTATACTACTAAACGGCGCTGCCATTTTTTCGTAACTTCTAAAACAATGTTAATGGCACTTGCTCAAGATAATGCAAAGCTGACTGGCGCCTCTTTGGGACTGTTTCCTAATGATGGGGACACTTCTTGCGGGACTGAAATGCTACTGGCACTAGAAGAATGGGACGAGCGAACCTCACAGTCTTCGATGTAAAACATCGCTTCTCTAAAGGCGCTCCCCCGGACCACAAGAATTCATTTCAAACTATCAGTCACACCAAATGAATATGATCAAACGTAGCGTCTTCATTAGTATCATCTTAACGTATCTGGTCACTCGTTCAGAAAGTTTGCGTCTAGATGACATAGATGTCACCCAAACAGCGTTGTGTGTGTGTGTGTGTGTGTGTGAAGGGGGGGGGGGAGGAGGGAGAGAGGAGGCAACCATGCAACACTGTTTCCTGCGTCTAACCCACTTTTGGAAGAAACCGGTTTTGAAGCTGTTTCCTGCGCGCTCTTATTTTGATACGTGCGCTTGTTTAGCCAATGAACGGCGCTGCTGGTAAATATGTGAGTCTGCTTCGTTTATAAGATCAAACCGCAAGCGAATTCGTCCTTGCGATGTGTTTGATGTCATGTGGCGAGGTTTTAAAAGAGAACGCCAACAGGCCTGCTTTAACTTTCTCGCTTGTGAAGAGTAGGTCTTGGATCAATCTACCCTCAAGACTATCTGACTTGCTTGGCGATACAGCAAGCCAGAAAAAAAAAACAGCTTAGACATCCAAAACCAGTAAGCAGATTTCACTGAGGATAATTCATTGTGTGCACTGCACTTGTCGGCGGACTGGCGGTAGACCTGCAGTGCAACTGT
Organism: Conus canariensis; assembly: GCA_033310375.1. Taxonomy (NCBI): domain Eukaryota; kingdom Metazoa; phylum Mollusca; class Gastropoda; order Neogastropoda; family Conidae; genus Conus; species Conus canariensis. The sequence goes on from CM065732.1 coordinate 36,311,334, forward strand.
TACAGACCTGTGGCATTTCGCCGTGGGCATTGTTTCCTCTGACATGTCTGGAAGGAAACTGCGTCGAAATACTCGCAGCTCTGCGTCTCTGCTGGGAAATCTGAGACAACTGTGTTCGCACGTTGTGTTGATGAGGTAGAGTGAAACTATCAGCGTCAACCTCCCAGAGTCTCCTTCCTCTCTCTCTCTCTCTCTCTCTCTCTCTCTCTCTCTCTCTCACACAACACACACACACACACACACACACACACACACACACACACACACACGCACATACACACACACACGCGCGCGCGCGCGCACGCGCACGCGCGCAGTGCGCGCACTCACACGTACGCACACACACACACGTACACACGCAAACACACACACACACACACACACACACACACACACACACCACACACGTACGCATGCACACAGGCATGCATGCAAGCGAGCTCTCTCTCTCTCTCGCGCGCACACACACACACACACACACACACACACACACACACACACACACACACACACACACACACATACACACATACACACACACGTTTCCGTTCATGCAGTACGCATAATCCATGTTTCGTCATAGTTCAGGGCTGGTCAAAACTCTGAGTAATAGGTTAACTTGAGAAAGACAGCACAGACAACCTGAAACAATTTAAGCAACCTAGACCCCAAATTCAGTGTTTTGCAGTTTTAGTTCACTTCATCTTCCGCACGAACAAGATCCAAAGCTGATTTCAGACGAAAAAAAAAAACAAAGCTGAATTAATCACTCGACTGCTTAAACTTTGTCTCAGTGAAGTTGACGTATTAAGCAAAGTTCAGCGCAGTATGTGAACTATGCAGACACGTGGATTATGCGTGATCTATGCATTCTACATTACGTATCCACGCACGCAGCCGCACATCTCTATGTTGCAGGTCTAAACAGTACAGTGTTTGACTAATCAATGGTCCGTGTATTATCACTGTGAAATGATGAACCTGAACAAAATGAATCTCTCCCTACCCCCTCATCCCCAGACACCCCCGATCAAACTGAAGCTGCAGTGCTTTCACACTCGTTGATTTTTCTACTGGCGAGTCCGAGGCATTCTCAGCTATGGCTAACCAAACAAGACGGTCATTTTTTTTTTACCTTGTAAATGCTTGATAAGCTCACTGCTACACTGATGATGGCTGTTTGTTCATATTCTACAACTACAGTCCTCTATCACAACACTCATAAACTTGTGAGCTGTTCGCCTTTCTTCTGTCATCAAAACGTCCTGTCACACAACACTCCTAATCTAATGGAAACTACTTGCCCTTGTTCCTGTGTAAAACATCAGTTTTCCAAACTCTGAACTGACGACAAATGTTTCTTTTCGTTATGAAATAAAGCACTCAAACCACAGCATTACTATAACAAATGCGCACAGCAAAAGCTAAGTCGATTCATGTAAAAAATAAAATATAATAAAATAAAAAAAGCCTGTCCACTTCAAATCTTAACACAGCGTCATCGTTCTTAATTCCAAAGCCGATGCTGTGACGACTGCGATCTGGTTCAGTGGTCTAATGCGAAATGTCAGAACGAGAACGGAAGGTGACAACATGGCAGTTTTGCAGCGCAACTTCCGTCTGACGCAGCAAGGTGAAGGTGACAAAGATGGATGATGTTGACATGGCACTGCGCGCGCAGTCTGACACACTCTTCGCTCTCACCGTCTCTGGACTCTGGTGTCAACAGTCTGCTGCCGTCATTATTTCGCTGTCAAACCTCGACCCCCCTGTTGGTGAGATTTCTCATCGATACGGCGTATCAGAATAACGGTTGAAACAGCAAAGCTGAACAAAAAATGATTAGATAGATACATAAATGAGTAAATAGATAGATAAAGAGCAAATAGATGAATAGATAGATGTATAGACAGAAATAGATGAATAAATTAATGAATAAATAAACAAATAATACAAATAAAACGGACTAAAGAGTGAACGTGAGGAAAGGGTAGAAGGAGGAAATCCGTATGGGAATGTTGGTAATTAGAGATCTGATTATTGTTTAATGGATACATATGATTGACAAGGACAAAGCACTGAATAAGATCTGTTCACACACACACGGGCGCGAACGCGCGCACACGCGCACACAACACACACACACACACACACACACACACACACACACACACACACACACACACAGGGAGAGAGAGAGAGAGAGAGAGAGAGAGAGAGAGAGAGAGAGAGAGAGAGAGAGAGAAGAGCATTTACAGGTAAAATGGAAAACAAGAACAAGCTGAGACTGAAAATGAAATGAACCGAGAACAAAGACGACAACAACAACATCATCATCATCATCATCATCATCAACAACAACAACAACAACAACAACAACAAACAACAACAACAACAACAACGACAAAGTAAGACAGGAAAAAGACAAACAAATTAAACCAACAACATGCAGGATAGACAACAAAAAAGAGAGAAGTGTAACATTGTAACAGTTCCCATCGATCTCATGGCAAAGAAAAGGCTTTTACATTTATATACATATAGTTTACCAGTCTCCACACCCTACCTCCGCCAAACTCTACAACATGTGAGTTGAAACAGACGGTCGAAAAGGTGTATTCTGGACTCTTAATAATAAGAGAAGTCTTACACATGTGCTTCAAATCTTAAAGCCACGGTCTCTTGGTTAAAATGTCCAGATAGTGACATAATCAGCAGCACATGCACACACACACACACACACACACACACACACACACACACACACACACACACACACCACACAACACACACACAACACATTCACATACTCGCAGATTCCCTCATAGACACACACAGCCGCACATGCAAGTCTCTCTGCTGTCTATCTGTCTGTCTGTCTTCATCTGTCAGTCCGTCTGTCTGTCTGTCTCGTCTGTCTGTCTAGTCTGTCATGTCCTGTCTGTCTGTCTGTCTGTCTGTCTGTCTGTCTCTCTCTCTCTCTCTCTCTCTCTCTCTCTCTCTCTCTCTCTAACATGCACACACGTATGCGCACGAGCGCGCGCACGTTCATACACACACACACACACACACACCACACACACACACACACACACACACACACACACACACACTCACAGAGAGAGAGAGACAGACAGACAGACAGACAGACAGACAGACAGACAGACAGACAGTGACACAGACAGAGAGAGAGAGAGGCTTCAAAACAAAGCGCCAGTGTCTGTCGGAAAGATCTGTTATGACACAATGCATTGCAGTGCAACACAATACAATGCAATACAAAACAATACAGTGCAATACGGTACTATGCATTCCAATACAATGATATTCAACACAGCGTATTGCAATGCAATTCCTTGCATTGCAGTACAGTACAATGCAACGGCCTTACCATACTTTTCTAGACAACATCATACAACGCAATACACCACCGTACAATCCAACAGCACAGTACGGCACAAGGGGAGCACAAAGCAAGCCGACTACAAATAAACACACACACAAAAGCACAGTCACAGAGTAACGCCTATGTAAGGTACAATGTAAAACAGACAAAGCAGAAATCAAGCCATAATGACAATCAAGACACTAGTCAGTGGGGCCATGTAACGTTCATTCAATACACAATACGACACAAAAGATGCGTTTATCTTTAGATTTTAAAGATAACAGACAAAACAAAACAAAACAAAACAAAACAAACAAAACACAAAATTAAAACAAAAAATCAACGAATAAAAATGTATAAATAAAAAGATATATAAATATGTTTGTGTGTGTGTACACACACACACACACACACACACACACACACACACACACACACATATATATATATATATATAATATAATATATATATATACAGAGAGGGAGACAGAGAGAGAGAGAGAGAGAGAGAGATAGAGTAGATAGATAGATAAATAGACAGACAGATAGACAGACAAATAGATTGTAGTAAATAGATGTGTGTGTGTGTGTGTGTGTGTGTGTGTGTGTGTGTGTGTGTGTGTGTGTGTGTGTGTGATAGAGAGAGAGAGAGAGAGAGAGAGAGAAGAGAGATAGAGAGAGAGAGAGAGAGAGAGCTTTTGACCTCCGTTCTACAAATAAAAAGACAAACAAATAAGTAAAATAAAAATTTAGTTAACTAAACATATAAACAAATTAACCTTCTTCGACGACCAACAAAGCACATGCTACAAAGCCCACATCAATTTGATTCCCAAACAAAGTATTATGCTGAGCAGAAAGGCCACAACGAAACCCATAAGTTAAATGCGATTTGTGGGATATGTCATTGAAGCTGTTGACAAACGTCTCGCTACACAAAGCAGCCATGGACAGCGCGCACAAAGCAGAATACACAAGGAACAAGACACACAAACTTCACGTCTTAAAGCTCTGTCCACAACAGGAGGGGTTGGGGGGAGAGAAGGGGAAAGAGGGATTATCACCATAGTTGATAAAATCCCTATCAGGGATTATAACGATTCCGTCCCATTCCACATATGTTGTCTCGATTCTCGACGAGCGTAAGGTGGGGCTGTCTTAGGAAGGAGGTGAAGATGGTGGAGGAGGGGAGTGGGTTGAGGGCGGGTGCGAGGGGGAGTTAGGATTGGAGGTGGGAAGGGTGTGCGATGGGTGGGGGTTGGAGAAGGAGGGGGGATAGACCAAGGTACAATCCCTCCCCCCACCCCCAAAGCTAGAAGAAGAGGCGACAAGTCCTGAAAGATGTGATCTTGACCTCAGAGGGATCACGCAAGGCATTCGTGGACGTGGTCCCAATTAGGTAGCGAGTGTAAATGACGTGTATTGCTCGGAGCTCCTAGCAAAGTCGCAGTACGCCTCCGTATTGCCAGCACCAGGTAAGACCACAACACAATGCGCTTGTCCAGGCAGGGCTACAACATCCTTTACCGGCAATCTACAGCCGGGGGGTGGGGAGGTGGGGGATGTTGGGGATGGGTATGGGGGATGGAGATTAAGGGTAAGGGAAGAGGAGGGAGAGGAGGTGGAGGGGGAGGTGGGGATGGGAAGGGTGAGGGGGGTCCGGGCATCGTTAGATTCCGGGGGACGGGGGGATGGTGGGACGGGGCCGAGGATGAGCAAATGAGGCCCGTGTTTCTTCACAACCCGAGTTCAGATGTCTGGATGTTGCACAGGCATGAATTCCATACAACATCCTTCCGGTCACGATCATTTGGACAGACAAGGGGAGAGCACTCGTGTTCCGCTCGCCTGTGTTCCGAAAGGTCCCAGAATGGGATGGAAAGTCTTCTGTTCTCCATCCCACCACGGGCTGTGGTCTGACTGCTTCTTCTCCAGCAGCAAGTATCAACGCGCAGCAGAGACACAGACCCGCGGAGAAGCCAGACTTGCGCGTCCACATCTCAGAGGTCACGAAGACTGACCTGACAATATGAAAACAGCCAAGGTCATCAAACAGAAGGTGAGAAAGGTCACGGCCGTGTGTCAAGATCAGAGTCAAAGTCTTCCAGCTGCGTGGTCTCCAGCTCCACAATGTCCGCGGAGGGCGAGGCTCCGTTGACCCCGTGGTTCCAGTGGGCCCGGTAGCGGTACTGCCGGTTGCACACACTGAACAGACGCCGGCGGAACTTGAGGATGAGGCCGCAGGTGATGAGGAAGAAGACAGTGAGGCTGGCCGCCACCACGGCCACGATCAGACGACGGTCGTTGTGGCGCTGGATGACGCGGGGGGCACGACCCGAGGGCAGCGGAACTGGCTGGCGGTGAGCGAGGACAGGCATTTCCCGAACAGGTCAGGCGGCATGTGACACCGGATCTGACGAGTGAAGGCCACCGTACCTTCCGCCGACCCGTCCCTCTGCTGGTCGTGGGCGCTGTCTTCAGAGCAAGCGCTGTTGCTCGACAAGCCTCCCGAGGCCGTGTCCTGGGCTGAACTTGACTCGTTGCTACGGTCCCGGAGAAGCGTGAGTATCCACCCGGCGTGACAGTCGCAGCGGAGAGGGTTGCCTCGGAGATCCACCACCTCGATGTCCTGCCAGCGGGCTTGTCCCGAGAGCAGGGTCTCTAGGGCGTTGTTGTGCAGGTCAAGGTAGCGTAGGCTTGTCAGGTTCCTGAAGGCGCCCCAGCTGATGTTGGTCAGCGCCTGGTTGTTGCTGATCACCAACGTCTCCAGGCGGGTCAGTCCAGCGAAGGCGTGGGCTTCGATGGTGGACAGTTCCTGCATCGAGTCCAGTGTCAGATTGAGAAGATTGCCCTGTGTGCTGAACGACCGTCCTTTGACGATGCAGATGGCGGTCTGACTGAGATCAAGGGTCCTCAGTGCCGGAAGAGACTTCAGCATGTCCACGGGCACCTCCATAAGGTGTGTCCCCTTCAGAGATAACTCCTCCAGAGGCAGCACCTTGGGATGGTACACAAAGGCGTTGGCCTGCACCACCCTCAAGTCTCTGTTGCCCATCAAAGATAAGCGAGACAAGGCCGACTGTGAGGAAAACGAATTGTTCTCAATGATATGGATGGAGTTGTCGTCCATCACAAGAGTCTGCAGGGAGACGAGGGGAGCCAGGTATTTGTTGGACACGGACACCAACTTGTTGCGAGTCAAGTTGAGGACCTGCAGGTTCGCCAGACCTATGAAAGCCTCGCCTTGGATAAGTTCGATCTCGTTGCGGGCCAGGTCGAACACCTGAAGGCCCGTAAGGTGCTGGAACCAGCGGTGGTGCAGCTCCATGAAGCAGTTCCAACTCAGGTCCAGAACTTTGAGACCCTCGAGGCCCGCAAACGTATGGTTGGACAGGTGCTTCAGGAAGTTGCGGCGGAGAATGAGAGTGTGCAGCTGGGGCAGATTGTGGAAAGCGCCGTCCGCCAGAGTTTCGATCTGGTTGTTGTGGAGGTCGAGGGTAGTGAGGTGGCGGAGGAAGGGGAAGGAGGAGTTGGTGATGGTGGTGATGTTCACCCGCGTCACCAGGAGACGGCGAAGTGTGTCGTTGTTGGGCAGCAGCTGGGGAATCTCCGACAGTGTCAGACTGTTCTGGCAGCGCACCTCCTCCTCCTCGCATTTGCAAAGCTGAGGGCACGTGACTATACCACGTGAGCCGTTAGGGAGGAAGAGGAGGAGGAGGAGGAGGACGTGGAAGGAGAAGCAATGCCACGGGAGAGGCATGGTGAGTTGTGTTGATGAGCGACTGACCTCCACCTCTACAGGGCTTCCTTTGTTTGGACAGAGACTACCTCACGTGAATCTTTGGAGAGTTAGCAGTGTCCCACCTCAATCCCTGAGGCAACAAGCATCACATCACCCATTGTCGCTTTTACCAGCCGCTGGACGCATGGTGCTTGGGTTGTCATCTGTGTCAGTGTCACTTTTCCTTAAGTGACAGACCGTGACCCACTCATTGTGCATACAGACTGAAACGTCTTCCACCAGTTCCTGAGCACGACGAAGAACTGCGGTGCTTTAGGAAGAATCCGTAGAGGAGGTGTTCTGTCGAAGATCTTGGATGTGTCTTACAGCCAAAGATCTAAAAGACACATATTTAATTCTCGGATCTGTAGGCAAATCTTTTAGCCAAGGATTTGCAGACGTGTCTTTCAACCAAGGATATTTGGCTTGTCTCGCAGCTGAGGACTTGTAGACGAACCTTTCAGTTAAGCCTCTGTTAGACGTCTTTAAGCTAAGGATCTGTGGGTGAGCCTTTCGATTAAGCCTCTTTTAAAAGTCTTTGAGCCAAGGGTCAGATGAAGAGTATTTTAGCGCAGAGGCTGTGGACGAATCTGTGGACGAGCCTTTAAGCCGAAGATCTCCAGGGAAACAAGGGCAGGGTGTGGAAGTTGTCTCTGCACACATAGAAAATTCATCTCTCTTTGGGTAGTGAAAAAGCGCACGCTGGCGTACACACACACACACACACACACACACACACACACACACACACACACACACACACACACACACACACACACACAGCGAGAGAGAGAGAGAGAGAGAGAGGAGGCAGAAGAAGAAGAGAGGAGGAGGAGGAGGAGGAGGAGGAGGCGGAGAAGAAGACAGACAGACAGACAGAGACACAGAGAGACAGAGATAGACCAGTTGACATAAACAGATAGAAGCAAAGAGAGAGATTGACGATTGATTGATTACTGGTTCATTGATTAATAATCTTTAATGTCAAGGGTAGCAGATAGACAATATGCTTTTTTCCCTTCTGGCCCTCCTTCCTTCAGATACAAAGAATGCTAACAAACACTATTACAAGTAAAGAACTAATCAAAACTAAAATAGTTATGACTGATACTAGTATAAAAGAAAGCATATGGTCTAAAACTATCACTTGCACACGCGCACACACACACACACACACACACACACACACACACACACACACACACACACACACACACACATATATATATATATATATACACACACACCACACACACTAGCATAACAACAAGAGAGAAGAATCAGAGAGAGAGAGAGAGAGAGAACACACACACACACGCGCACATGCGCGCGCGCGCTTTTTCATAGACAGACGAATAAAAAAAATAACAGGCAGACACGGACAAGAATCACAGAGAGAGAGAGAGAGAGAGAGAGAGAGAGAGAGAGAGAGAGAGAGAGAGAGAGAGAGAGAGAGAGAGAGAGAGAGAGAAGAATCAGAGAGAGAAAAGGTGGATAGTGGTTATGGTGGCGACGGTAGTGATAAGAGAAGGGCGATGAGTTGGATTCGAGAAGAGAAAAGAATAGCAGCAAAGGACTGAACTCAGGGAGGGGGACGGGGGAGAGAGAAGAGAGAGAGAGGGGGAGGAGGGTTAGAGGACACACTAACTGATCACTAAAGGGCTCTCTGGAAAGTGCTGATGTCCGCCAACCGTCAATCAAATCTAGAAGTCACCTTCTCAGTTTATGGGAGAAAAAAAAAAGAAGCAACAAACATGATTTGGTACCAGGAAGAAGTCACACTCGGCGTGGACTAAAACAGCTAGTTTCGGGGGTTCTTTTTTATATATATACATTTTTAACATTTCTTTCCTCATTCTCTCTTCCATTCCACAGTTCCTTCTTTCTCTCATCTCCATTCTTTCATCAACATGGTCTTTCTCTTTGCTGTACATTTCCGGATGCAAATTGCCACATATTTTTTTTGGTTACTAATCATATTTATACATGTTTGACAATATTATAGTAAATAAATCGTGAAACATATTAGAAATGAGTTATCTTTTTTCCGTATGAATGGATTTGTGTTTTTTGTTTTTTTTGTTTTTTGTTTTGTTTTTGTTGTTTTTTTTTTTTTTTTTTGGGGGGGGGTTGGATATACACACACATACTCAAACAAAAATTACTAAGCACAATCCTCTGAGTTCTTACAAACTACAAGCACATAATGGCAAACAAACACACCCGCTCACTCCACTCACACCCCCTCCCCTCCCCATCCACCCACACCCCCACTTACTCTCTTCTTCTGATTTAATGATACTTAAACAATATACATATACAATTTATAATAATGAAGTACTGTTTTCTCCGTGTGGTACCATGCGATAGCTGTTGTATATGATACATAACATATGTTCACTGCAATCATCTTTCAAAAAAAAAAAAAAAATATATATATATATATATATATAGTGTGTGTGTGTGTGTGTGTGTGTGTGTGTGTGTGTGTGTGTGTGTGTGTGTGTGTGTGTGTGTGTGTGTAGTTTCGGGGTTCTTAACCGGACATGCTATCTTAAAAAAATTGTCAACACTAATATCACTTGAAAGTTTGGTATTCCAGAAAAAAACATATAAAGTCTACTCAATTCCCAACACAATACTTCAGTGGTCTTGTTGAGTGGAAAACTTATCATTCTCTTATCAATAATCTGATTTTTTTTTTTGCTCCCATGCCGCATTTTACGTTTCATCTAATTTTTGTTTTTCTTTTTTCAAATCGCTTGTGTAATTTCTGCCTCATAAAATTGGCAACAATGTTGCTGACCAATCCTGGATCCGTTGTTTCATTTCAATCAGCATTGAAGATCCGCACCAAAAACTTTGTGGTGCTTCCTTGAACTAAATTCCATCTTTTGACATGTTTTTTTCTAGATATATTAGTTATTGAGTAATCCTGTAGACAAACAAACACAAGCAGATATTGGTGAAGACACAGCCTTTTGGGCGGAGATTAATTAAAGTGTGCACCGGCACGTCAAACTAAAGAGATAGTAAGACAGGATCAGTATCCTTGACTTTAGTTAGTTGGGAT
>CM065732.1:36326575-36329075 GCA_033310375.1 Conus canariensis
TCATTTTTCAAAAATCAAATCTTCAACGTGTCTTCCCTCTCCTCCTCCTCCCACTTTACCACATGTGCGCCCTCTCTTCCCTCTCCACCTCCCCCTTTTTAAAAACCTACACCTTGTTTTGCCCCTTCTTTCGCCGCTCTGCCCTCTCCGCTATCCCGCTTTTTTTTTTTTTTTTTTACAAAATCTGCAAATCTGCTGCTACGTCCCTGCACGCTGACCATGGTTTGGAGGCATGGAGCCCCCCCCCCCCCCCCCCCCCCCCCCTCTTCGATTAGTACCTGATCCGCCCCTGTCGTGAGCTGATACGAGAAGTTCGTTCAGTCAGTATTACCTTTCGGTATCTCCCCTACGACATCTGATGACACGAAGGACTCGTTCGCCTCCCCCCCCCCCCTCCCAACCTTCCCTCCCAGTCAAAAAAGGTATGCCTTGAGACGCCTGATATATTTGAATGTAAAACAGACTACCAGCTACAAAAGTATCATTTTCGGAGTTACGCAAAGTACTGTTGTGAAATAAACTTTGCCTAGCATTAGAACCTCTTTCCTGATACTTGCTTGTTACACAAACTTTTTGTTTGAAGAAAGATATGCTGGAATCGTGAGACTATTGACCGATGAGCTCGCACTGTTTTTCAACAATTCATCTAGCCCGTTTCTTAAAAAAAGGGAGACAATTCACGATTTTGTTTAGATATTCTTCATTTATTCAGTTGTTTTCACCTGCCTCCTCTACAGTTGTTTGTCTTTTTCTTCACTTTTCTTTTTTTGAAGATTTATTCACATCTTTGTTTATGCTGTTTGTAGCTTATTGGTTTCATAGATTTAAATGTTACAGGGAAAAAATCTAGGCAGAACAACTACTTCTGTATTTTCTTTCCTGCCTCGTCATACACAACCACTTCAGTAGCATCACCACCGAGCCGTTTATTCCGGCTCTCTGTCCGCTGCCATACCCTGGAATGTCCCCCAGTAGCCCCGCGACACGGGCAATCCTCATGGAGCAGTCAGTGTCAAACCCGCCATGAAACAACACGCCGGAGGAGACACTGCACTGCTGCTGAGTCACCTCGGTAGTGTTCAATGGCACCTGCTCTGAGCCGCCTACTGATGACAATGACTGCTCGTTGGCAGTGCCAGCCTGCAGAGTGTCCCCTGGAACTGGCCCATACCGGGGACTGGGGATCGATAACATTTATCAATACGAGGAGGAGGAGAAGGAGGAGAATGTGTTATTATGATTATGGTCATGATTATGATTATCATCATTATTGTTATTATTACTATTATTATTGTTACTATTATTATTACCATTATTGTTATTATTATCATCATTATCGTTATTAGCATCATCATCATCATCATCATCTTTATTATTATTAATATTATTATCATCATCATCATCATCATCATCACAATTATTGTTATTATTATTATCATTACTATTATTACTGTTATCATTATTATTGTTATTGTATTTATTATTGTAGTCGTCGTCGTTGTTGTTGTTGTTGTGTTGTTATAATATTATCATTATCATTATTCTTATCATCATTATCCTTATTGGTGGTGGTGGTGGTGGTGTTTTTGCTGCTGCTGCTGCTGCTGCTGGGGTTGCTCCTGCTGTCATTATTGTTATCATTATCAACATCATCATCATCATCATCATCATCATCATCATCAATCATCATTATACGCTGGAAGCAACAGTGGGGGGAAAAGCAGAAACAATGCACTATCAACTGAACGCATCCAACGTTCCTCAACAGTGCAAAGGGAGAACTAACCCTGTTAAAATGTGTGCTGGCCGCGTCGCACTGGTCTTTTAGGGTTGTAAGAGGGAAGGGGGGGGGGGAGAGGGACAGGGGAGGAGGGAGGGAGAAGAGAAGCAGACGGAGGGGGATGGGGGGGGGAGAAAAGTAAGGGAATCTGAAGGATGTAAGCAGATGAGTAAGGCGATTGCCATTAGCTTCAAAGGCCGAAATCACACAACACAATAGAGCTGGTGCCACAACCACTCACCACTCTCTTCTTCTTCTTCTTTCTCCTTGCTTGGCACTCTCCCGTCGGCCCCCACCCCCACCCCCACCCCCATCCCCTCCCTGCCCCGCCACCCCGACAGCCCCCTTCGTCACCCTCTCTGTCTTTCTGTGTCTCTGTCTCTCTGTGTCTCCGTCTCTCTGTCTCAGTACCACCACCCTCCTGTCTGTCCCTATGCCACCTTCGTCACCAATTGCCCTTTGCTCTCTCTCTCTCTCCTCTCTCTCTCTCTCTCTCTGTCTGTCTGTCTGTCTGTCTGTCTGTCTCTGTCTCTTCTCTCTCTCTCTCTCGTCTCTCTCTTCTCTCTCTCTCTCTCTCTCTCCCCCACCACACTCCCCTCTCTCTCTCTCTCCTCCTCTCTCTCTCTCTCTCTCTCCATCTCCTCTCTTCTCTCTCTCTCTCTCTCTCTCTCTCCCTAATCTTTCTCGTCTCTCTCTCTCTCTCTCTTTCTCTTTTCTCTC
>CM065732.1:36339075-36341575 GCA_033310375.1 Conus canariensis
TTTCTGTCTAAAGGTCTTTGACGAGGTGGGAGCGCGGGGGAGGGAGGGAAAGGGGGGGGGGGAGGGGGCGGAAGCAAACAAACCAACAAACAATACTGAAATATGAAAGTCAAAAACAAGGCTGCTTTCGTCCGTTTTCTAACTGACATCAAAAGATAAATATGGAAGATGAAACAATGACACGCACATAGCCCTCAAAGTATGGCTGCTTACTGTAGTCATTAACCTGGCAGGCTATACACAGTGAAAAGCGGCACACAGAACACACAAGAAAATGTCCCATCCCTCGCACCCACGCTGGTGTGTGTTGTGTGTGTGTGTGTGTGTGTGTGTGTGTGTTGTGTGTGTGTGTGTGTGTGTGTGTGTGTGTGTGTGTGTGCGTGCGTGCTGTGCGTGCGTGCGTGCGTGCGTATGTGTGTGTGTGTGTGTGTTGTGTGTGTGTGTGTGTGTGTGTGTGTGTGTGTGTGTGTATGTGTGTGTGTAGATGCAGGTGTGTGTGTGTGTATGTGTGTGTGTGTGTGTGTGTGTGTGTGTGTGTGTGTGTTTGTCTGTGTGTCTGTGTGCCTGTGTGTCTGTGTGTCTATTAGAAACGAAGTCTTGAGTTTGCTCATAAAACGGGCCCGAGCTGATATAACACAGAATATATTTAACGACACAATATAACTTTTTTCTTTAAGTCTTGTGATTCTTGTACATAGCCAAATAGAACGCACAGACGAATAGAAACACAGACAGACATCCACGGTACTTTCAACATGAAACATCTGCAGCGAGACTGGGACACGCAAAAAATAAACAATAACCGTTCGTCTGCTGAAATTTCTATTTTGGTCAAGCAAACAGCATCAAAATCGTAACACACCGCGTGCAGTAGCTATACGAGCAAAGGTAACGACAAAAGCACGCAAGGGATCGCAGACCTCTACTATGATCATTCACCCGCAGTGGATCGAGTCGCAGATTCCAGCCTGGAAGGTCCTAGGTTCAATTCCCCATCAGTGCTGTTTATTTACGAGTTTTTTTTTCCCCTGAACGAGTGAGGAATCCATTGTCGTCAGTAGGGGGGGGGGGGGACTTAGTAGGTGGTGTCCTGCGTATGTTGGATCAGAATAGACACCACTGGACATCACCGAAGTGACTCGGCAGTAGGACAGTGTCTCCTCCGGTGGGTTGCCTCTTGACGACTTTTGCACTGACTGCTCTCTGTGGATTGCCGGTGTGATACTGCCGCTGTGGGTCGGCGACTGGAGAGAGTGGTGTGGGAGATAGTGACGCTGAAGTGGAAAGGGCGATAAGAGATAAACACACCACACACACACACACACACACACACCACACACACACACACACACACACACACACACACACCACACACACAAAACAGGCAGTAGCTACGTAAACAAAGTGGACTCCAAATTCATATTGGAGAGCGCGGACTTCTGCACACACAGATAAAGAAACATTCACGCGCGCACACACATACAGACACACACGCACACACACGCATGCACGCACACGCACGCACGCACACGCATGCACACACGCACGCACGCACGCACACAACACACACACACACACACACACACACACACCACACACGAGACGGACATAGGCTGCGTAAACAAAGTGAACTCCAAATTCATATTGAGAACGCGGACTTCTGCCATAGTTACAAAGTCTTTCTGCACATTGAACCCGGGAAGTAAGCAGAAACCTACAAGTTTTTTTGTATCAACATAATCTATATAACAAGTCTGATTTTTTATTTAGTAGAAAGAAACTCGTGGAGAGCGTGGCAGCAGAGAGTCCTCAGAAGAGAAGCCCCCTTCAAGCAAGTGTTTCGGCCCTTATCTCCTGACACTCTAGGGGGGTTGGGCCACACCCGGTTCATGACTCCGGATGTCCCTCTGCTGCCCCTTTTTTTCCCATCTTGGGACGAGCCATGGCTGGGATTCGAACCCATGACCCTCTGGACATGCTCATTTTCCACTTAATGACTCGCGCTTTAACCACTGAGCCACAGGGACACCTGATATTTGTAGGGAAATTAAGCCTTATGAAGTTCACTTTTGTTCCTCCTTGACCAGATCCAGCTTGAACACCTCTCTGCCGCTTCTGCCATTGCTTTCAGGGCTCTGGTTTTTTCCTTCCCTGCAACTGAGAGCTGTTTCATGAGGCTGTATGCAGACGTTCCTACAAACCCCCTAGCTCCAATTTCTGCAGTGAGGACTTTGACCTGATAGCCTTCTCTCCTCAGGCTGTTTGCCAGATCAGCATACTTTTCAGTCTTGTAGATTTGAGCTGCCTCCATTCTGTTCTCATATGGCACCGTGAGCTCGATCATGATCAGCTGCTTGGTTGACTTAGAGTGGACTACTATGTCTGGTCTCATGCCACTCTTGCTGATGATCTCTGGGTGACTCTTCCATTCTGGGAGGTCTGCAGTGCACTCCCAGTCATCTGCCCCATCCAGCAGACTCTGCCTGCATGTTTCGAGTGG
>CM065732.1:36346575-36349075 GCA_033310375.1 Conus canariensis
GGCCTTGTGACTTTAACGCAGTGACAGCCCTGATACCGCCTTTTGCGGTCGGCTGGGCTATAACCAATGTTACCTTACCTTACACACGTGCACACACACATCAACTACAACTATAATAAAAGAATGCGATCCAGCTAAAAAAATAAAACAACCCCCCCCCCCCTGGAAAACCATCTCCTTAAGTCTTAAACTAACCCTCCCCCCCCCCCCCCCCGCTTCCCCCCCTCCCCCCCCATAAAAAAATCCCAAGTCAAATGTTGCAGTGTGCAGTGTTCAGAAATACCGGAGATATAATCCCGAACACATTGCTTTGCACACACACACACACACACACACACACACACACACACACACACACACACACACACACACACACACACACACACAGAGGAATTAAAAACGTGTGTAGAAAATGGTTACGAAAGTTGCGACGTTCATAAACAAACATTCCATTCCCCGCCCCACCCCCACCCCGTATCCCCACACCTCAACCCTTCCAACCACAGCCCCGCCCTCCCTTCGCCATTTAAACAGAAATACTTACTGTCAAACAACTGAACGCTTGGGGTTCTGAGTTAACGTTTTGACCTATTCCAGTAGACAGTACGGACAGTCGACAAAAAAGCAGAAGAGTACACAAAACAAAGTGTGAAGTAACGCAGTTTTAATGCACGACACAAAACAGGACAAGAAATTTTCGGCAATATGCCTTCCTCAGCGACAAAAAAATACAGACATAAACATGCACAATACTCCCCTTGTGAAGCCAAAGTGGTGAATGAGAGTACGGACAGTCGTTATGATGCTGGATGGTTTTCCATGGAGTTTCGTTAGCTTCGTAAAACGTTGGAAACTCTATTCTCAGCTAGAACGTGGTTTTAAACCCATCCTATGATCATTGTTTTTTTACACACACACAGAGAGAGAGAGAGAGAGAGAGAGAGAGAGAGAGAGACAGAGAGAGAGAGAGAGAGAGAGAGAGAGAGAGAGATGCATGCGTCTTTCTTTTCTTTTCTTTTCTGTTTTTTTCTTTTCATTAACGCTCAGGAGAAGAATGTGAGCAAGGGTGATCGTTGCCCAGCCATTGCCAGAAAGCACCAGGGGAAGAGGAGGGGGGGGGGGGGTTAGCTCCCCACGCTTTCTCTCAGTGTATGTGAAAGCGTCGGATGTCCCTCTTTTAACTTCTGTAAATCATTTCCTTTGTTGTTATGGTGAGTTTCTTCTCTAAAGATAAGACAAATGTCAGAGAGAGAGAGAGAGAGAGAGAGACAGAGGGACAGAGAGAGAGAGAGAGAGAGAGAGACCGTGCGTGTGTGCCCCCCCCTCTCTCTCTCTCTCTCTCTCTCTCTCTCTCTCTCTCTCTCTCTCTCTCTCTCCCTGTTTGTCTGTAAATTGGGCCTCAAAAGTTCGTGATATTTTGAATAGTTATGTCTTCTCCTATGTATGGGAATACCAAGGCGTGGGGTGCATAAATTCCTTTATAAAGATGTTTAAGCAAAGACTAATCGACTGCAGGTGGCAGAACTGGAATCATCATATGAATGATAGCAACAGATTTATAGAATACAGGAAATTCAAGACATCGCATGATCTGGAGCCATACTTATATTGGGTATGGATAGATTTATTCGATACACTCTGACAAGATTTATATTTGGAATGTCTAATTTATCAGTACATAGTTCAAGATACAAAAGGAACGGTGAATTTAGGACAGTATGCCCGTTGTGCACATCCTCTGCTGATGATGAAATTCACTTTGTTTTTTGTTGTCCTGCTTTTAATGATTTAAGACACAGTTTAATCCATCCAAAATATTATAACAATCCCAGTAACTTCAGATTAACGTTACTTTTAGCATCAGAAAGCGCACAGGTCATCAGTAATTTTGCTATATATCTATATAAAGCCTTTAAGAAAAGAGAAATAGCAATGTCCTGAATTACCAATTTTACTAGTCAGTTGGCGTCAATTTAGTGTATGATACCATGTACGAACTGGTGTAATGTTGTTTTCATTTCATCTTTGAATTTGTCATATTACGTCTACTATCAATGTTCACACCCCTTCAATGGGGCTTTGGCTTTACTGAATAAAATTCCGTTCTGTTCTGTTCTGTTCTGTTCTGTTCTGTTCTCTCTCTCTCTCTCTCTCTCTCTCTCTCTCTCTCTCTCTCCTTCTCTCTCTCTCTCTCTTTCAGGTAGATGGGCAGACGACAATGGTGTCGAATGTCCGAAAGCCAAGTGCACAGACTCTGTCTCTCCCTCCCCCTCACAAGACTACGCTAAACAAAAGTGGATTACCTGACTTGTTCCCTTGACAACGGTCACCTGCTGCTATGCGGCGGCGCACTTTTTCCTACCCTCACCCCACCACTTCACTGCCCATACACCCCATCTTCTCTCTCTCTCTCTCTCTCTCTCTCTCTCTCTCTCTCTCTCTCTCTCTCTCTCTCTCTCTCTCTCTCTCTTGATTAAGGAGAAAATGGATTCCAGAGCGA
>CM065732.1:36354075-36364075 GCA_033310375.1 Conus canariensis
CTTTCATCCTCCACGGAGCCACCGCATACATACATCATCGATACAAATTCCATGTCAGTCTCTGTCGATGCTATATTTTTTTTCTGCCTTGATCTCTATGTGTTTGTTCTTCTTTTTTTATAGTCTTTATTATTACTACTATTATCGTAATTAATGTCATCATTATCATTATTACTATTATTATCATTATTCTCATCATCATCATCATCATCATCATCATCATCATCATCATCACCATCATCATCATCATTGTTGTCGTCGTCGTCGTAGTTGTCGCCATCATCGTCGTCGTCGTTGTCGTCGTCGTCATTATCATCATCATCAACAACAGTAACAAAAACAACAACAACAACAACAACATCATCATCATCATCATCATCACATCATCATCATCATCATCATCGTCGTCATTGTTTATAATATTAATGATGCAACAATTCTGAACCTAAGGCACCAGAACTTTTAAACGTAGCAAAGTGAATAACGATGACAAAATCTCTGAACCTTTTGCCACACGAAAGCAATCTTTCGAGCAGTAATAATGGTGGCACCAATTCTTAGCCGTTTTCCACACCAGAACGTTATCTGTACAGAAGAGAACAACGATGACGAAAGTTCTGATCCTTTTGCCTTCAGAACGCTAGCTTTTGAGTAATAACAATGATGGCAACAATTATTTTAACCTTTTCCCGCCACCAAAACGTTATCTATAAATAAGTCAGTACTGACGGCAACAATTTTTTTCCACCAGCAAATTATCCACAGAAAAATCTTAACCTCTTGACGCTAGGAAATGATATGTAAGGAAGTGAACAACGATTTCAGCAGTTCTGAATATTTTGCCACAGGTAAGTTACCTCTGCAGAGGTGATTAATTCTTGCAACCATTGTGGACTTTTGACCCTAGGAAAAATAGATAGTGAAGTGAATGATTATGGAAGTAATTATAAACTTTGCCACCGCCGAAGATGTCTTCAAAAAAGTGAATCAGCATGACAATTATCTCCTACCGGCAATCAAATGTCTTCAATGGTGCCTCCTGCGCATTCACACGAGTTAAGATGATTTACTCACCGTCACTTAAATGATGTAGTAGTGGCATCAAAAATCAAGATATAATAGCTAGTATCACGCCTGAATTAGATTTACAGTGTTGGATTCACTTCTTCTTCTTCTTCTTCTTCTTCTTCTTCTTCTCTTCTTGTGACGGAATTCTAAATGTGAATTACTTTACAGCAGCAAACCTCATCAAACTTTCTGGAGCGAGGCTGTCCGGTTGGGTCAGTTGATAGAACCCTGAAATCGCCGTGAAACATTAGTTCGAATCACACCTGCGCCCAACATAAAAAGGGATTACATTCGCTGCCCATCCTAATGCCATATGTCGGTCTGGTGGTACGTGTACTGTAAGATAGGCCTCCCTTTCCCCCACACTCCGGGCGAGGTTGTCCCCCTTGTGCCGTATGACCAGGTGTAGGCGTTAAATCTGTCACTAAATGATGGAGGAAAGGGGGCAAGGAGAGAGAGAGAGAGAGAGAGAGAGAGAGAGAGAGAGAGAGAGAGAGAGAGAGAGAGAGAGAGAGAGAGAGAAGGGAAAACGTGGTGAGCTTGCGACTTCAAAATAGAGAACCAACACCTCACCATGAGTGCTTGAGGACGTGTGAGCATGCAGGAGGGGGAGGAGGAGGAGGGAAACGAAATTAGCATCTCGTCAGTCACAAAAGCCTACAGGCGATGACTGTTAAGACAGTCCTCTCCTCTATACTGTGTGTACACAGAAAACGCCATGAATGTTTATGAAAATATGACCATGCTTTTAAGAAACTCCTCGGCCTCAAAGAAATGTTTTATGTGTATATATATATATATTTTTTTTTTAAATGAAGTATATATAGACAGATAGATAGATATAGACAGTAGTAGGTAAATGGATAGATAAGCAGATAGACGGTAGATAGAGAGATGGACAGACAGACAGATAGGTAGACAGACAAATAAATCGATAGAGAGATAGAGAGATGAGAGAGAGAAGAGAGGAGAGAAGAGAGAGAGAGAGAGAGAGATACAATCTTCACAGACATACAGAGGCAGAAAGAGAGAAGGAAGCGGAAACGGAAATGTTCATTTAATCCAAGACATTGAGCTCCCTTTGCAAGGGCAGGAAGGGATGGCGGCATGGAGAGGGGGGAGGAAAGAAGAGAGCAGGAGGAGGGGTATTATAAAAAAAAAAATCAGCAGTCAAGCAACAATACAAACAAATAACAGCAGCTAAGTAGTACCTTTAAAAAAAAAAAATCCAACGCAACGTCTTTCTAAAGAACTGGTCTAAGCGGTGGTCAGGCTCGTCATCATTCTTTTGACAAAGTTGTGTTTCTATAGGTGAGTTGGGTTTTTGTGCAAATCCTGCCAAAAAGACGTGTAAAGACAGCTGCAGGTGAAAGCTGTGACCAGTCTCGTTATGTTAAAACATCGAAGGATCACAACTAGTTTCAGCCTAGACAATGTCTTTAAGTGTACAGGAAGAGGGGGTGGGGAGGCGTGTTTTAGATATTCTTCAGCGCATGCAGAGGGAGGGAGGGAGGGGAATAGACAGAGGGATAGGTTAGTTGGAAACAAAAAGAAAATGAGAGGGAGTGGGAAGCGAGAGACAGAGACAGAGGGGGGGGGGGGGGAAAGAAACATGGGGCGGGAGAGAGAAAGAGAGGGAGGAAGGGACGGAGAGAGACGGACGGACGGAGGGAGGACAGAAGTAAAGAAGAGAGAGAGAGAGAGAGAGAGAGAGAGAGAGAGAGAGAGAGAAAGAGAGAGACAGAGACAGAGACAGAAACAGGGAGACAGAGAGACAGAGAGATAGACAAACAGACAGACATACAGACAGAGAGGAGACGCATACACTGTGTGAATGATAAAAGAAATTCAGGCCAGTTATGTCAGGCTACACCGGTATCAAACACCCCAGCAGACAGATCAAGTCATTCACATGTTTACCCTTCCTCCCTCCCTCCCTCCTTCCCTCCTTCTCACTTTCCGCGCGCGGCGCCCGTCCATGCAAGTATAGCGGCAAGGTAGGTGAAGGATTGAGGTAGGACAGGTAGCAGGCCCTGAGAGAGAGAGAGAGAGAGAGAGAGAGAGAGAGAGAGAGAGAGAGAGAGAGGCGGTGTGGGGTGGGGACAGGGTCGTGGGTGGGGTGGGGTGGAGGAGGGGGAGTTTTTGGCGGAGAATCATCGAGCGTCACTCTTTTTAACACCTGTGTTAACAATTTACGGATTGTTGCTCTTTACGACGTCTTCTCACAAACCTAGACGATCTCCAAATTCCTGGGATGGGCAAAGTACCACTGTGAAACTTTCCCTCACCCATTGCCCACCGAAATGCCCTTTCGTAAAGGACTCTCGCTCCGGCAGCAAACAACACGTCGAATTGGTACGACAGAGTCGAGGATAAAAAGTCTGGAGGTTTTTTTTCTACCAATCAGAAAACGTGACCAGTTTCAGTGCACGATAGGGAAAAAAAATGATAACTGAACATAATCGGGAAAGATACAACCTTTTGATATCCCGTTCATAAAGACAACGTTTAATTTGTTTGTGTTGAAGAAAAAGACGACTTCAAGCGAAAAGTAGCCAAACAGGAAACTAGACTTGTCTAAACTTCGTCTTTGATCTCTCTCTCTCTCTCTCTCCTTCTCTCTCTCTCTCTCTCTCTCTCTCTTGTTTAAAAATAACCAGTGGCCACATGTAAGGAAAGATAATCGATAGACGAAGAAGAGCTTCTGCATTATGTGTTGAGCTTCTTTCCGTCAATAGATTATCTTCTCTTACCTGTCACGACACAGCCACTGCATGTTGATCGAAAAGCATGAATCAGGCTGCGTGGTTCATCAAATTATGTTAACCGTATTGCGATTGGTAGGGAAGACTGTCGGCATTTCCCTGTTGTGGAAGACGGCAAACGTACTGAATTGGATCGGTCGAGCCCCTTCTTCACTTTACTAACGTTTCTCACCACGTACCGCTATGTTGAGGTGTGTGTGTGTGTGTGTGTGTGTGTGTGTGTGTGTGTGTGTGTGTGTGTGTGTGTGTGTGTGTGTGTGTGTGTGGAGGGGGAGGGGGAGGGGAGGGTTACATTTTGTAATGTCAGTTTACTAGGGCAAGAACCTTCACCCCCGTTGACGACTTTCTGAGGAGAACACCGCGTGCACTGCTACTTGGGTGGGACAGAGAATGTTTGCACACATTTTATGCATGCAAGTAGGAGAGAGAGAGAGAGAGAGAGAGAGAGAGAGGAGAGAGAGAGAGAGACGACAACGAGCTTGCCCGGTAAAGTGGGGGTAGGGGTAGAAGGGTTGGAATGGGGGTATGAGGGACAGACAGAGGGGGGAAGGTTCCACGAACTTACCAGAAAAAAAAGGCACGGTAAGAATTAGGGCGGGAGTATCAGAGAGAGAGAGAGAGAGAGAGGAGAGAGAGAGAGAGAGAGAGAGAGAGAGAGAGAGAGCAAACGAAATCTTATTTTACCAAAATAATGAGATAAACAAATTGAACGTGCTTTTTTTTTCATTTGTCGTTGAGAGAGAGAGAGAGAGAGAGAGAGAGAGAGAGAGAGAGAGAGAGAGAGAGAGAGAGAGAGAGAGGGGAAACTTATTTTACGAACATAATGACATAAACAAATTATTAAATGCTTCCTTTTGTATTCGTCGTTGAGAGAGGAGAGAGAGAGAGAGAGAGAAGAGAGAGAGAGAGAGAGAGAGAGAGAGAGAGAGAGAGAGGAGAGAGAAATCTTATTTCACCAAGCTGATGAGATAAGCAAATTATACATGCTTTTTTTTTTTCGCCTAGCCTGAGGGACTAGGGAAGAGGGTGGGGGGAGATGACCTACAAGTTTTCCCTGATAAAGAGTACGTGTGCGCGCGCGCAGGGGTCGGGGCTGGCGTGGGGAGGAGAATGAGGTGGGGTGGGGCGGGGGGGGGGGGGGGGGGGGGGGGGGGGGGGGGGGGGGGCGGGGACAGTGGGAATACTACAGTTAGCTGAACTGAGATTGGTAGATTCTGCAGAGAACATAGGAGGTGTTGTAGGAAATGAACTCAAGCACAGGGGCTTCACTGTTAACCAAGAATCATGTTGATACACCTCGAGTGAGACTAGAGGACGGAGAGATAGAAAGGGGGATGGAGGTGGTAGAGAAGATATTGATTAAAAGGGGGAATAAATCTTGTTCCTGTAGTGAAGCAATTTCCATCTCCTTACGTGTTCTTTTGATTTCAGCCAGTTTGACGTCACCCGTGCGCATTTAATTTCAGTTGGACGAACAATAAACTAGACAAAGCGCAGGTTTCCACAAAGTTTGAACAGATTTTTTACATCCTGCCTTTGAATCTGTTCAAGAGTGAAAACTAGATTTTTTTTTAACCGCCAGGGGGAACTAACTGTTATTACAGACTGGTGATAACTGGCATGTACTTTTTGTCTTCACTGGAACGCGCCAAAATGCAAAATATCACGTCGTGTATATCCCTTAGAATTTTTGTTGATCAAATAAGTAAAAAAAAAAAATAATAAAATAACGGAACAATCTATCGCTTCGTATATTGTTATATCGCGGGGAAATGTTTATGACTTAAAAAACATGATTATTATTTTGCAGACTCGTTTTGATTTGTAACAATATCTTCACATGAAACTAATATTAATATTGAAACACAATCAGCCCATTCGTATGACTTCAAATCAAAGCACTTTGCCATACCAGTTACTTGTTTGGAACGCATGTAGACAGCTAACTCATTATTCCCCCCCTCCCCTCCCCGTGAAAAGTTCAAAGTTTGCCCAAGTACCTGCTATTCAAGGTTGCCTTTCATATCAACGACAGTTATGTTAACTGTGCAGCTGTTTCTGTTCGTATGTGTGCTCTACGTGAGAATGTCCCGGATCAAAATGTGTCACACCAATGTTTAATAAAGGTTAATGTATGCTAATGATGATAAGGAGAAGAAGAAAAATGATGATGATGATAACACCACCACCAACCACTACTAGCTAACCCTACTTTAACTACTAGTAACAGTAGTGCTGCTGCTCATAATAATAATGATAATAATAATCGTCATCATCATAACAGTATTAGTAATACTACTACTAATAATGTTCATTTCTTCCACTGGTGCTGCTGTCTTCGTGTGTCCAGAGTCGGGGTGTGATGGGGAAGTTCGGAATTTCCAGTCGGGTGTGGGAGGAAGGGGGCACGAACTTCTTTGTTCTGTGGGCCTGTTGCCAGCGTGTGTGATAGATGAACGGGTAAATACAAACAGTCGGCACTAGCTCAGAAGTTGCCAATGTGCCTTAAGGGGCAACAAACAATACGTGAGTTTGCTATTGAGAAGAGTCATGTTACTTCATCCACTGTACGTCTTCTACTCAACAAAATCGTCATTAAACGTGACTCCGGCGCGCTGGCAGGTTATATAACCACTACCCCAGCATGTGACACTGCACCTTCGGGTGGCTTTAATGTCATGCTATCGCCACTATCAGGCTGTTTATTTCACACGTCCTTAATGTTTTGCTTTTTTTTTTTTTAAGTATCTTTTCAACACTCCAAAGTGTTTTGAAAACAGACATAAGATTACAGACCAGCAGACTGTTGAAGCAGATACCCCTCCTGCACACACACCCAACCTCGTCCCAACCCATCCCTCAACACATACAGACACACACCACCCCCACCACCAATACTGAATTGTCGAGTTTCCATCTCTCTCTCTCTCTCTCTCTCTCTCTCTCTGTGTCTGTGTGTGTGTCTGTCTGTCTCTGTCTGTCTGTCAGTGTGTCTGTTTGCCTGCCTGCCCGTCTCTCTGTCTATCTGTCAGTCTATTGTCTGTCTGTCTGTCTGTCCTCTTGTCTCTCTCTTTCTCTGTCTCTGTCTCTCTCTCTGTCTCTCTCTCTCTCTCTCTGTCTCTCTCTCTCTCTCTCTGTCTCTCTCCTCTCTTGTGTTCTGCTTCATTTCGCTGTCTCATCTTCCATCCCCGTGGACGTATCCCCACGCCGCTCATTCTGGCTCCTGCATACACAACCACACCCGGGTTCGTCCTGTGGCAGGCAGACCCAGCACCCCGAGTCCACAGGACACGATCAACATCAAGTCGTCACGAGGCCACCCACCAGAGAAAACCCTGCTCTGTTGCCGAGTCACTTCAAAGTTGTTCGGTGGTTTGATCAAAAGATCACAGGACACCGTGTACCAATCCCCCCCCCCCCCCTTCCCCATCTGACAACCATTGCTTTGGTAGGAACCAGCGTGACCAAGCGTCCATCTGCAGAAGGTGCCGTCACGTCCATCCAACGACAGGCCGCATGGCCTTGCCGATACCTATGACAGTGACACAAGCTGACCAGAGGCTTCCATATAGACGTCCTCACAGAACTGCCATGGACAGTATTCTAAACACTGTGTTCCAGAAATTATAATTGGAATGAAAGACTTTTTTGTTTCTGGTTTGTAGAACATTACGAAGTGACTGCTCGAGACAAATCTATCCAAGCTATCAATGTGATATTCTGCATCATCTTGTTATTTGCTCATTGGCAACACATTTCAGTGCCTACAGTTCCGGGCAGTCGCGATTACCTAACTACACAGATACAGAAACGTTCAAAAAACAAAAGCAAATTAAAACAAAACAACTGAAGACTTATATACTTGCTCTAACAACAACAAAAAACAAACAAACAAACAGGGCGCACAGAAAGTCCAATACATCTGTTAACAATTTCTACAAATACACCCGCGCTAGACCAGAAGAAAGAAAGAAACAAGCCAACAAAAATATCAGACAGACACAATAACATTTCATTCAATCTGCCCATTCATGAAACATCAGCCTTTTGAACTGAAGTTTATTGAATTGGGAATTCGGAAGAGTAAAGAAGGGGGGCGGGGGGGGGGGGGGGGGGGGGAAGGCAAGAATCTTCATTGGAGGCCAAAAAAAGGACATGCGATGTAAAAGAAGGGTGTCCTTTGTTGACTGATCATGTGAAGGGAAAACGTTTTTCATTTGCTCCAGTGCAGCGTGGCGAAACCAGGTGGAGGGGGAGGGTGGAGGTCGTAGTCAAACGGCTAGAGTGTTCTGCTGAGAAGCTGATGGTCGTGAGTTCAAACCACTTTTGGGATGGGATTTTTTTTCTGCTTGAAATCCCTGTCTGTCCTCCCAGCGTTGATCAAGTACCTGATTCAGACGAGAGAATGTTAAGGCGGAGGAAAGAGGAGGATGGCTTCGCCTTCCATGTTGCCGTGCTCCTAACACAGTGAAACTTTAACAATCCATTGCTCCCACGGTCTCTAGCCCTTGTGACTTTAACCTGCCCTGTAACCTTACATGTGACCTCCATCTTATTCCATGTTTTAATGGTCACCTACAGTATAAAGCGGCCGAGGGATCTTACCCGAAATTAGCAAATACCACTGATCAATCAAACTTTCTTTTTTAAAGACTTGCTTGTCGCCTTTGGAGATTCTGGGAATTCCGAGGCTAGTCCCAGAGAACAAGGACAGAACAGTGCTTTGGGACTGGACAGATCAACCTATGGGGAACTACGATTTTATAGAATTCTGACAGCAACCACAAGTTCACTGTGGTCAACACAGCCCCACCCCTTACCTCTTTCCAACACGACCTTCCAAAGGAATATTTGATTGTAGATATTCTTTTTTTAAGGACAGAACTTATCCTCTTACGTATTAACAGCCCTGAAAAGGCCCAGCGTTATCAGAGGGGCTCATATCAGTCGAAAGTTTGCAGATCCCGAAGAGCGACCCGTGCGAGCACCCGAATGACAAGATTCCTATGCACTTCATCCTCTCTACCTGAAGCTTCAGATCCAGCGTCGACAAAACCTGAATCCCAACCCTCCCAAACGCTCGCTTCGGCGGTGATCTTGACACGCTAGCAGGGACAACCATGTTCGAGTTAAAGAAGCACAACAAGCTATAGGCTGTCCATATGTTTTGAGAAAAGGAAAAGAAAAAAGACAGAAAGAAAAAGATCAAGCGGATCTGGATACCACAGAAATCTTCGAGACAAATGTATGTGCTGGATTCGGCCTGCTAAAAAGATGACATGAATGCCCTTCTTGCCAACAAAGAAACATCAACGCAACATTTTATGTGGCTGGAAAAGAGTTCCTAATGAAGCCCCGGCCAACATAAGGGCTTTTATGCAACACACGTAAAAATGATCCACAGGGTGAAAAAGTAGAAGAAAAAAAAAATGAAAAGGATCTCGACGAACACCACACACACACACACACACACACACACACACACACACACACACACACACACCGTCTTCCCCAATACCAATCCATCACTCACCTACCCCCCTCCCTCGTGCCCCTACGCCTCCCCACCCACCCCCACCCCAGCTCCTCTACTCCAACCCCTCCCTCTCTCTCCTCCCACCTCTCAGGTCTGACAATGGCCGCCATTCAGCCTGTGGTCCCAGCTACCGTCGTCGCTCTTCGCGCGGCCCTTCACGGGGCTCCCCCACCCTCTCCCTCCACTCCGGAACGTCCTCCTTCCCTTTACCCACCCCCCTCTCCCCCACCCCACCCCCCTTCATGGCGAGACACTCACCCCGCCCACTTCCTCTACTCTCTCTACAAGGTCAGAAGTGTCTGGATCGAGGAGGATATGGCAGTGGGAAGAGGGAGGTACAGTCTACGGAAGCTCGTTCGTTGCAAAAGGTGTTAATTGTAATTATCTTCATTTCAAAAGAAAAGGAATTTTTAGCCCACCCCATCTCTCCCACTCTTTCCTCATTGCACTATTGATATGTATATCAGAAAGTACAGGTCATCACTGTTTTCATAAAGCGCACTGAATGACAACAGTCTTCAGAAAAAAACATTTCTGCAAACCTATCCCCCACCCGACCCTTCGACACCCTCTCCCTTTTCTGTACTATGGAATTGACCTTGAATGGAATTATTTTGATAGTTTCTTATAA
>CM065732.1:36366575-36368889 GCA_033310375.1 Conus canariensis
GTGCATGTGCGTGTGTGTGTGTGTGTGTGGGGGGGGGGGGGGGGGGGGGGGGGGCGCACGCATGAGTTATTCGGTATCCAAGTATCTCGACGTGTCTTTTCGTGTTTTTGCCTGCGCATGTAGTCATTTCATTTTGAGACCGATGTCTGGTTCGCGTGAACAAAAAACATCCGAACTCATGCGAAGCCCAGTTACTTTTTTATGGTAGGATGTGTGCATCAAACTCAATAATGGCACAGCCAATGTTAGGTCGGTACCCAGTGTCTGACCAACACGTTGGACTAATGCGTAGGTCAGACATCTGGTAAGTCATAGTTATGAGACCCTTTTCTTAAATCCTCTCATGCTAATCATTAATGCATGTATTCATCAGCTTTCAATCATGCGAAATGTGGTTTCGAAAACTAGCGGATGTGGTGTGGCGTATATGGACTAGTCCGCACGCAGTGACACCTTGATGAAACTGAAATTGAAACTATCAAACTCAGCAAAATTCCTAGTATCCTCTGAACATTATTGTGGTGGTCAATTAACTTTTTTTTTATGGCCATGAATGCCATGTACACACATAATAACATAACTGATTTGATGCTGCTGATCTGCCATACAAGACTTTACGTTTTTTTCCCCTCTCAGAACACTTTCATTTCGAACTGTACACCGATTTCCATATCCCCTGTGCCCCCCTCCCCCCCCCCCCTGCCCCCCCCCCCCCCCCCCCCCGCCCCCCTTTTTTTTTTTCTTTTTTTTTTTGTTTTCCCTTCTTGGATTGAAATGGGTTAACTGGCCTGAAAGATGTTGAGCGAGTGAGTGTGAGAGCTGTGCTGAAGGGAGAAAAGTATATTTTGTAGAAGTCATCCTCGCCTCCATCCCTTCCACCCGCATCCCCCCCCCCTCCCCCCCCCCCCCCCCCCCCGTCTCCCGTCACCCATTATTCTGTAAATATCGCGTATTCTGCTCTCTTCGCCCTCATTATACATAGAAGGCGAGGACGGAACAGACGGTGGGGCGGGAGGCAGGGGGGAGTGGTATTTGGGGGTGGGGGTGAGTTAAGAAAGGAGGAGGGGTGGAAGGTGGGAGTGGAATGGGTGTGAGGTGAGGTAGTAAAGGAGACTGAGGGATGGCGGTGAAGGAGGAGGGAAGGGAAGGGGGAAGGAAGAGGGTGAGGGGTTGAGGGTTTGCATAACAGTTGGAGGTCCTAGGGATTAAAACGCCAGCTTATCAGTTTTGATTTCGGCTTGCGTTTGTTTGTTTTTGTTTTTTTTCTTTCCCGAACAGGAATCATTCGTTTATGTGCTGACTGGTCCACATACGCTACACCACACCTGCTGACCACAGGGTGAAAACTATGTTGAGAATAAGAGATACACACATTTAAAAAAGTAAAACCGTAAACATACAGATTAAAGAATGAATGAAACAAACAAACAAAGGTAGACAGACAGACAGACAGAATACCAAGCAACAAAGAAATCAACAACAAAGATGGTAAGATACCCACAAATAAAAAAAAGAAAAGACTTGAGATCCAAAAGCTCAACTTACACAACATATTCTTCCCACACGCCCAGTCGGTTGAGTACCCTACTACCGACCAACCTACCTACCTGTCTCCCTACCTGCCTACCTACCTACCTGCCTGCCTGCCAACCAATCAACCGATCTGTCTACCTACCCACATAAACCTAGCCAGTCTAACCATCAACATACCTACCAACCAAATAAAAGGTTTCCAAATTACAAAATCTGAAGTTCTGAATGGATCAACGTGCGCAGCAAGTATTTCGAGTTCAGGAAACGTGACCTTCAGATGACTCTGTCAATATAAGGCTGACAAGTTACACAGCTGTATGCTGAAGTGGGGGGAGGGGGGAGAGGGAGGGGGGAGCACCAGAGAGCCTCTGCGGAAAAATCTCCTGGTTTCAGTTTCAGTTTGATTATAGCCCATAATGTCGCAAGGGGGACGCGGGGGGGGGGGGGGGGGGGGGGGGGGGGGGGGGGGGGGGGGGGGGGGGGGGGGGGGGGGGGGGGGGGGGGGGGGGGGGGGGGGGGGGGGGGGGGGGGGGGGGGGGGGGAGCTGTCACTATAAAAGAAAAAACTGACATGAACAGAAAACTGAACAAGACCACACACACAAAACAAAACTGACAGAACACCAGACACAGCAACACCAGATCGTGTGGCTCTAGGCCTAAAATCTTAACGTTTGGAAACCTGAACAAAACGGCAACGACTGAATGATTAAGGTAATTGTTAACGACCAATCTGTCGCCCCTTGCCCAATTTGTCGTAGCTGATTTTTTTTTTTCTCCTG
>CM065732.1:36368989-36376489 GCA_033310375.1 Conus canariensis
CCCCCCCCCCCCCCCCCCCCCCCCCCCCACCTTAAAAGTCGGCATCTTTTTTATTGTTTCCGGGGGAAATACAAACGGGGTCATTTTCATTAAGTTCTTTTTTTTTTCTTTTGTGCAGGGGTCCCAAAAATAAAAACACAGTTTTCAATATTTTATAAACTTTATGTCTGGTGATGTTTCGGTTACCTCCGTTGTATGAAAAAAAACTGTTCAAACACAAAGAAATGGACATAAAATAATTAAATAGCAAAGATTTACCATACAAGGGTTTTTTTTCCCTTTTTTAAATCCCATGGGGCCCAAACCCCCACCCTCCAATCCCGTTTCCACCCCCTCCCCAAAACTTTTTTTACCCCCCCCCCCCCCCCCCCATTCCCCCCCCTTTCCCCCCAAAACTCTCCCTTGGAGCTTAAAAGGGAAAAAACCCTTTTGGGGGAAAAAGTGTTGTCCCGAATGAATGAGTGTTGGGGGGGAAAAAATGCACAGTAAAAGGGTCAACCTTGCCTCAACTCACACACACACAACACCGTCCCCTTTTTCTGTAATTCACGTTGTCTGCTCTCTTCACCCCCCCTACATTCAATAAGGGTTTTTTAAGGGGGAAGGAGATGGATGGGGGAAGGGGGGGGAAAAGGGGGGGGGGGGGGTGAACTGCAGTAACAATGTCAAGACAGGGCTGACAGGAAGCAGAGCTGTATGCTAATGGGAGGAGGCCCTGCAGTGCTGTATCCTGTGTCAGTTTCAGATCGATTCTATCCCAGCAGGCTATGCAGGGCCCTCTCAGGGGAGCAAATCAGGAAATGGGAGAGAAGAGGAGGGGTGGTGGTGGTCACAAGTCTGTGACTATGTTGAAAAGAAAGACCTAATATGAAAATGAAACCAAACCGAAAAGGAACAATACCTACAACCACAAAATCCGGCAAGAACAACCACACATAATTTTGTGGTAGTAGACCTACTTCAGAATCTTTTCAAACCGGAACGAAATCTGCAGTCATGTGAAAGGTTAAGGCAGCTGAGCTCCCCCCCCCCCCCCCCCCCCCCCACCCCCACCTTCAAAGATCGGCATCATATTTTATTGTCTCGTGCACATACATAACAGGAGTCATTATTCATGTAATGTTCTGTTACTTCTTATTGTGCAGTGTACCAAAATAAACACAGTTTTCAATATTTTATAAACTTTATGTCTGTGCTGATGTTCGGTTACCTCCGTTGTATGATGAAAACTGCTCTCTACACAAATGAAATGATGACATGAATAATTCAATAGCAAAGATTTACCATACAATGCTTTTCCTACCTTTTAAATCCCTATGTGTCCAATCCCCATCCTCCAATCCCGTTTCCACCCCCTACCCAACTTCAATACCCCCCCCCCACCCCCCATTCCCACACCTTTCCCAACTCTGCTCTGGAGCTTGAAATGGGCAACCTTGTCTGGGAAGTGTTGTACGAATGAATGAGTGTTGTGGAGGAAAATGCACATGTAGAAGTCAACCTTGCCTCAACTCACACACACACACACACCGTCCCACTTTATTCTGTAATATCACGTTGTCTGCTCTCTTCACCCTCCCTACATTCAATAATGGGTATTGAAGAGGAAGGAGATGGATGGGGGAGAGAGAGGAGAGGGGGTGGAGGGCTGGGAGTGGAGGTGTAGCAACAGAGAACGAAGGCAGCTGCACAAAAGGAAAGAGGGGGGGAAGGGAAGGGAGGTGTTGAGAAACCGGGTGGGGGTTGGGGATTTACCTAGCAGTCGGTGGTCTTAAGGGTGAATCACCAGCCTATCAGGTGCTGGTTTATTGTTGTTGTTTTTTTCATGCAGGACTCATAATTTACATGCAGACTACCCCATATCAGCTTCAGCACACGTGCTGAGCCACGAGATGAAAAATGCTTAAAAGAATGGCATACAAACAAAGAAAATAAAACATACTGAACAGTAACAAAAAAAAAAACAACCCTGTAAAATGAAAAGAGAAATAATGAAAACCAACGACAAAGGCGGGTATAATACTCAAAGCTGACACTTGCGATCCTAACTCTCAGCGTGCACAGTAACCTGCCACATCGCTTCCACGTGCCCGGCAGTTTGAATACCCTGCTACCTAACTACTTACCTATCTACCAACCTACATCCTTACCTATATACCAAACCAACCTTCCAACCTACCCACCCACCTGTCTACCTGAAATGGCCAAATTGTCACGCTTAAAGTTGTGAATGACTTAGGTGCGGAGCAAGTTTTGTCTTCAGGTAAGAAGAAAAAAAAAAGCGTGACCTCAAGTGATGGTGTCTAGACTGGGCTGGCAAGAAGCAAAGCTAGAGCTGTATGCTAACGGCGGGGTGGGGGGGGGGGAGGGGTTTATCTCCATGGAGGCCCTGCGGTGATGTATCCTGTTTCAGCTTTAGTTTGATTACTGCCCAGCAGGCTGTGCAGGGCCCTTATGGGGAGGGGGGGGGAGGGAGGGGGGGGAGGAGGCAGGGACATGGGGCTGGAGTGGAGGGTGGAGAGGGGGGAGGGGTCACACGTCTGTCACTATGTTGAAAAGAAATATGAAAAGATACACAAAACTGAAATAAATGAAAAACAAACAAACAAACAAACAAACAAATCTCAACGCCTACAATTATCACAAAACCCAACAAGAACAACCACATATAATTTTTGTCGAGTAAGCCAACTTCTGAACCTTCTGAAACCAGAGCAAAAATCTGCAGTCACATTGAAAGATTACGGCAGCTAATCTTTTTTTTTTTCCTCCAGGGAGAACAGCATCATGTTTCACTGTCTCGTGCGCGTGCATAAGAAACGTCATTTGTCATGTGACCTACTGTTTACTTTTTCTTGTGCGGTGTACCAAAAATAGACACGAAGTATTAATATCCTATAAACTTTATGCCCGTGCTCGTGTTCAGTTACCTCCTTTTTATGATGAAAACTGCTCACTACACAAACTGATAATGAGAATGCAGATGATCTGATACCATTGATCAGCCATACAACGCTTCCTTCCTTCTCAAAGTTTTTTTTTTCTTCCCCCCACCAACACCATCACCATCACCCCTCCAGCCCTTACACACCTTCACCTCTCTTCACCCACCTCTTCCAACCCAACTTTCCAGCTTGCGATGTGCAGACATACTGGGAGGTGTTGTATGGGTAAGTGGGGCCTGGGCCGTGGGAAAAAAATATGTATAGAGAAGTCAGCCTCCCCCCCCCCCCCCCCCCCCCCCCCCCCCCCCATCCCCCCTCTCTCGCTCACTCTATTCTTATTCAACAATATCGCGTTTTCTGCTCTCCTCTCTTCGCCCTCACTATGCATAAAATGTGGGAGACGGAAAGAAAAGAGAAAGGAAGGGGTGGAATGAGAGAGGAGAGCGGGTGGAGCGGTGAGGGGGGGGGGGGAGGTTGCGGAAGGAAGAATGAGGGCAGTGACAGAGGCGGAGAGAGGGCTGAGGGGAGCGGAAGGGAAGATAGGGGATAGATGAAGGGGTAGGGTAACATAACAGTGGGTAATGTTATGGATAAATCGCTGGCCTGTCAAATTCGCTTTCAGCATTTTCCCCCTAGCAGGAATCATCATTTATTATGTGTAAATAAACACACGTCAGCTACAACACACGTGGTGAGACAAAAGGTGAAGAATGTACAGAGAATAACAAATACACACACTGATATGCAAGAAACAAAGAAACAAAGAAAGAATGAAAGCATACTAAACAATGAAAAAAAAACAACCTGGTAAAATATTCAAAAATAGGGCTTTAGATCTTAATGCCAAGCGTAGACTTAATCCCCCTTCCCCCACCTCCCTCCCGCCAGTGCTGCCCCAACATGTCTGACGGCTTGAGTTCCTTGCTACCTAACTGCCCGCCTATTTCCCTACCTGCCTGCCTGCCTACCTACCTGCCTACCTACCTGCCTACCTACCTGCCTACCTACCTGCCTACCCACACCTACGTAATAGAAATGGCCCGAATCGCCGCGCTTTAACCTTGTGAATGACTAGTGTGTGGAGCAACTACAGCCCGCAAGAAGAAACAGGCTTGACTTCCAAGCAAAACTCCCGCTCCCCACCCACCCCTCCACCGCCTCCATCCCCATTATTGTGTAACAGCGCGTTTTCTGCCCTCTTCATCCCCATTACAGCCAGACGGCGGTCAATGCAGGAGAGAGGTATGAAGGGGGATGGGGGGTAGAGGAAAGTGAGAGAGGAGAAAGGATAAAAGCCACGTAAGGGATGAAGGGAGAATGAGAGGTGGGGGTGGTGGTGGTAAAGGAGGAGAGAAGGACAGGATGAAGCAGAGGGAGAAGGGGAAGTGATACTGGGAAAGGGGTGGGGGGGGGGGGGAGGGGAGTTACGTAACAGTTGGGGGTCTAATGAATACAACACCAGCCTATCAGTTCCGCGGATTCAGCGCTATCCCTTTCAAGAAGAAGTCATCCATTCACGTGCACACAGAATGACACACGCTACGGAAAACTTACCAAACCAAAAGCACAACAAAAAAAAGCACGAAGAGAATGAAGGATAGATAAATTAAAGATAAAGAAACAACAACTGAAACAGGATGTTTTATAATCTTCCAACAAATGTGGATGAGATACTCAAAGATAAGTCTTAAATTCCTGAAGCCCGGTTTACACATAAACGCAACGTGCTGCCCCCCCCCCCCCTCCTCCCCTCGGCGATTTGAGTGCCTCTATACCTATCTTCCTACTTACCAACCTGCCCTTCTGCTCTCCCTCCCTCCCTCCCTTTCTCCCTCCCTATCTACCTGTCACTTACCTACCTTCTCTATTTACATGCCTTTCACACACTGATTTTACCTAGCTTCCTACCTACGTACCTAATACCTATCTACCTATCGACCTACCTACCGACCTACCCACCTACCTACCTACCTATCTACCTAACTAACTACCTACCGACCTACCTACCGACCTACCCACCTACCTACCTACCTACCTATCTACCTACCTATCCACCTAACTAACTACCTACCGACCTACCTACCGACCTACCTACCTACCCATCCACCTACCTACCTACCTACCTAATCCATCATAACATTTCTACCATACCTACCTAAATAGCTGCCGACCAACCACCAACTCACCAATTTATCATCAACACACCAGCTTACCTACCGACCTATCACCTAACCAGCCTACATAACCTGTCTACCAACCTATCTAACTAGCTACATGGTTGCCTACCTTGCCACCTACCTTACCCGAAACGGGTCTAAAAAAGCAGTGCTTAGAGTTGTGAACGGCCGATGCGTGAGGCAAATAGTGTATTCAGGAAAAAAAAAAAAAAGCGTGACCTCCAGTGACCCTGCCAAGACAAGGCTGACAAGAAGCGGAGCCCTAAGCTGAAGTGGAGGGATAGGGATGGGGGTTAGGATGGGGGCATCAGGGAGGCCCTGTGGTGATGTATCCTGTTTCAGTTTCAGTTTCAGTTTGATTATAGCCTAGCCTGCAAGCCACATGAGGCCTTTTCAGGGGGGGGGGGGGGGGGGGCTGTCAGTAAGTTGAGAAGAAAAATCCGTCATGACAACAACAACAAAACAAAAAAAACCGAACACAAACGACAATACAGAAACAAAAGTAACTGAAAACACACACACACACACAATAACATTAGTCATGAACAGGAAAAAAAACAACAACAACAAGTATAAACAAACAAAACAATCCGAAAAAAAAAAAGCAACACAACAACATCTATACAAATCAACGCCAAATATAAGCAAGCGAAAGAGGGTTAGTATCTCGCTTCTCTTTCCCACTATTCGCCTTGGTCCGAATCCTATTCGCTTGCCATGTTATAGTCACTTCATGCACTACTGTTACTGCGCGCCGTGACAGATTTGTTCACTTGGCTGGTCTGCCCTGTCAGGTAACCAGAATATACCAGTGTGCTTAGCCAATGTTCATCGAGGGCGGGCTGTTGCTTGTACGTAGCCTTTGTTCGTGCGAGAACCACCCTGTGTGTGCTTTGAATATGACGTGATCACACTAACAGTGGCGTGTTGTGGCAAACCGACGGCAAACCCGCGGACAGGAGACAGTCGGGGCACCAATATAATCAACAGGAAGTGGTGAATGCCTTCGATGTATGATACAGATCATTACAGTGGGGAAATTCGAAAAGTTACCCCCCCCCCCCCCCCCCCCCCTCTATACCTCTGTCTCTATACATTTTTTTTTCAAACAATTGGAGCTTACGTGTGCGCAAAACGAGGACAGTGCGCAAAGTCAGCACATCAGGAGCATCTCCGTAAGCCGCGCCCATAAACACCTGACACACAAAGCAAAACGAAAAAGAAAGAAACTATCGAAGCAAAAACGGCAAATCAAGCACAACACAGTTTCAACTAGGTTTGTCTGCGCTTACCTTTCTTTCTGATAACAACGTAAGGACATACATTACCATACAATACAGCACAATACAACGCAACACGACACAACACAGTTCAATACAATACAACCAATCCAGAGTGATCTGTTCAGCGGAGTGCTCCTTCGTTGATACTAGACCTGCACCACGACAGGCCCTGACACCAGACCTTCACACAATATTGTTTCGACCTTGAGGTGACTTCAGCTCTGGACATCCTCAACTTGACCTTAAGCTAGAGCTAAAACCTGTCTTTCGTTTTTGTAAGAACATCACTTTAATCCATGCTTATTTCATTTTACTTTATTGACCGACCTTAATCCAGATCTTGACACGATTTCAGTACAGCCTTAAACGGACCTAAGTTTTATGTTGAATCTCACCCTGTCCGCAATATGAAGAAGACCTATTTTTGTCGGACTGCAACAGAACTCCATCTTATCATCTTCATATCCTCGTCGTAAATGTCAAATCCTGTGGCCGTCTATGCCCTGCTGTCGTGATGACCCTAGTTTCAAATTCTCTCCACATCTATGCTTGTGTTGAAGTTCATGTCGGGTTTACCAGCATCGGCAGGCTCATGGACACTGGCGTCAAAACAGATCATCCTCGGGAGGGAAGGGTCATTCTCGTGACTAAACAATTATTGTCATCTCTAGGGAGCATCGTAGGTGGTATCCTGTGTATGCTGGATCAGAACAGGCACCACTGAACACCACCGAAGTGACTCGGTAGCAGGGCAGTGTCTCCTCTGGTGGGTTGCCTCATGACAACTTGACATTGACTGCTCCCTGTGGACGGCCGATGCTGGGGTTGTGCCGGGACAAGGCAGGCTAGGGCTGTGGAAGCGGGACCGGATTGTGCTGCCTGGGTGTAACATCACTGCTGTAGCACGGAATGTCAGAAAGGACAAGAAAAAGAGTAAAGAGTGAATCAACAACTTAACAGTGCCACAAAAAAGAGATTTTTAAACAATCAACAACTTAAGGGTATCTCGAAGGAGGGTACAAAGTAAATCAAGAACTCAAAGGTGCCACGAAAATGATGAAAAGGAAACCAACATCGTAAAAGTGCTTACATATA
>CM065732.1:36378989-36381489 GCA_033310375.1 Conus canariensis
CGAAGACTGGGTTCTGTAGCTGAACGGGAGGGAGAGGAGGTGGATGCTGGTGAACCACCGCTGGCGCTCTTCAGTCTGGTCTGCCTCAGGTCTGTTGCTTTGCTGCCAGTAACAGGTCCGGGGTTCAGCTCAACATCACCGCAACGTTGAAGTAAAAGACCGTAATGTAATAGAGAGAGGAGCAAACCTACGGTGACACCGCCTTGCCATGTACAAATCCTCAATGTCCTATAGAATAACGCGGCCTTTTTCAAAACACGTCGATCCATAAAATCAAGAAAAACAGACACAAACCCACCACAGACAACACGAAAAGAAAGAGGTATCGCAGGCATTATATTGCTAGCACAGCGACACTTCACAAAAATAACTGTACACCTCACAGTTTCACTTAGAATCCAGAGCACTTTACTGTTGATGTTGACACTCTGCGTGCCGGAAGTGAACCCCCCAAAATAAAAATAAAATGTTTATTTCGTATATAACGTCTTTTGATTTTGTTTGTTTAGTAGAAACTTTTGTTGAAAATTTACATTCAAATTTATTCAGCAATTATAAAGTCTTCTGTAAACCAGCCGTTCAGTTTACGAAACACGGACGAAGATCGGGAGGAGTCGTATGTCTTATCAAAATGGAATTTGTACCTTTTGTACAGGCATTACCGATTGATCTAAACAATACCATTATGTTCAATATTTCTAAAGATGTCTTTGGTCTTACAAAGAATGTTCTTTATGTATGCACATATGTACCTCCAGAAAATTCACCATACTATGCTTTTTATGGTATTGATAATGGCATAAGTGATTTGGAAAACTGTCTCTCTGATGTTATGCTCAGTATGCCTGATACGTATGTACTTCTGGCTGGAGACTTAAATAGCAGAATTTCTAACATTTGTCAGGAATTTTCAACCCAAAATTGTCCTTTTAGTTTGCATAACGAAACCCTTATAAACAGATGTTCAGAAGACAAGATATTAAACAGGTATGGTAAGCTCTTGTTAAACATGTGTACTGTGTTAGATCTGTGCGTTTTAAATGGTGTGTGCGACGGCGACCGTCAAGGTCGTTTCACATACATTTCAGAGTCAGGGAACAGTGTGAATGATTATTTTATAACTTCCTATGACATGTTTAATGCTATTAATATATCGTGCAGTCTTTGTGTGAATGAACGAATTGAGTCTGACCATCTGCCTCTAGTATTCCATATGAACTCACTTTTTGAAGTAAGAAATGGAAAAGGTATCAAGAAAAACATACAAGTTATAGAAAGGTATAAATGGCAAGATGAATATGCTGATACTTTCTGTGATCTAATGAATAGTCAACATGCTTTGTCAATGCTGGAGAATGCAGTTACTCTGATCGATGATGACATTAACGCCGCTTTGAATATATTTAATGCTTGTATAAAAGATCAAGCGGAGTGCATGAGGAAACAAATAAGAATAAATGACACTCTGAAGAATGATGATTGGTTTGATCATGAATGTTATAAAACCAAGAGAGACGTGAAACAACTTCTAAGAATATCTAGAAATACTTGGACGATAAAGACAGAGACGTTTATTGTAA
The DNA here is from genome assembly GCA_033310375.1 of Conus canariensis. Classification (NCBI taxonomy): domain Eukaryota; kingdom Metazoa; phylum Mollusca; class Gastropoda; order Neogastropoda; family Conidae; genus Conus; species Conus canariensis. Next base: position 36,380,570 of record CM065732.1, read on the forward strand.
AGCTCGAAGGGAGTATAAGAATCTTTTAAAGAGGAAGGAGAACGAGTATAATTCTTCTTTGTTATGCAATTTAGTTACCTCAGTTGAAGATCAGCAAGAGTTTTGGAAACACATGCGCAGAATATCAGTTAAGAAAAGTAGTACGCATAACAATATCTCTGTCAGCGATTGGGATAGGCATTTCAGAGATCTTCTCGAAAAAGATGCTGAAGAAGACGCAGAAGAAATAGAAGATGAGATACCTTTTCTCGATTCTGATAGCGATGCAGGGTTCCTTGACAGTATAATTACTAGAACAGAAGTGATCTCTGCAATGAAAAAACTCAAGAACAAAAAAGCTGCAGGCCCTGATGGCATTGTTGGAGAATTATTCAAAAATGCCGGAAATATCGTAATTGATTTCTTCGTCAGATTTTTCAATGTACTTTTTGACAAAGGGATATTCCCTGATAACTGGACTGAATCGATTATATTGCCATTATTTAAGAAAGGTGAAGTCAATGATCCAAGTAATTACAGGGGCATATCACTTAGTGATATAAGTAGTAAATTATTTAGCTCTATAATTAACTGTAGACTGCAAAAGTGGGTGGAATTTAATAATAGCACGGGTGAGTGGCAAGCGGGGTTTAAGAAAGGTTATTCAACTATCGATCAGATGTTTACCCTTTTGGCTATTGTACAAAAACAGTTTTCATGGAATCGCAAATTATATGTGGCCTTCATTGACTTCGAAAAGGCATTTGATTCCATATCTAGAAAATTACTTTGGCCAGTGCTTCAAAAGAATGGAATAAAGGGTAAAATGTACCGATGTATCAAGAGCATGTACAATTGTGTAAAAGCAAGGGTCAGGTGTGGTGGTGAATTTACAGATTACATAGTTTGTACAAAAGGTGTAAAGCAAGGAGATGCATGTA
>CM065732.1:36396489-36398989 GCA_033310375.1 Conus canariensis
TCAACTAATGAGACTAATTACAAGAGAGAGAGAGAGAGAAGAGAGAGAGAGAGAGAGAGAGAGAGAGAGACAAAAGACAGAGACAGAGACAGAGAGTATTCTATACGATCTTCCTCCCACCAAATGAGTCATTCGATCATCCCTAGCTGTTTTGCAATTTGCTCTTCTTCCTCTCTTCTTCATCTTGTTATGTCGCGGAGTTTCACTTACAGAAGTACCCACTGATCCACCTACTCACCACCCCCCCCCCCCCTCTCTCCACACACACACACACACACACACACACACACACACACACACACACAGAGGAATCTCTCTCTCTCTCTCTCTCTCTCTCTCTCTCTCTCATCACACACACACACACACACACACACACACACACACACACTCACAGAGGAATCTCTCTCTCTCTCTCTCTCTCTCTCTCTCTCTCTCTCACACACACACACACACACACACACACACACACACACACACACACTTACAGAAGTTTCACTTACAGAAGTACCCACTGATCCACCTACTCACCACCCCCCCCCCCTCTCTCTCCCACACACACACACACACACACACACACACACACACACACACACACACCACAGAGGAATCTTCTCTCTCTCTCTCTCTCTCCTCTCTCACAACACACACACACACACACACACACACTCACAGAGGAATCTCTCTCTCTCTCTCTCTCTCTCTCTCTCTCTCTCTCTCCACACACACACACACACACACACACACACACACACACACACACACACCGAGGAATCTCTCTCTCTCTCTCTCTCTCTCATCACCACACCCACACACACACACACACACACACACACACCACACACAGAGGGAATCACACACACACACACACACACACACACACAACACACACACACACACAGACACACACACACACACACCACATACGCGCGCGCGCGCGCGCGCGCGCGCGTTAACTGCATTGTAAACAACTTTTAGAGGGGGGAATCACAGGTTGCTATGAAGAAAAACGTTCATTTCTCACATAGTTTCTTTTTCTTTTTCTTTTTAGTGTGATATTGTGAAACATTCTTTGCCATACTTCTCATGAGATTAGATTGAAAAATGTCAATGATAATTCTTTTTTTTTCCCCGCAGTGTTTAAGATTTGTAACAGGTTCCTTCATAGTTCAATCAGACGTTTTACTTTCAATATTATATCTTTGTGTGATGCCAGTTTATGTTTTACTGGCGGTTTTTTGTTGTTGTTTGTTGTTTTTACGCTTGCATCATTATTTCCCTTCATCATTCGTCCACCTTTGTGACACACGACATACTTTTTCTTTTTCTAAAGTCGCATTATGTAAATAGACGTTAAATTGAAGTTAGCGTACGCACTCTCCCTCTTCCACTCTCTGTCTTTCTCTCAGTCTCTGTCTCTGTCTCTGTCACACACACACACACACACACACACACACACACGCGCCACACACCACACACACACACACAACTCTCTCTCTCTCTCTCTCTCTCTCTCTCTCTCATGACAGAGTCGGAGGTAAAAGCTGCTACCACCACCACTACACTACGCTGAGACGACGACGCCATGCCATGCACCTAGTTGTATAGTATAGTATGCAAAGCGACTTGCCACACCACCGCGATTGACAGCAGAATTCCAGCTGCAAGCTGTCCTCGATGGCCTTACCTCCCCTGAGCATGACACGGTCACCGGAGCCTACGTCGTTAGTAGAGCCATAGACAGGTATGCAGTTACTTCTTTCTTACAGGGCGGTTAGATGAGCCTTGAGGAAAGGCAAGCATCACACACACGCCACACACACACACACAACACACACACACACACACACACACACACACACACACACACACACACACACACACGCCGTGTCTTCGACGCCTCTCTCTCTCTCTCTCTCTCTCTCTCTCTCTCTCTGAGTGTGCATGCGTGCGCGCGCGCGCGTGAGTGAGTGTGTGTGTGTGTGTGTGTGTGTGGTGTGTGTGTGTGTGTGTGTGGTGCATGCGTGTGTGCGTGCGTGTGTGTGTGTGTGTGTGTGGCACATACAAAACACATCACACACACACACACACACCACGCACACCGCACACCACACACACACACACACACACCCACACACACACACACACGACTTCAACGGCTACAAGTCGCTTGTCCAAACTACCCAAGAGTGTTGAACTTTTTAATTGTTTAATTCGATGGCTAGTAAGTTACAGAAGGAATGAGAGAGAGCAGGGGATAAGATAGAAGGACAAGATAGGTTGGAACAGAGGAAGGGGGAGGGAAAGGGGGCGGTGGCGGAGGGGGGTGGGGGGTCCGCAAATCAGCGATCTTGCAACATCAGACCACACGAGAAACAACAGTTATCAACAAGGCGAGAACGATAGTAAACCGCTAAAAGACTTACCTGTTCACAGGTGCTGGTCGCGACGGCGGCTTGAGTCGACGACGACAGGTAGTAGGTAGGTAGTAGTAGGTACAACA
>CM065732.1:36403989-36408989 GCA_033310375.1 Conus canariensis
AGTAACAACCCCTCGATGACGATGACGTCCGTGACAACTAGCCGATGACGATGACGTCAGTGACAATCCTTTGAAGACAATGACATCAGTGGCAATCCGATGACAATGATACCAGTGACAATCCCTCAATGACAGTGACATCAATGACAATCCCTCGATGACAATAGCATCAATGACAACCACTCAATGACAATGCATTAGAACCCCTCAATGACAATGACATCAATGATAACCACTCAGTGACAATGACATTAGAATCCCTCAATAGCAATGACATCAATGACAACCACTCAATGACAATCACATTAGTCAGAACCCCTCGATGACAATGACATCGATAACAACCACTCAATGAAAATGACATTAGTAAGAACCCCTCGATGACAATGACATCAATGACAACCACTCAATGACAATGCTGTCAATGACAACCCCTCGATGACAATGACATTAGAACCCCTCAATGACAATGACATCAATGACAACCCCTCGATGACAATGACATCAATGACAACCCCTCGATGACAATGACATTAGAACCCCTCAATGACAATGACATCAATGACAACCCCTCAATGATTAAGACATCAATGACAACCCCTCGATGACAATGACATCAATGACAACCCCTCCATGACAATGACATTGGAACCCCTCAATGACAATGACTTCAACGACAACCCATCAATGACAATGACATTAGAACCCCTCGATGACAATGACATCAATGACAACCCCTCGATGACAATGACATCAATGACAACCCCTCCATGACAATGACATTGGAACCCCTCAATGACAATGACTTCAACGACAACCCATCAATGACAATGACATTAGAACCCCTCGATGACAATGACATCAATGACAACCCCTCGATGACAATGGCATTAGAACCCCTCCATGACAATGACATCAATGACAACCCCTCGATGACAATGACATTAGAACCCCTCGATGACAATGACATCAATGACGACTCCTCGATGACAATGACATCAATGACAACCCCTCGATGACAATGACATCAATGACGACTCCTCGATGACAATGACATCAATGACAACCCCTCGATGACAATGACATTAGAACCCTCGATGACAATGACATCAATGACAAACTCCTCGATGACAATGACATCAATGACAACCCCTCGATGACAATGACATTAGAACCACTCAATGACAATGACATCAATGACAACCCCTCGATGACAATGGCATTAGAACCCTCAATGACAATGACATCAATGACAACCCCTCGATGACAATGGCATTAGAACCCCTCCATGACAACGACATCAACGACAACCCCTCGATGACAATGACATTAGAACCCCTCAATGACAATGACATCAATGAACAACCCCTCCATGACAATGACATCAATGACAACCCCTCGATGACAATGACATCAATGACAATCCCTCGATGACAATGGCATTAGACACCCTCAATGACAATGACATCAATGACAACCCCTCAATGACAATGACATCAATGACAACCCTCAATGACAATGACCATCAATGACAACCCCTCAATGACAATGACATCAATGACAACCCCTCAATGACAATGACATCAATGACAACCCCTCGATGACAATGACATCAATGACAACCCCTCGATGACAATGACATCAATGACAACCCCTCAATGACAATGACATCAATGACAACCCCTCGATGACAATGACATCAATGGCAACCCCTCGATGACAATGACATTAGAACCCATCAGTGACAATGACATCATTGACAACCCCTCGATGACAATGACATCAATGACAACCCCTCGATGACAATGACATCAATGACAACCCCTCAATGACGATGACATCATTGACAACCCCTCAATGACAATGACATCAATGACAACCCCTCGATGACAATGACATCAATGACAACCCCTCAATGACAATGACATCAATGACAACCCCTCGATGACAATGACATCAATGACAACTCCTCGATGACAATGACATCAATGGCAACCCTTCGATGACAATGACATTAGAACCCCTCAATGACAATGACATCATTGACAACCCCTCGATGACAATGACATCAATGACAACCCCTCGATGACAATAACATTAGAACCCCTCAATGACAATGACATCAATGACAACCCCTCGATGACAATGACATCAATGACAACCCCTCAATGACAATGACATCAATGACAACCCCTCGATGACAATGACATTAGAACCCCTCAATGACAACGACATCGATGACAACCCGTCGATGACAATGACATCAATGACAACCCCTCGATGACAATGACATCAATGACAACCCTCGATGACAATGACATCAATGACAACCCTTCGATGACAATGACAACAATGACAACCCCTCGATGACAATGACATTAGAACCCCTCAATGACAATGACATCAATGACAACCCCTCGATGACAATGACATCAATGACAACCCCTCGATGACAATGACATTGGAACCCCTCGATGACAATGACATCAATGACAACCCCTCGATGACAATGACATCAATGACAACCCCTCGATGACAATGACATCAATGACAACCCCTCAATGACAATGACATCAATGACAACCCCTCGATGACGATGACATCAATGACAATGACATCAACGACAACCCCTCGATGACAATGACATCAATGACAACCCTTCGATGACAATGACAACAATGACAACCCCTCGATGACAATGACATCAATGACAACCCCTCAATGACAATGACATCAATGACAACCCCTCGATGACGATGACATCAATGACAACCCCTCAATGACAATGACATCAATGACAACCCCTCGATGACGATGACATCAATGACAACCCCTCAATGACAATGACATCAATGACAACCCCTCAATGACAATGACATCAATGACAACCCCTCAATGACAATGACATCAATGACAACCCCTCGATGACAATGACATCAATGACAACCCCTCAATGACGATGACATCAATGACAACCCCTCGATGACAATGACATCAATGACAACCCTCAATGACAATGACATCAATGACAACCCCTCGATGACGATGACATCAATGACAACCCCTCAATGACAATGACATCAATGACAACCCCTCGATGACAATGACATCAATGACAACCCCTCGATGATAATGACATCAATGACAACCCCTCGATGACAATGACATCAATGACAACCCCTCGATGATAATGACATCAATGACAACCCCTCGATGATAATGACATCAATGACAACCCCTCGATGACAATGACATCAATGACAACCCCTCGATGACGATGACATCAATGACAACCCCTCGACGGGGCCTGTGTTAAGGCTCTGAAGCGTGCCTTCAATGATGAAGGCGATAGGGGAATGATCTCAAAGCCAGCACGGAGAACAACGGTTCATGATGTGGCTGGTCTATCCCAAAAGGAAGTTTCTTAGCACAGCTGTACCTGAACTTGTAGCTCTACCTGTTCTTGGCTTCAGCTCTTGCTCTGTGGCCGATTCACCTATCATCTTCACTGATGCTATGAAGGGGCACTGGTCACAACAGGAATAAAGACTTTCTGTCCACCCGTCCGTAGAACAGACTGCCGCTTCAAATTAGATCATCTCCCCTTCCTGCCAACCACCCTCTGCAGGTCATTCAGGGGTTGGCTCTCCAGTGGACAGCCAGGCCTCAATAAGGATATCAACTGTTGAACGTCGAGCCACAGGAAGACTAGTTTTTGTACTCCCAGTTCTTATAGAACAGGGAGTACTTTACAATGGGAACGAAGAAATGCTGTCTGTGTGTCTTCCTGTCTGTCCATCCGTGGTCAAAATGTGTTCCACTCGCTCCAGAAAAAACTGCTGGACCGATCTTTCTGAAAATTTGTATGTTCATTATGGGTCACGGATGATGCCCGTTGTTTTATTTTACCAGAATAGCCGTTACTAACGGCTGTAAATGAAAATTTTGTGATGTACAGTTTAAGCAATAATGGTTTATAAATCTAAGTGTAACCTAATTTTGTGATCTCCTCGGTGGTCTAGTGGATAGTGTCCCTCCTTCACGCGGGAGACCCGGGTTCGTTTCCCCGCCGGGGAGAGCGATTTTTTTTTCTTTTCTCTTACATACAAAATTTCTACCACCAAAAGGGGAGAAAGTGATATATATATATATATATTATATATATATATATATATATATATATATATATATATATTTGTGTGTGTGTGTGTGTGTGTGTGTGTGTGTGTGTGTGTGTGTGTGTGGGGTTACTACTTACTGGGTGTAGGTTTATATGTTTTGCATCTTGTTACCCTTCACATCGTCGAAATATGCAAACATCAAGTGAAGGGCAATGCGTATTTCGAAGCCTGATGATTGCCATGACCCCTTAGCTGCAGACTGCTGAACGACATCAGCGTGGGATGCTGAGGAATGCCGCTTTGGGAAATGATCGAGGACAGTTCAGCCACTAGGCTGAGAGCTTATGTGATTACCTTCATGTAAGACCCTTTCAATGATCATGCCCATTTGGACATTGAGGCTAGGAATGCTTGCCTCTCGGCATGGCTGCCTCCTTAGACGGCTGCAAACCAAAAGTTCATGCGCCAAGGCCTTGCCTTGTTTAAGGAGTCGAGCATCTGGAGACAGGCGCAGTAACATTGTTTTGAGAGTTTTCATCGTGTCTGAAAGTTGATTTTCCTCGTTTTCTTTAACACGGTCATCAAGGTACAAGCCAGGTGGCTCCAAGCAGACAGATTAAAATCAAGGGAAATGGGACTATAAGGGGGAGACCACCTGGCTCAAATACAGGGTCACGGGTAAATGCGAAGGCTTGAAATGTGACGTCAGCTACGTGGAAGATCATGCATTTTGACGATTGTGAATGATGTCAGCGGTAGAAATAAAAAGAAAATGAAGCGGTTAGTGGGGTTGTTCTTTTGATCATTATGCTAGGCCTCAAAATGTTTACATGGTGTGTATGGTGATTTGGTTGCAAAGTCCTAATTGTGGCGTGTGGC
>CM065732.1:36423989-36428989 GCA_033310375.1 Conus canariensis
GAACGCACATACAGAGAGAGAGAGAGAGAGAGGAGAAGAGAGAGAGAGAGAGAGAAATGAAATGAAATGAAATGTTTTAATGTTCTTAGGCCATGGACACATAAACATTGAGGAGACATAAAGGAACGGATAATCAAGCAACAAAAATAGCAATAATAGCAATACTGGTAATAATAGTAATAATAATAATAATGGTAATGATAATAAACGTAGGAGAGAGAGAGAGAGAGAGAGAGAGAGAGAGAGAGAGAGAGAGAGAGAGAGAGAGAGAGAGAGAGAGAGAGAACGGTAGGAAAGTGAAGATCAGGTCGGTGGAGAATGGAAATAGAAGTGAGTAGAGGTGGACTGCAACACAATGACCTACAAAATGAAAGAAAAGACCAGAGAAAGAAAGAAGGAAAGAAAGGAAGAAAGAGAGAAAAGAAAGAAAGAAAGAACGGGAGAAAGCAGGAAAGGAAGGAAGAAGGTAAGGAAGGACAAAAGAAAACAGAAAAGAAGACAGAAGAAAACAGAAAGTAAGAACGAAAGAAGACGGAAATAAATAAATGCGATAGGAAAAAAAAAGATCAGGAAGTAAAGCTTGAAAGGGGCAAGAAGGGAGGACAGAAAATACAAAGAAATAAAGAGGGGAAAAGAAGCAGCGACAGAAAGATAGATAACAGACAAAAAAAAAGAAAGAAATAACGAAAACAAAATGAAGGAGAAAAAGAAATAAAAGGACAAGACAAACGAAAGAACAAAAAGATGATCTCTCCTCAACCAACACGATCATATGAATGCCAACCCATTATTTCACCTACTACAATGAACACCATCCAACAGTACTGTTTACTTTTCCAATAATACTGTGTGCCTGAGTTTCCCATCCCTCCTCCCTGTACATACGTGTGTGTGGGCGGAGAGATATGAGCTTTCCCTCCCCCATTGCCCTCTCCCCCTTTTTGTTTTTGTTTTCCTCAACAACGACAGCTTCTCACTCATTGATCACTTCCATTCCTGTCCAATCATTATTAGCATTACCCACACCCCCAGATTTAACTTCTCACATGTTTAACTTCCCACATAAAACTACCATCATCCCGATCACCACCCATTAGAGTTTTTTTTGTTGGCATCATTTCTAATCCTTACCACTAAGCACTATCATCAATCCACCATAATCACTACCGTCACTAACGTATCATCCATTAAACAATAATTACAAAACAAACAAACAAACCCTGAGCTACTGCTTCACCCTCATCCCCCACCCCCTTTTTTTCTTTTTTTTTTTTTTAAAGAAACAAATAAACAAACAGAAAAAAAACTTACTTTACCAATATACATCCTTACTGTATACGTTCTCATTATCGCTACTATCATCCCTGTATTGCCATTATTACCAGTATTATCACGGTCATCATTACTATTTCAGCTCCCATGATCCCCTCATTGTTGTTTGGTTTTGCCTGAAGAAGACCCAAGAGGTTGAAATGCATTGTGGTTTGTTCTGTAATCTGTTTGTCTGTGTCCTTGGCGGTAACTAACCTCTTTTCTTTCGAAAGAACAAACGACAGACAGAAAGTTAAATAGACAGAAAAAAAAAGAAAGGAAATGGCAAAAGGTGGGACAACATGTGAAAAGACAAAGAATAAAAGATAGAAAGGAGAAAGAGAGAAATTAAAAAAAAGGTTAACGAATAGATGACAGTGATGAAGAGTGTGTGTGGTGTGTGTGTGTGTGTGTGTGTGTGTGTGTGTGTGTGTGTGTGTGTGTGTGTGTGTGTGTGTGTGTGTGCGTACGTGTGCACGCGCGCGCGCGCGTTTGTGTGTGTGTGTGTGTGTGTGTGTGTGTGTGTGTGTGTGAGAGAGAGAGAGAGAGAGAGAGAGAGAGAGAGAGATGAGTGTGTGTGTGATACACATGTATGTGTGGGCCACATAATACCACCAAAGACCGTAAAGTGATCTCTCTCTGTCTCTGTCTCTTTCTTTCTCTCTCTCTCTCTCTCTCTCTCTCTCTCTCTCTCTCTCTCCTCTCTCTCTCTCTCTCTCTCCTCTCTCAAAAACAAACGAAATTAACAAAGAATTTTTTTTAATCATACTTTTCCCCCAAAACTTTGACCTACCATCAGTGTCCGTAAATGAAGAATTCCGTTGTTCCACATGTTCGTAACAATATAAAATGGAGACTTTGGTGAAAGTGGTCGTAAGATATTGTAAACAGGTTTACCCATTATCACGGATAAACTCATCTATCTTTATAATCTGCATATTTGTAAAAGCCAGCTTTATCTTGAATTTAAATAAGTTAAAGTTAAACCAAGAAAAAGAAAGAAAGAAAATGGGAGTTACTGTCAATCCTTCAAACTACAGACCTTTTTCTATATTATCTTTTTTTTCTAAATCACTCGAAAGGCGTTTCAAAAATACCTATATTTTCAATTCAAACATTTCAGTGCGATTCATGACTATCTATCAGACCATCTAGAAAATCCTTCTTAATATGAATCTCCTGTATGAGGTATAGATAGATGTCTTTCACGCATAATGCTGCGTTACCAGAATCTTTTTGTTTGTTTTGATAAAGCATTTGATGTTATTAGCCATTCTTTCAGCAACAAACGATGCCTGAAGATTTATGGGACCTTTCCGCAGTAATTGTAATGAGTTCCAAACGGGCATAGTTAGTCACTTTGAGATTTGGTATTCCGCGGTGTAAGTTTTAGAACCCTCTTATTCTCTCTTTATATTGGTGTTCCCCAATGCCAGTTTTAGCACCCTCTTCTTTTCTATTTACACAATTTCTTTTTGTATAAGCATGGTTGTACAGTTTTTATTGATGATGATTCGCTACAATCATGCGGCGGTAATCCTGCCGAACTATTTGGTAGCCTGCAAACAAATGTTGACAGGTTGATGGCATGGACAGAAACAAACCACATAACCCCCGAACGCATCAAAGAGCGTCCAAGGACAAAACAATTGATGATGCATCACTACAAAAAGTGTCAAGGGTTATTATTAACGATGACTTATCATGATCTGACCTTTTAACACCGTATTTCTAAAAGAAATTTGAAAAACGTCTAAACGTTCTGTACTTTCATTATACTAGGAAGTTATTCTTTCATGTGCTTAGCCTATATCGTTATCAATTATGCATTTATATTGTGGAATGATACCTGTGATAAAACTCTGAAACAAATGAGTCATTTGCATAAAACAGCTATAAAAATAATTCAGTTGAAATGAAATATACCAATAGCGAATGATAACAAAACGTTAAATATTCCTCTGTGTAAAAACGGATTCTTCTTCAACACTTTCGGACAATGTTATGCATGGAACAACTAGCTCCAAAAGGAAGTTATCCAAAACTTTGCCATCAATCTAAATATAAAACACAAATTATCTTCCCTCGGATCCCGCAACAGTATCTATACATAAACCTAAAGTATCATGTACCAGTGGAATGAAATAGGAAATAATTATGTGCCTTCCACTTTAAAATTATGCCCCTCGAACCAAGGATTTATAAACACTGGATCTCTCTCTCTCTCTCTCTCTCTGTGTGTGTGTGTGTGGTGTGTGTGTGTGTGTGTGTGTGTGTGTGTTGTGTGTGTGTGGTTCTGAAGAGATTTGTCACTGATATATTTATTCATATGTTTATGTCATTTATTCATGTGTCGAGACAAATTACCTGGATTCTACATGAGGCAGAATTTCAATGCTGCTGAAACTTACACAGCCTGTACGTTCTTGGTGTTGTGGTCTTATTTCTGCTGTTGTCTTCCTACGCTGTATTCGTGTCCTTCCTTTTTCTCTAAGACCAGATAATGAAGCTGTAAAATATTCTCTTTAATCACGGATACAAGTACTTTTCACACACACACACACACACACACACACACACACACACACACACACACACACACACACACACACACACGCACGCACGCAGACGCGCGCGCGCCCGCGCAGCGCACTCACGCATACATATATCCCAGAGAGAGAGTGAGAGTAAGAAAGAGAGAGAGAGAGAGAGAGAGAGAGAGAGAGAGAGAGAGAGAGGGGGGGGGAGGGAGAGAGAGAGTAATTGGAGGTCCGAACGTTGACCCCTGATCTTACTTAGACCTTTGACCTGGGCGGGTAACAGACCATATAACGGTGACTGACCCTGAGCATAGTGTATCCCAAGCTAGATACTTAGTCAGCATGTAATGGACGGGGGGGGGGGGGGGGGGGGGGGGGGGGGGGGGGGGGGGGGGGGGGGGGGGGGGGGGGGGACAGAGACAGAGACAGAGAGACAGACAGAAGGGTAGAGGCAGAGGCAGAGATAAAGATATACAGAGAGTGAGTGATAGCACGCGTGTGTGTGTGTGTGTGTGTGTGTGTGTGTGTGTGTGTGTGTGTGTGTGTGTGTGTGTGTGTGTGTTTGTGTGTGAGGCAGAGAGAGACAGAGACAGAGATAGAAAGAGATCACGAAGACACATTTTGTGTACTATGCTTTTCATCCAATTTAGACCTAGAACCCAGTATCTTGAAATATGGATAAACCTACAAAGAAATCCTTAAACCGTGGTCAGAAATTGGCACACCTGTCTGTGAATATAGTTGGACAAAGAGACAGACAGACAGTCCAAACATTGATCGAAGTCACAGCTCTCTTCAAGATCAAAATCTGTGAGGACGGTAAATGAAGAGATGAAGAAAACTGTACACTTGCCTCAGTGGGAAATATGGTGGATTTGTTTCTAACCTCTGCGACAAAAACATTCCGTCCGTGTTCATCTTTCAAACAGCGAACTCTCAAGTGGTCCGTAGACATATGACGAATTAATCATGTTGAGCCACTCCTGAGCCAGTTTTGCTGATACTATTGCACGCAGATGTCGCCAGCCATAAGAAAGACACGTCGTGAAGTCATTTGCATACCTGACCTTTCAACTTGCTATATACGCCCGCATTCCGACTTGAAGGTGCGAATGCTTGCGATTTGAACAAGGAACTGAAGTCTTTGTG
>CM065732.1:36441489-36448989 GCA_033310375.1 Conus canariensis
AACAACATACATCAAAACGCATATGCTGAGGAGGATGGGGATGAGGATGATTATGACGAGTACCATAATTAATTAATTATAACTATAGGACAGATTGTGAACAGAAAAAAAACAAAAAACAAAAGCAAACGAAAAGGTGTCCAAAAGTCCAAGCACCCGCGCCCGGGAAAGGGTTAACTGCTGGCCCTGTGGGGGATGGTAGCACGCAGGCAATGTAGCCCTGCGAGCGAGCGCAGACAAGAATTCTTGAACTTGGGGCGTTGAAGTAGGCATGAAGATGAAGGTCCCAAGGCGCAATCTCCAGGGGGATAACTTGCTGAAGGAATGGCTGGGGATGATGAAGGGGAAGTGGAGGACTGGGGATGGACAGTTCACACGCATGAACAGAGTGAAAGGCCTGGAGACAAAGCAAAGTTGCCGTAAGGGAGGGGAAATGGAATATTTTAGATGACTAAAAAAACTGCCTTTCCCCCAGCTCTGTTTCTCCATATAAAAGTTATGACTTGGGTTAGCATCTTCCTTCCCTCTTGTAGAAGTTCAATATTAAGGACAATTTTTGAGAGTGTGGGGCAAGTTAACGCTTACTTGACCATAATAAAATGACTACCATAATGTCCCCTTTTTCAATATAAGGCTTCTACAATGTTTTCTTCTACTTCTGTATTAAATCCAGAGTGATTTCAAAAGATTTTCTTTTATATAAACGAGCCCCAAAGAAATGAGAATAGTACAAGCCAAAATAAACGCGTTTTCACCCAAACAATAGTATCATGGTACATTACACTACACCAAACAATGTGTGTACCGTAAAAGAATATAACGATACAATAATTCGAGTCGGAGGTGTACAGAACGATATCTTCACCTTTCTGTGATAAGTTTTTCACGCATAAAATAAACCCCAGTTATTCAATACAGAGGGTCGCACACCAACAATGAAAAGAATAGGAGATGAGGCCGACTAGGATTTCCTTTCCCCCCCTCTCTCTGAATCCAATTGTAACTTAGAGTGAAGTTTTTAGAAATGGAAAGCAAGAATATAACTATATATCTATAAAACAATAGCAAACAAATAAATAGACACGCACACAACAGACTGATAACTCACCAAAACCTGTGAGTGAGCTCTGGGGACTATACAGGCTCTGGAGAACCAGACACCTCACCGCGGACACAAACTAGCGTCACAACGATGGCTCGGAGGACCCAAACCTTACCGGCGCGGTCACGCCCGAAGACCTCCCTCCAAGGCTCTTGAAAAAAAAAGAAAATAAATGTTCTCAGTCCAGGCTAACGGGACTCGAACTTTACTTGCTCTCAAGGTGAGCCAAGTGATCAGCATGGGCTGCACGGGATGTCTGTACACTGATGCCACTTCTAGCTGACACAAAATAACGCACGTGAAGCGTGCACGTGAGGAACGCGCGCGCGCGCGCGCGCACACACACACACACACACACACACACACACACACACACACACACACACATGCGTAAACACGCGGAGCACAGGCGCACGCCCTAAACCACTTGACAGTTCGTGACAGATTCAGTATGTCAAGATTTGACCCAGCATCCAAAGTTTCACCACAATGATATGTCAACATGGGTTGAATCTATCAGACAGTTTGAAAAACACGGCAGGAGATCTGTTTTCCATTCGCCTTTAATGTCCTGAACAGAGCAATTACACAGTTTTTGGCGCGACTGGCCATATTTGGCAGAGAATACATGTATGAGAAACAATGCACCCGTAACGCAGACAATCAATATCCCGATCGTTATTCTGGCATGCGCGTCATATCCAATATTTGACTACGCGGGTCTGTTTCTTTGATCCATGAACTGAGAAAAGGTAACTCTGTTTGCAATGGAGAGACAGGCGTCATCTTCACACTATTTCTGAAGCAGGCCTCTTCTGTAAACTTCTTTTCGATCGGTAGAAAAACCTTTCAAGTTTCACCTGCTGGTGACCCAAATATAATGAATTATCAGCTTTAGAATGCCGCCAGCTCTTCCTGCCAATCAGATTGATCATTTTTGAGGTATGGGATATGAAGCCAGCGAAATGTGTCAAAACGTCTGGGGACACAAAGCGCTGGTTTCGTCACATTGGTAATGGTGATGAGAAGGGCAAGCTTCAGGCTCTTGTTTGGTCTGACCGTCGTAAGGTCACCCTTCTTTCTTCTGCCCACGATGGAACTGATGGCGAGCTTGCCATTAAAGGTGCAGGGGGTGTTGGAAAAAGCCATGTATTCTAGGCCCCTGGCTGTGGCTGATTACACCAAGAATTACAATGGTGTTGACAAGCATGATCAACTGCGATCATATCATGGTTCCAAGCAAAAATTCACAAAGTGGTGGAAACATGTGTTCTTCTTCTGCCTGGACATTACAGCAGTAAATGCTTATGTCATCTAAAGAAACGCTGCAACTGCCCCACTGAAAAAGCATGTGGAATTTCAGACTGAGATCTTCATGGGCATGGTTAATGGTTTCAAGGGTCGAAAACGGATAGGCCGTCCCGTCGTTCATGATGCGCTCAGACAAGCACAAGCACACCCCTTCCAAAATGCAGTCTGCCAGAGGCACGAAGGACTGTGTGTTGTGCAAAAAGGCAGGGGGAACAACCCCAGCAGGCAATGCCATCCAGTCAGCACATGGGTGGGTGATCTGTCAGGTGTCTCTGTGCAAGGATCGCGGCTGCTTTGGTTCTTTTCATCAGCAGGAGTAGGTTCCAATACACTCATTCTTAGCAGTACAGCTGATACTGGAGTCCACCAAGAACTGGACTGTGTCATTATTGTTTTGCACGGACTGCTCTGGGGTTGACTAAGTGAATAAAAGTACCACAAACAAAAGTACCGAAGTTTGTGCAAGTGAAGGAAGTGCAAAACAGAAAGAAAATTTCACGTAGCGCACTGTGTGTGAGAAAAGTGCTAAAAAGCAAGAACATTTCAAGTCACTGTGTTCTTTGTGTGTGATCACATTTGGATTATATAATTCAATATATCTGGAACCATATGGTGAGTACAATAAAAATGCTTGAGTGTTGTTTTGTATTGTGATGCCTGCCTTTCTTCCTTCCTACTAACACCTGCATATATATAATATAGAAATATTACTAGTCGTAGGAATGTTTTTTTTCTCACAAGCACAAACTAATTCATGCAGATCAAAAGGCATGCACTCCAATACTTTTATCCAGCAAATATGAAATGATTTTGACCTGTTGTTCATTTTTTACATTTGTTTCACTACTATGTAAACGTTTTGTGACTGAAAAGCGACACAAAATGTTCACATATTTTCTTTATAACTACTAACACCTCACAACACCTATCCGTTCTTTTCAGATGGTGAACCTGACCACTTGCCACCAAAAAGGTAGGTACAACAGAGTTGATGGGTGCTGTATAGCCTGTCTTTCACCTATTTAACTAACATAGGTATGTTTTCCAGGTAAATTGAGGTGTGCGAGTGTTGAGCAGAAAAAATAATTTGACAACAAACCTAAAATAACAGCTGGAAACTGAAGTTCAGCTGTCCATAGACTTTTGCTTAAAATTTGAAGTCTTTATATGCATTATTGTTTTTCTACAAATTTTTAAACTCAGTATCGCAAATTCAGACCGCAGATTCCAATACAAACTTTGTGGTCGAGGCGACTTCTGTCACGGTGTTATTCAGTGATCCAAAGGTTAATAATCATTGCACGATAGAGTAGAGAGCTACATCGCATAGATTGATCTGATTTCCATCGAGCAGCCAACTCGTTCGAACACACAACTGTCGGCGTATTCAAGGAGTTTCGTGTTCCAGAAAAGTTAATTAAGCAATGCCAGGATTTGGTCGATTACTTCTTTTCTTCATGATCCCAGGTGAAAAAGTCCGATCTAATGGATCATTACGACCTGACCTATCAGACACGATTCAAGTGGTCATTTTTACTATTTGTCTAACACTTGATATATCCTGTCAAGCTGATAAAGAATTCCCGAACTTGGAGAGTACATCTGTAAGAATAACACATGTTTTTTTGTGCGTGTTTATTTTTAGTAACACATGTATACATGCATTGTGTTGAATATGAACGTCGAGAAGCTGAATTAGAAATCTGAATATTTCAGTTTCGTCATTGTTTTTTCCTTATATGTCTTTTAAATCGATTTTCCATCCAGATCTATCTATTAATGTATATTCATCTATCTCTCTATCGATCTATCTATATCTATCTATCTATCTATCTGTCCATGTGTGTGTATACACATATACATGTCTGTGTCTGTGTCTGCATGTCTGTGTGTCTGTGTCTGTGACTGTGTATGTGTCCCGTTACATAATTTGTCAAATTCTGTCAAACTTCTCGCGACTGGAGAGAACAACCGTCCACATTCACCTGTTATAAAGACCTTGAAACAGTGCGTTACGTCTGGCCACGACACGACCAAACTGCCACCGCCGACCGCCCTGAATGTAGCCTGAAGGCTGCGGGCACTGTGTAACCTCGCACGGGTGAACCTGTCCCATGTGCTTTGTGCCGGTGTTTGCCTGCGGGTTTGGGAGGTGGTAGGCAAACCGGGCTGGTTTGGGTGATACGCCGGCATGAGCTTTCAAGTGGCCTCTTGACTTGTCGGGCAGTGTTGGGTGGTCGTGGGGTGATTTCAGGGGAAAACACCCGCTTATGGACGCAGGCATGCAGACACACACGCGTGAATAGACAGACACAAGAGTGCGCGGGCGCCTGCGCGCGCGCGCCTACACACACACACACACACACACACACACACACACACACACACACACACACAGTGCGCACATACACGCACACACGCGTGCACACACACACACACACACACACACACACACACACACACACACATCACAGGCGCGCGCGCGCGCACGTGCACACACACACACACACACACACACACACACACACACACACACACACACACACACACTCCAACGTAAGGGTGACACCTTTACACCCAGTCGCTTCCTGTATTCGTAGAACCTTCAGTTGTGTCATGAATGATGATGCAGTTGTCCGGTGTGGAGAACGACAGTGAGTGAAAGGATGAAATGTGTTTTTCTTTTCGGCCCTGGCTAGTTCTTACCTGGCACTGAGCGTGCCATGGATTCAAGCGGGAAGACTGGAGCCAGACAGTCCAGTTTCATCCATCTCAGGAAGTCAGACAACCTCTTCCACCCAAGGCTGCGTTCTTCGCTGACTGCAGATCCCTGCTGCAGGGACCTCAGAGCAACAGAAGCGAGCAGCAGCTGCAAAAAATAAAAAAGGACCCCCATGTTCTTTCAGGACAATACACCATTGTGCTCCGGTGGATTCCATCCGACTGTGGGATCACCGGCAATGAGAAGGCTGACGCTCTGTCCAAGGCAGGCAGCAATATGAAGCAGTTCAGTCACCCGGTGACCTACAGAGAGGCCAAAACTATCACCTACAACCAATATCAAAACCTGTGGAAGAGAAGGCTGGGTGCAGACAGTTGTGCTGATCCAATCCGTCGGCAAACAATCCTCTTCAGACTGAGAACTAGCCACTACCCACTGCTGAGCCACCTCAGCCGAATTAAGATTGCCCACACAGAAGAATGTCCTTGTGGCACTGGATCTCAGACCCCAGAACACATCCTCCATCACTGTCCAGCCCATGATGTTCTACGACATGAAACCTGGCCAGAGGGTGCAGAACTGCAGATGCAGCTTTGAAGCAACCGTCAAGACCTGGAGAAGACTGTGGGTTTCATCCTGGCGACAGGATTGAAGATCTAACGCAAAACACTAAAAAAAATGGACTGCAGAAAAAGAAGAATCCAACTGATGGACTCGTCTTTAACAGTGTGGTTCAAAATTTCCGATCAACGCTGCAGGTGTCTGTAATTCCCTGACCTGGTTAACGCTGGAATATACTATAAACTAAAGGACTAGAGTGCAACCTTGCCATGTAGTTTCAGAAAGGAACGGAACACCATAGCATCATTTTCATAATCCCCATTCTAATGATCATAGTATTAAAAAAAATCATATTCTCTGATCCCTCGTGCCCTGCTACGGCAGTGATCTGTTTCAATCTTCACGGATCAGTTCGTACTGAAGTCGTTAGAATCGGATCATTTGGGGGTGACTGTCGTTGGAGGAACATCGTAGCACCTTCCAGGGGGAGGGGGGATGGCTTTGGGGGATGAAGGTGAGGACGAGGGGACGAGGGCGTCCATTCATGCCAATTCCGTACCTAAGTAATCATTATCGTGATAAAAAGGTCAGTCAGTGTTATGCTGCATATATTGGATCAGAATAAGCACTGCTGAACACCACCAAAATGAGTCAGCAGAGTGCAGTATCCCTCGGGTAGTCAGCAGAGTGCAGTATCCCCTCGGGTAGTCAACAGAGTGCAGTATCCCCTCGGGTAGTCAGCAGAGTGCAGTATCCTCTCGGGTAGTCAGCAGAATGCAGTATCCCCACGGGTAGTCAGCAGAGTGCAGTATCCCCTCGGGTAGTCAGCAGAGTGCAGTATCCCTCGAGTAGTCAGCAGAGTGCAGTATCCCTCGGGTAGTCACAGAAGTGCAGTATCCCCTCGGGTAGTCAGCAGATGCAGTATCCCCTCGGGTAGTCAGCAGAGTGCAGCATCCCCTCGGGTAGGTTATCACATTGATCAGTTCATGGGGACTGCCATACTGGAGAAACTCGGGAATGACTCGACACCACCGGTGTGTCCGGGATGACCGGCATGGGAACAAATGTTTAGAGGAAAAAATAAAACAGAAACTGGAGAACAATAAGGAGATGTCTGGGAATTAAGTGAGTTATGGACGACGATGAACGAAAGTATGGAAAGGGAAGAGAACGGGAGAGAGGGAGACGGAGGGGGTTAGGAGCGTGTGAAGGAAGCAAATGAAGAAGGAAGGACGGGAAAGGGAAAGAGAACCCAGAGGTTTTCATGTCATCAGGGCCGCCAGGATAGACACTTAAACGGTCCTGGATCTCCACAGCCCTGTAGCTCTGTCATCATCATACCAAACAGGGTAGCTCTGTCCTCAGTCACACCAAACAGGGTAGCTCTGTCCTCAGTCATACCAAACAGGGGTAGCTCTGTCTCCTCAGTCATATACCAAACAGGGTAGCTCTGTCCTCAGTCATACCAAACAGGGGTAGCTCTGTCCTCAGTCATACCAAACAGGGGTAGTCTGTCCTCAGTCATACCAAACAGGGATAGCTCTGTCCTCAGTCATACCAAACAGGGGTAGTTCTGTCCTCAGTCATACCAAACAGGGATAGCTCTGTCCTCAGTCATACCAAACAGGGGTAGCTCTGTCCTCAGTCATACCAAACAGGGGCTGTCACCAGTTCAGACCTTCGGCTCATCCTACCAGAACTCCACAGCTTCGCCTCGACAACGTCCACCTTCCACTGCAGTCACCAGCATGGTGTTAGACAGGGAAGTCATGGCGGAACTCCCGGCTTGCATGAGACAAGAGTT
>CM065732.1:36458989-36461489 GCA_033310375.1 Conus canariensis
CAACAAATGAACTTGTTTGGAAGCATGGAAGTATGTTTGAGAAGGTTCAGAACTCAACAAATGAACTTGTTTGGAAGCATGGAAGTATGTTTGAGAAGGTTCAGAACTCAACAAATGAACTTGTTTGGAAGCATGGAAGTATGTTTGAGAAGGTTCAGAACTCAACAAATGAACTTGTTTGGAAGCATGGAAGTATGTTTGAGAAGGTTCAGAACTCAACAAATGAACTTGTTTGGAAGCATGGAAGTATGTTTGAGAAGGTTCAGAACTCAACAAATGAACTTGTTTGGAAGCATGGAAGTATGTTTGCGCCTCCCCTCTCAGATTCCCGTAAATGAAAGAAGTTAACATGAAATGTCTGTTTTATGCCGCAACGTTGCCTCTGGCTTTCTCTTGTCGATCTTGTCGGACTTTCAGAATGTGTAGAAGTTAACAATGAAATGTTCTGTTTTATGCCGAAAACGTTGCCTCTTGGCTTTCTCTTGTCGATCTTGTCGGACTTTCAGAATGTGTAGAAGTTAACATGAGATGTCTGTTTTATGCCGCAACGTTGCCTCTGGCTTTCTCCTGTCGATCATGTCGGACTTTCAGAATGTGTTTACTCCAACCAGGTAGCTGTAATCATCTGCAGTGACACATATTCTGTCTAGACTGTGGACGATGTTCCAAACTTTTAGCTTCCGCTTCTTTGATTACAATCGCCATTTGTCTGGATATCTTGCACTCTGATTACAATACGCCATTTGTCTGGATATCTTGCACTCTGATTACAATACGCCATTTGTCTGGATATCTTGCACTCTGATTACAATACGCCATTTGTCTGGATATCTTGCACTCTGATTACAATACGCCATTTGTCTGGATATCTTGCACTCTGATTACACTGTGCCATTTGTCTGGATATATCTTGCACTCTGATTACCATGTGCCATTTATCTGGATATCTTGCACTCTGATTACACTGTGCCATTTGTCTGGATATCTTGCACTCTGATTTCCGCCACACAGAAAAGATTTATTTCATACTTAAAACAAATATTTTACTTAAAACTTAAATGTTTCAACCAGGAACACACCTTTCATTCTCCATGGTCTGATTTTCAGGTTATTGGTAAATATGCATGTGTGAAATATCTGTATGATATAAAAGTTAACGATAATTATTGTCATGTTTTGCTGCCCTCGGTACAAGTATCCGTGGTCATGTCAGTTTATTTTTCAATCATGTGTGTATATATGTCCATGTTTTGCCTAGGGTATTCTTGGCTGGTTGGTATTCTGTGTAATGTCCGGTCACCTGTTGGTGATTGCAGATATTAAAACAACATCATGTTACCATGAATTACCCGTTATCGTAAGCTGATAAGGAAACAGGAACAAAGCAGGACGGATCCTGCTGTCCCGCGTGCTGTCCCGCTTTCCAAGGAGTGTTTCCTGTGTCAGTTTTAACACTGAGCCATAGCATACTGGAACAATCTTTTTGATAATATGGCAGTGTTTACCGCGACGGCAGCGGAGTATGAGATTCAAGTGACAGTAGACCTGTACTTCTCAGAACAAGTTCGTTTCTTTCGTTCGGTGGAATAGTGATTTTTGTTTCTTTTAAATCGATATTCCCCACTGCTCATTACTCTCACGATCCTCATTTCGGCTTTCTGTATACATCAACTCCTCTGTGCGTCTTGTCGCAGCTCCAGCCTCCACACGCCATAGGGAGCAATCAATATCCGGTCGTCATGAGGCAACCAATCAGAGGAGACGCTGCACAGCTGAGGAGTAGCTTCAGTAGTGCTCAATAAACCTGTTCAAATCCAGCATGTACGTGAACCACCACCACTTTTTACCAAACCTACAGAGCGATGTCATCAGTGTAGATCGTTAAAAAAAAAATGACACGATGGCTCAGTGAGCGGTAGTATGCGGAATGATTTGAGGTTGAATTGTAAAGCTGTGAACGAGCACACTGTCTCAGAAGGTTTGATGTCTGTTAGATACAGGTGTATGGCCTGTAAGGCAAGAGAGGCGCACGAGGAAGAGAGATCTGCAGTCATGCGGTCCCATTTTCCCTGTCTTTCCTTAGTACATTGTGTGCTCCTGGTGGTACAGACTTCCTCTTTGCCTCCCTGCCTCTGTGTTCCTCTCTGAAATAACCAGAGTATACATCACGCTGTAAAAGGTCATTGATGGTGTGTGTTGATAAATCTATAGCACGCTGTAAAAAGCCATTGATGGTGTGTATTAATAACTCTTAAGTGGTGATGGGGGAACCTTTATTGTTGCTCTTGTTCTCAGAATATTGAAGGCAAGAGCGGCAGCGAGGAAGAGAGATCTCCAATCATCCAGTCCCATTTTTCGCGTTAAGGAAAAGTCCTTGTAAGTTGTATGCATATGCATAGATAGATAGATAGAGAGAAATAGATAGGTAGATAGACAGACAGATAGATAGATAGAGAGAGAGAGCTAGGTAGACAGACAGATAGATAGAGAGACAGAGATA
>CM065732.1:36476489-36478989 GCA_033310375.1 Conus canariensis
TCCTGCTATATAAACAAGCAGCTCATTTCACGGGCAAAAAAAAGGATTGCAGTTATTTCAGATCCTCAAGCCGGCCGGTTGAGAAATTCTCATTTCACCTCAGATTACATTTTCACACTGTTCGCTTGCAGGGCTAAACACACGTAAACGAACAGCAGACTCTACACAGATTTATTGATTTTAGTAAGGCCTTTGTCAAGGCACAGTATGGTCTTAATCAATGTACTGGTCAGAAGCAGCGTTAGAGATAGCATACGTAAAAGTTTTGGTTAGTTCTGCTGGATTTTAAATGTTTGCAAGGTGTAAAGTAGGTTTGCGTCCTTAGTCCGACCTTGGTTTGTTAACGAAATGGCGCCCGGCATACTTTTATGA
Source organism: Conus canariensis (assembly GCA_033310375.1). Lineage (NCBI taxonomy): Eukaryota > Metazoa > Mollusca > Gastropoda > Neogastropoda > Conidae > Conus > Conus canariensis. The sequence continues at coordinate 36,476,862 of CM065732.1, forward strand.
AGCAAGCATGGATTTGCTAACCAACGATGTAGAAATTTTTGCACTGCTGTTAACTGATGATATAAACCACAGAGAGAGAGAGAGAGAGAGAGAGAGAGGAGAGAGAGAGAGAGAGAGAGAGAGAGAGAAAATATTCGTGGAAATGTAGGTTACTGATCATTTTTGCTCGATCTACACAACAACTCTGTTCACAGACTCTATCTGAGAGACAGCAATATGACAGTCATATGCCTTCTCATCACTTAAAGTTATTTGTTTTGTTTCTTTGTGGGTTTTTTTTTTCGTTTTGGTTTGTTGTTTTCGTTTGTTTGTTTGCTTATAATCTTATGGGTAACAGTATACTTGCATTCCTCCATCCCTCCATCCCTCTGCAACGTCTGCCTCCACAAGAAACGCATCACTTCTGATTGAAAGGCCGGCACAGAGTCTGCATTTACCACGCTGAATCTCGCTCCAGCATGACAAATCCCACAACCTGATTATAAGACAAAAAATCATGTGAGCTCAATCGTCTTCGTTGTTATGTTCCACACTCCGGAGAGAGAGAGAGAGAGAGAGAGAGAGAGAGAGAGAGAGAGAGAGAGAGAATGAGAGAGTGAGAGAGAGTGAGAGAGAGAGAGAGACAGACAGACAGACAGTGACAGAAACAGAGACAAACAGACAGTATGACAGACAGACGGACGGACAGACAGACAGACCGACAGACAGGCAGTCAGATGTATGTACTCCCTGCTTCCTCCCCAACCCTAGCTCTCTCTCTCTCTCTCTCTCTCTCTCTCTCTCTCTCGTCTGTCTGTCTGTCTCTCACACTGGGTTACCCGTTTACTCAACAACGTAATCAACACCTTCTTTCAGCAATTCAGCCACACTCCAACAAGTGAATACCACTACCTGTTTCTACCAATCACGGGGAAGGTTACATAATTCAGTGAAGCATGCCACCCACACAGTATACACCCTGAAGTTTACCAAGCTACATCAAAAATCAGAAAGAAAAAGAAAAGAATTTTGAAAACAAAAAGAAAAGAAAGAAAAGCAAACAAACGCATTGAACTCGGAAACCCTTGCAAAAAGGGAGGTAATAACAGGCCAGCACATGTTGCACAACATTCTTCAATTCAAAACTCTCTCCCACTGCGAGAGAAATGAGATACAGTGCCACCTCTTTTTTCAATCTCTAAATAGATCTGCGTTATCCATATCAGTTCACATTTCTTTTTATGAAGCCAAGGAGAAAAAAAAAAAAAAAAAAAGAATCCTAGCAAAATATTTGGGGGTTATGTTTATAAAATGCGAGGGATCAGTTGAAAAATAAAGACGAAGTTTAAACGATTTTATTTGAGGGTGGGGAGGGGGTTTGTTTTATTTTTGTTTGTTTGTTTTTTGTTTTTTTTAATTCATTTGTTTCTTTTCAAAGCCCTCCAGCAAGAGGATTTGAATTCGCATAGGGATAACATACTTCAAAATCCGTCCAAACAAACTGGTTATCGTGTGCCCCTGGTGGCCGAAAAGGAGAGACAGACTTAGCTGTTTGCCTACATGTCTACTCCTTCCACACCCGCTCGTATCTTTGAAAGCGAAGAAGCTCCGTTGTGCCATCCATGTGATATACTACCCACTATACAGAGAACATGTTCTTATAGAGCGGTGGGACTGACACTATATCAGACATAAAGTCACAGCAGATCTAGTTGCGACGACTGCAGGCGGAAATCTAAACAAATCTTAAATAAATGTTAGCGAACCGCCAAGAAAAACGTGGACAAACGAATCACAAGACAAAACACGACGCGTTTCGACCTTTAGGTCTTCTTCAGGCAAGACACAAACAAATAGGACAATGAAAATGAACTACTATTGCCTTATTATCACCAAAAGTAGTAGTCAGCCTGTCTTAATTTATTTCTTTTCAATAATTTGACCTTTATTAGTATTCCTATCAGTAATATAATTATCGTCATTACTACCTTGACTCACACATGATCTCCCTTCTAACAGCCTCGTTCTCATTCAACGCCTACCTGAAGAGATCAAAGCTAAGTGACAGACTCTTTCATTTTCATTGTCCTATTTGTTTGTGTCTTGCCTGAAGAAGACCTAAGAGGTCGAAACGCGTCGTGTTTTGTCT
>CM065732.1:36488062-36490562 GCA_033310375.1 Conus canariensis
ACACTACACTACACTACACTACACTACACTACACTACACTACACTACACTACACTACATGACATTAGCGAAGTAGTGAAATATTTTCTCTCTCTCTCTCTCTCTCTCTCTCTCTCTCTCTCTCTCTCTCTCTCTCTCTCTCTCTCTCTGCCTGTCAGTCAGTATACTCTCTCCCTGACTATGCGTGCAAGCGCGAGTGAGTGAGCGAGTGAAAGAGAGAGAGATAGAGAGAGATAGAAACACACACACACACAAACACACACGCGCGCGCGCACGCATGAGCACGCACACACACAACACACACACACACACACACACACACACACACACACACACACACACACACACATAGTCAGTGTACCACTCCTATATAGTCTAAATCGGACCAATCTGTGACAGAGTAATATCCATAAAAAAAGTCATTTTCGGACATATATGTACACAAGATCTCGATCATCCCAATCTGAAACGCTTCAGTCATTGTGAACTCTTAAACAAAAACCGTGAGAATGGGCCTAGAGGGAGTGGCTGCCGTAGCGGCGTCAGAGAGAGAGAGAGAGAGAGAGAGAGAGAGAGAGAGAGAGAGAGAGAGAGAGAGAGAGGCATTGAAACAGAAAGACAGACAGATAGAGACACAGAGAGCCAGACTGGGAATAAGAGACAGTGAGATAGAAAGAGAAGGGGAAGGGGAAGAGAGAGAGAGAGAGAGAGAGAGAGAGGAGAGAGAGAAAGAGAGAGAGAGATACAATGAGAGGCATAGAGAGAGACAAATAGACAGACAGAGAGATAGTGAGATACAGAGAGAGAGAGACTATGAAAGAGAGTGACTGAGATAGAGAGAGAAAGGCATACCATGACAAACAGAGAGAGAGGAGAGAGAGAGAGAGCATGACAGACAGAGAGACAGACAGAGACAGACAGAGAGACAGAGAGAGAGTGGGGCAAGAGTTTCAAATCATGACTTCATTTGTTTGCAGTCGTGATCTCTCTGTGGACTGACGTCATTGTCCCGCTGTGTGAGCTGTCCTCTACCAGGCACGCCTTCGATCTCTCCCACGCTGTTAGCAATCACATTATCTATCGATCTCCTGGCTCTGCTGTCCATCGCTGTGATACTATCCATCTCTTTGATTCACTGTCTGTGCTGTGTGCTGTGGGGGGAGGGGGGGGGGGAGTGGGATGAAAATAGTTATTGATATTTGTCTGTTTGCTCCAAGTGTACTAGAAGTACAGAAATTGTGGGTGGGTGTATGGCGGAGTGTGGTAAGAGAGACAGGTACACAGATACAATGCCCGGAGACGAACAAAAAGCAGATACCAGCAGGCTGATGGTCGATTGTTCACATGCAAATACGTGCGCACATGCACGAATTCACACACGCACACACACACACACACACACACACACACACACACACACACACACACACACACACACACACACACACGTTGTCAGTGTATCACCCCTATGTAGTGTGAAGCGAGACCAATCAGTCTGACACATTTCATATACATAAAAAAAATACACGCTTCAGACATCCATGTACACACGATCTCCATCATCCCAATCGGGAACGCTTCAGTCATTGTGAACTCTTTAACAAAAGCCGTGACGATAGTCATAGAGGGAGTGCCGGTCAATGAGCCAGCAGAGAGACGGTTTTTTTTTTTTTTTTTATTTTTTTTTTATTCGCAAAGGCCGTAGCCCCTTAGAAGGGGTAAATACATATCAAACCGCGCAAGTCAACTCATTTAACTACCTTAACACATAAGTGACGGTCTTAAAATATCATTTCGCATTCTAAATACCTTATACAAACACAAAGCGAACTGTTTAATTGTGTCTTCATTCAAAGATGCCATTAACATAATCAGTTTGAAGAAACAAGGTTTTCTTAAGTACTTAGGTGGGATTAATTGCTGTCGAACAACATGTAGTTTAGAACAAGTGAGAACAAAATGAATTTCATTTTCATCATCTTTGTAACAGAGTGGACATGTAAAATTACGATCATTCAAAGGCCTGTAACGGTTAGAATGTACACAGATATCCAATACACCAAACCTGAATTTTGTGACAATATATTTAATATGTCTGTTAGTCTGCATTTATAAGTACCTTGGAATACGATGTGAAGAATTTAACAATCTGTAAATATCAAACCGGTGGCTGTCATCAACATGGGAATTCCATCTTTGCCAGTTACAATCGATTAACCTTTGCCGAAACACGCGAATAAAACTATTTATGTCATCTACTCCCTGCCAGCAGAGAGAGAGAGAGAGAGAGAGAGATGAGAGAGAGAGAGACAGAGACAGAGAGTGAGACAGACAGACAGACAGACAGACAGACAGACAGACAGAGACAGAAACCATGACTGACGGAGAGAGAGAGAGAGAGAGAGAGAGAGAGAGAGAGAGTGAGAGAGAGAGAGGCGTTGAAACAGAACAGACAGACAGACAGATAGAGACATAGAGAGCCAGACTGGGAATAAGACACA
>CM065732.1:36495562-36498062 GCA_033310375.1 Conus canariensis
CCGTATACCATGTCATTTGGTGTCCTTGGGCTAACATTCAACAGCTTTTTCAAAGCAAACATGTGCACTTTTTCTATTGTAGAAGATCCGGTCAGTCCCCAAATTTCAGAGCCATATAGAAGGATAGGTTTTATTTGAGCATCAAATAACTTTAGAAAAATCTTGGCCGAAAAGTCACCCATCTTCCATAAAGTTTTGAATATATCGATAACACCTTTCTTGGCTTTAGTCGCCATGTCTTCCAGAGCCCTAGAGAACGATAATCTGGTACTAAAAAACAACCCTAGGTATTTGTAAGAATTTACTACTTCCATTTGAAGGCCGTTATATATCCATGCCTCACGTCGAGAAATATAGCCACCATTCCTGAAAATGATTATTTTTGATTTGTCAAGATTGACATGTAAATCTAATTCAGATGCCTTAATTGCAAGAACATTGAGCTGGTTCTGAAGTCCAGCAACCGTGTCTGACAAAAGTACAATGTCGTCCGCAAAAAGTAAAATAAACAGCTCAATCATGTTAGGGTTCAGTTGAATGCCGTGTCGTCCATTTTCAATTATCCTGTGGCCAGTTCGTTAATGAACAGAGAAAAAAGTAGCGGACTGGTAACCTCGCCTTGTTTTAAGCCTTTGTAGCAAGTGAATGCTTCCGTCATCTTGATCCCACAGCGTACTCGAGCTTTTACAGTTTTATACATGCTTTGGATTGTCAATAACATTTTCTCTTTAATTCCGGATTTTCGCAATATAGGCCAAAGTTTTCCGTGTGAAATTAAATCGAAAGCCTTACGGAAGTCAATGAAAGCAACAAATAATTTCCTGTTTCTAAGTAGGTATTTTTGAACCATCGAAAAAAGAGTAAAAATGTGATCGATGGTTGAATGATCTTTCCGAAAACCAGCTTGAATTTCTCCTAGCAAACCTTTAGATTCAACCCATTTGGACAGTCTCTTATTGATTATGTAACTGTACAATTTACCACTTAAATTCAAAAGTGAGATGCCTCTATAGTTGTCAGGTTTGTGCAGATTACCCTTCTTATGCACAGGTTGTATGATAGCCTCGGTCCAAGCTGCTGGGTACTGACCTGATGAAAAAACAGCATTAAAAAATCGCAGAAGAAAAGGAACAACTATATCCCTCGAAGATTTGAGTAATTCAGGCAAAATACCGTCTGGACCTGCTGCTTTGTTATTTTTTAAGTGATTAATTGAGTCTACTACTTCTTCTTCAGTAATATCATCATTCAGTGGTGCAAAATCTGAATTATCATTTTCTTCTTCAAGATCCGGTTCAAAAATTGGAGAATCGTCATCCATAGAAACATTAGTATCTACTTCAAAGACCCTCTTAAAGTGTTGCAACCACTCTACATCCGTAATATTACCAACCTTTCTACTTTTTGTTGAAAAATGTTTTACATTTTTCCAAAACTGTCTGGAGTCGTTTACATTCTGTTCAAGTTCTGCTCTGCATTTGGTTTTGTATGTTTTCTCCTTATCATCCAATAACTTTTTATATGACCTTCTCTTCTCAAAGTATTCGTGTCCATCCTCTGTGGCGTTTTCTTTTTGTAAACGTTTGAAATCGCGTAGTGCTTTTCTGGTATTCTTTCGACTTTCATAGCACTCCGAGTCAAACCAAACATTACCTTTGATGGTCCTACCACCACGCTGCTTTACAGACATGCAAGAGGCGGCAGATTTTAGGGTGGCAGAAAACAAATCAAGTGCACTGTCCATGTCAACTTCAATTAACTGTTTCGCTTGCTCAAGCGAGGTTTTGTTTTCTGGTAAATTAATTTGATATAGAAAGTCTTCTCGCCTATCTTCAGACCAAACTAGTTTGAAAATAGGCGAGTCATTAACTTCAGCATCATCCGTTTGCTGGTTACACATCACAATGCATTCGACAGGCATGTGCTTTGAGTGAATTTTTCATGAACAAAAAGTCTTCTGGGTAAGAGCACAAAGAAGTAGAGAAAATAAAATAATCAATAACACTGTTTCCAGAGGGAGCTATATAAGTGAAACAACCATCTGTGTCTCCTAAACAAACACCATTCAAAATATACAGATCAAAACCGGTACATAAACTAAGTAATTTTTGACCATAATCATTGATCACAGTGTCCTGCGAAGAACGAAGAGGGGGAGTCTGATCATCAGTGTCAGAGTCAATACACTGGTCATGGTGAGCGGGGTCAGACATCCATCGTCTACAGTCAGCTGTGCAGGAAAGATATCAGAGGTTCTAGCATTAAAGTCCCCACACAAGATAAATTCAGCTTCTTCTTGTTTTTCAATAATATCGAGCATGCATTGTTCAAGAACAGAGATCCCATTGTCCACGTCACTAGTGTCATAAAACGGACTATTTACTGGATTCAGGTAAACACTAATAATGAAAACATCAGACTCGGTTCCAAACAGTCGCTTATCAGCTTGGAGTACGATAACATTATCTATTTTGTTGGAATTTCTTTTATAGATTGCAAA
>CM065732.1:36505562-36508062 GCA_033310375.1 Conus canariensis
TTGTTCGTTCGTTCGTTCATCCATCCATCCATCCATTCATTCATTCATACTTTCTTTCTTCCTTTCCTTTCTTCTTTCTTTCCTTCTTTCTTCTTCTTTGAACAAATGCATGGAAAGCGATAGAGAGAAGAAAACAAAGGACAGAATAACAGGAAAGAAGGAAGAGTAAATTCATGAATCACTGGGGGGAAAATCCTTCATCGTTTATGTTGTGCTAGTAACAATGCCATCACGGCAAGGCTCCATACTTTGATGCTGCATTTCCTGCCGCAGCAACTCTCGCAGTGGGAACGGTGAGACAACAACAACAACAAAAAATGGTTCTTGACTGCCGAGGGAAGAGGGAACGTGTGATAGACTATCAACTACATTCCTTTCACTTCGTTTGGCACTACACAGCGACAGAATAGCTTAAAGCATGATAAAGTTACAAGCATTATTAACTACACTTTCTTAACTTCATTTTACACTGAACAGCGACAGAATAGCTGTATGCATGATAAAAATACAAACATTATCAACTGCATTCTTTTCACGTCGGTATACACTAAACAGCGACAGAACAGCTGAAAGCAGAATAAAAATATAAACATTATGAACTCCTCCCCTTTCACTCCATTTAACACTAGAACTGCGACAGAACAACTTCAAGCTTGGTGATGGTACAAACACGGTGACTTCACTGCTACGGGCCTTGAGAAATGCAAGGTCTGATTCTGAGAGCAACTGGAGTCCAACATGTTATGAAGGAAAGTTGGCTTGAAAGTGGAGTGACAGCAGGCGGAAACTGGAAGTTGAAACGAGAGCAAGAACAGAATGACTAGCCGGCCAAAACGAAGCAACAAACAAATTACAAAACAAACACAACGCATTTCGACCTACTGGGTCTTCTTCAGGGCAAATAACAATCATGACAAATGACATTAAAAAAATAAAATAAAACAAAGAACGAAATCGTGTTCAAAATTATGCACCCAGATCATAATTTGACAATGATTTCGTCCTTTGTTTTAATTTTTTGTATGTGATTAGTGTATTATTACCATGTTCCCGAGGCGGCCGTAAAGAAGAAACAGTTTTGTGCCGTTTGCATACAGGCCCATTCTTATCTTTTAAAAGGTGAAGAAGATCCATGGCGCATTCCATGTCATTTCACACTCTCAGTGAAACTTGTCTCTTTGGAGTGTTGGGACTTGCATGATGTGGGACATAAATACTTTACAGCAGACTCCATGAAAACCTTGTTAGAGATGTCCCACCTGACGTGATCTTTGAATTTCTGAAGGAGATTAACATTTTTCATATGGTCTAAGATTTTACGGAGGAAAGGTTTTTAACGAAATTCCCGGTGTGTTTTTAGAAGGTATGTTTTAAAGCGTTGTGTGAATGAAGGGGTTTTATTCTTTTTTTCTTAAAAAAAATCACTTGTGAGTTACCTTCAAAGCAGTGACAGCCCTGATATGGCCCTTTGCGGTCGGCTGGGTTGTAAGCAACATTACCATTGCCATTACCATTCTTAAAACAGGAGGAAATAGAATGACTCCTAGCACACATCTCAGCTTTTTTGGCTGTGGTGAAGAGACTGTGGCCTTGACCTTTGCTCCCCCCCCCCCCCCCCTCCTCTTGAAGCGGTTGTTCAACACCTGTTCCTTGATCAGTTGCAAGTTGATGCCTTCCTCTTCTTTCTTCTTCTTCTTCTTCTTCTTCTTCTTCAATTCCGTTTCCATGTACTCCGCCACAGAGGAGATTTGGAAATCATTAGTGGTTGAATAAAATTGCATGGTGGAGGTAGGATGGTGAAAATAGTGGTTGAGGAAGGCGTCGGTGTGTGTGTGTGTGTGTGTGTGTGTGTGTGTGTGTGTGTGTGTGTGTGTGTGTGTGTGTGTGTGTGTGTGCACCTGCGCACGTGTATCTGTGTGTGTATCAGTGTTCACACACACACCACACACACACACACACACACACACACACACACACACACACACACACCTCTCTCTCTCTCTCTCTCTCTCTCTCTCTCTCTTCTCTCTCTCTTTTCAAACTTTGGATCTGACACCAACAAGTTCAAAACGTAGGATGAAACATCTTCTCAAACAAGTGTCAAGGCAGCAGGATTCTTTCCTTTTTCTTTCTTCTGAATTTGAAGAACCGCCATAGATTGGATACTGTCTGTCACCTCTGTGAGAAGGTGCGGATAATTCTAAAGCTAGTATGGGAGAGTTGTAAGAGAAACTTTTTCTTTGGTTGGTTGGTTTTTTACTCGTTTTGTCTCTCTCTCTCTCTCTCTCTCTCTCTCTCCTCTCTCTCTCTCTCTCTCTCTCTCTGGTTTCATTTACTTTGTTTTGCATTTTGCGGGAAAAAAACAAAAACATGCGTTCTTTACCATATAGATGTGCATGTATCCATGCATTGTAATGTAGAATGCGTAGTGATTATTTATTTCCATATGACATGGCTGTGTACACAGGAACACCCGTTTTCGCACAGTGTGAATGTACAC
>CM065732.1:36513062-36520562 GCA_033310375.1 Conus canariensis
TTTCTATTGTTCACTGTTCAGCGAAGTCGGCTTATTGCCTGCACAGCACATAGATTTTGCCCGCAAGTGAACCACACAGTGTGTATACATGAAACTTGATGCTATCACCTGTGAAGTGCGGTGAACAGCCAGGTAACCAATGAGCAGGAGGAGATAGACAGAGAGATAGTCAGATCAGCAGGAAATAGTGAATGCCTTCAACATGCGTCATGGAAGTCAGTTTCAAAGTGAAGTGACTGCAGGCGGAAATTGAAACACACTTAAAAGAAAAAATGCCGTTTCGCCAAGTGAAAGAGACAAACAAATCACAAGACAAAACACGTTTTGACCTCTTTGGTCTTTTTGTTGTTGTTGTTGTTGAAAGAAGATGTTTATAATGACATGTTTCAATTCCTGCTTTGTGCAGTCACTTTTAGGATCTTAAAAGCAATTTCTCTTGCCTATCTTGTATGGTTACTTTATGTTTATTGTAACTCCGTTTGTTGTACGGTCTAATTTTAAATGTTAAGTATTCTTTTGAAAATACAGTGCTAACGTCATAATATTTGTTATCAAAGATCTTGAGACATGAATGCAGGTTGAGTGATGCGGGTGCAGTGCAAGGTCATTTCGTTTTAGAGGATTGTTTATTAATTATGTCGTGTACTGTTCCCTGTTGCGTGTATTTGAACTGATGCACCTGGTCTTAATTTCTCGTTTTTGTACTCCAGTTCTTATAGAACAGGGAGTACTTTACAATGGGAACGAAGAAATGCTCTGTGTGTGTGTGTGTGTGTGTGTGTGTGTGTGTGTGTGTGTGTGTGTGTGTGTGTGTGTGTGTGTCCGCCTGTCTGTCTGTCTGTCCGTCCGTGGTCAAAATGTGTTCCACTCACTCTAGACAAAACTGCTGGACTGATTCTTTCTGAAAATTGTAGATATGTTCATTATGGGTCACAGATGATGGCCAATGTTTATTTGACCAGAATAGCCGTTACTAACGGCTATAACTTATAATTTTGTAATGTACAGTTTAAGCAATAACTGTTTATAAACTTAAGTGTAACCAAGTTCTATGAGCTCTTCGGTAGCATAGTGGTTAGTATTCCCGCCTGTCACGTGAGAGACCGGGATTCATTTCCCCACCGGGGAGATTAGCAATTTTTTTTTCTTTTCTCTTGCATACAAAATTTCTAACACCAAAAGGGGAGAAAGTGCTATAGTGACTGATTTATATATTTTTTTCTCTTTTTTTTTCTTACTACCGTACTGGGTGGGAGTACGTTTATATGCTTTGCATCTCGTTAAAATAATAAAGTGATTTTGACTTTTGACTTGTCTTGACAAACATTCAAGAGCATGAAAACGAAGAACGAACAATCGCTTATCTCATTCTACATTCATTTCGCGCCAAATGTGAGGAGATAAGCGATTGTTTCGTTCGTTTTCATTGTCTTGAATGTTGTTTGTCTTGCCTTAAGAAGACCAAAGAGGTCGAAACGCGTCGTGTTTTGTCTTGTAATTAGTTGGTCTCTTTCGCTCGGCACGAAACAGTAATTTTTCTTTCAAATTGATGTGTAATGGAATCCCAGCTAGCAAAGGAGGGGCATTGAAGGAAGTAAGGAAATTGAGTGAACGATATTGGACGATGTTGACTGGATGACACGGGAAACGACTGAATGAGCGCCAGCTGGCAGCTCTTCAGTCGGCACTACCCAGGTAGGCAGCCCGTTGTGTAAACGAGTGTGGATTGTAAAGCGCTTAGAGCTTGGTCTCTAGCCGAGAATAGGCGCTATATAAGTATTCATATTATTATTATTATTATTATTATTGTAGATTCTGTTCATGTTCCTGATGTGTCTTTGGCAGAACGAAGCAGGAGGGTACACAATGGAGGGCAGATCTCCAACAAAGGCGACCGGATCCTGGCTCCGCCCTTCGAGTCCATTCATAGGTGAAAACTGAACTTTTTTTCAGTCAGGGGATAAAGAGTTGGTGCAAACTCACGAGTTAATTCCCTTATACTTTGGTTGAACTGAATATGAAATGTATCAAGTGTCAACTTTTCTGTTACTGTAGTTTTCATGTTAGTTATGCTTCTCTCTCTCTCTCTCTCTCTCTCTCTCTCTCTCTCTCTCTCACACACACACACACACACACACACACACACAACACACACACACACACACGTACGTGCTTGCACACATGTGCATGTCCAACGTTCGCGAGCATTCACGCTTTGATCAAGTCACAAAGATCAGAAAATCAGCGGTTTCTTTGTACCCTCCCTCAAAAGCTTCCGCATCAAGATATCATCACCATAATCCTCCACCTCCCACCGCTTCCCTCCCCCTTCCTCTGTCTCTACCCGCCAAGCAAGCAGAAACAAAAGAGCGACGACAGACATTCGTGAAGACTAACAGCTGATAGTACTGTGCAAGTGATCAAACAAGCTAAGAGGGATCGTGTGGACTTCTAAGCCAATCAATAACGGGCAGAACACAAGCGATGTACAGCAGTGACTTCAGAGTAAAGGGGAAGGAGAGGGGGTTCGGCAATAAGGCAGGGGGGAGGACGGAGGGCATGGGGGAGGTGTGGGGGAAGGGGGGGAGAGGGAGGGTGTCAATTGGCCAGACGTGTGTCCACACCACGTTCCATTATCGTCACCACTTCGGGTCCTTTGAGAACCTCGCCAGAGGGTACGTGCAGAGCACTCCACCTTCGCCCTACCTTGCTCTGCCACTGAACTTTTCCACTTCACTTTTTCTCTTTCTTACGTTCGGCAAAAGAAACAAACTGCAGCGTTACTGGAACACGACAAAAAAGCAGAAGAGCACACAAAACAAAGTGTGAAGTAACGCAGTTTTAATGCACGACACAAAACAGGACAAGAAATTTTCGGCAATATGCCTTCCTCAGCGACAAAAAAATACAGACATAAACATGCACAATACTCCCCTTGTGAAGCCAAAGTGGTGAATCAAGAAAGATTCACCACTTTGGCTTCACAAGGGGACCAAAGTGGTGAATCTAGAAGATTCACCACTTTGGCTTCACAAGGGGAGTATTGTGCATGTTTATGTCTGTATTTTTTTGTCGCTGAGGAAGGCATATTGCCGAAAATTTCTTGTCCTGTTTTGTGTCGTGCATTAAAACTGCGTTACTTCACACTTTGTTTTGTGTGCTCTTCTGCTTTTTTGTCGTCTTTCTTACGTTGTTTTGCAGGTTTCCCCACCTGTTCCTTTTTAGTTACTGGCCTGAATCTGCTTTCTGTCGACCTATTTTCTGTGTCATTCCTTTTTTTTTTCTGACTCTTACTTACTTTTTGTATTTTCATCACTTGTTTTCTTTCATAAGCTTTTTTTTTCACTACCTTTTTCTCCTGTTGCCATTTTGTTTCCTTTTTCACTATCTTTTCCTTACTTTCATGCATTTTGTTAACTTTTCAAACATTCAAAACCTTTTCCAACGTTCGATATCTTTTCCTGTTTTGACTGTCTGTCTCTACTTTCAACACCTATTCCTACTTTCAATACCTATCCCTATTCTCAATACGTATTCCTACTTTCAATACCAGTTCCTACTTTCAATACCTATTCCTATTCGCAGTACCTATTCCTATTCGCAGTACCTATTCCTACTTTCAATACCTTTTTCCTACTTTCAATACTTTTTGCTAAGTTCAGTACTTTTCAATACCTTTCTCTTCTACCAAGACATTCTCCTACTTTCAGTTCCTTTTTCTATTTTCAAGACCTTTTTTTCCTTCTACTACTTTTTCTTCTTTTACTTCCCCTTCCTGCTTTCTTCATCTTTTCCCACTCTTCCTCCGTTTTTTTCCAGCGTTCTCTACCTTTTTCTAATTTCACTACCTCTTCTATTTTCACAACCTTTCCCCTTATTACCTTTTTTTTTTTTTTAAAGATTTTCTAGTTTTTTCCTTCTTTTTCATTTTTGCCTGATTTTTCAGTCCTGTTTCTAAAGAGTTACAGCTGAGACATGTGCCAGGGATCAGACACCCAGCAGAGTCTGCGTGGACACAGGCTATCAACGACAGTAGAACACTACGGTCAGTAGAGACTTGGGTGTGAAGAGGACAGGGTGTGTGGTGTGGGGAATAGTTTCGCTTGGCCTTGGGTGTATCTCCCAACAACGTTCCCTTACCCTCGCCACTCCTTTCTTTCGAGGGTCACAGCAGAGATTCGTTCCGACCACCTCAATCTTTTTTCACTGTACAACCTCTTAATGTCGCCCCTTTGTTTGTTTTTTTTTTTTGTTTGTTTTTGTTTTTGGGAGGGGGGGGTTAGTTTTTTTTTTGTTGTTTTTTTTTTGTCTCTTCTCACTTGTTCTATTTGTTCCTTGTATTCCCCAACTTTAATCTTACCTGTTTACACTTTATTCCTAAATTTTCCTACTTTCACTGCTGTTTATTTTTCTACTTTCAGAAAATTTCTCCTACTTTTAATATTAAAAAAAAACTGTTACGAATGTTTGTTTTACCCTTTTGTCACTATCTTTTCCTATTTTCATAACACTCCCCAACCTTTTGCTACATTTGCTTCGACCGCTTTGAGTCTTTCCTTTTCTTAAGAGCTACAACTGACAAAGACTATAATGATCAAACATGCTAGCAGACAGAGTTTGTGCGGACCTCGCTGCTGACCATCAAAGGCACGAAAACATTTGTGTACGGCCGTGACTTCAATGTGAATGAATTAAAACAGGGAGGAGGGTGGGGAGGAGGAGGAGGTGGAGGGGAAGGGGAGGAAGTGGGAGGTGGAGGGGGAGGTACACTTGGTCAGACGTGTCCACTCAGCGTTCCATTATCATCACCATCTTTCGAGGACCTCGTCAGAGGTGTGTTCAGACCGCTGTAACTTCTTCCTACTCTGTCCTCCCTCTTAATCACTTTTCCCCCTCTTCCTTGTTCTGCTGCCTTCCTTCCAGCTCTTTCTTACATTTCCGCACTTGTCATACTTTTTCTTATTTTCCTGATTTTTAGCTTCCTCCCCCCCCCCTCCACCCCCCCCCCCCCCCCCCCCCCCCCCCCCCCCCCCGATGTGTCTACCCGGTTACTACTTAATTTACCCTTCCCTGCTGTATCTACGCTTTTCTATTTCATCTACCTTTTTCCTTTTCCCACTTTAGCTACCCTGTTGCTACTTTCTATGAACTTTTTACACTTTATCTACCTTTTTTCCCCATTTTGAATACCCTGTTTTGTTTTATCTGTCCTCTTCCTACTTTCTCTACCCTCTTTCTGCTTTATCTGCCCTCCTCCTGTTGTATCTACCCTTTCCCTGCTTTATCTTTCATCGATCTTTTCCTACTTTTCCCACTTTATCTACTCTTGTCCTACTTTATCTAGATTTTTTTCTATCTCATAAACATCGTCATCATCGTCATTTTCAGAACACAGTGCATTAAAGTAACACATGCACTCACACAGAACATTTTGTCATATAACAATGCAAAACTTCGCAATACACTATAACATGATGCAGTATGGCCAATATGTGTCGAAGACAAAACAGTCGTACGTGTTCATTCCTCGTCCAAGTTCTGCATATCCACACAGAGATTAAAACATATCAGACTGGTTCCTACTGCCTCTAAAGCTCTGTAGTAACCGTGTCCAAACATCACCATAATACCCCCGGTTCCCTCACACTTTGGGCAAACACCGGGTCTGAGATAACGACGCCTTCCAGAGGTACATTCACACTAACGTCGAAATGACCACAGCGATCAAACAAAGCGCGAAAAGTTCGTGTTGCTCGGCTGTTCCGTTTGGTCTGTAAAGCCCGTTACACACACACACACACACACACACACACACACCACACACACACATACGCACGCACGCACACGCGCCACACACACACACACACACACACATACACACACACGCACACGCACACATACCCACGCACGCACGCACACACACACGCACGCACGCACGCACGCACACACACCACGCACGCACGCACACACACACACACATGCGCGCGCGCACGCACGCACGCACGCACGCACACACACACACACACACACACACCACGCACGCACGCACGCACGCACGCACGCGCACGCACGCACGCACGCACGCACACACACACACACACACACACACACACACACACACACACACACACACACACACACACACACACACCCCTCAGAAATCGCACAACAGTGTAGCCTGAAGTTTTCGGTGTGACATGCTTTTGTTTCAAACAGATTTTTGAAGCCGTTGTACACGTGTGTGTTTTTGGTTTTACAACTCGCCCTGAAGATATGTGCTTTCTGAAGTCAGTACAATAATCCAGCCCCTTCCATCCTGTCCCACTCCTTTCTCATCTCGCCTTCCCGTTCTCCCCCCCCTCCTACTTTAAAAACAACAACAACAAACAACAACAACAAAACCGACTAATACCGGTTGACACGTGACTTTCCTCAATAGTAAACAAGAAGCGGACAAGCTCCTTTCCGAACCTTTACATGGTCAAAGCTTCGTTTTTGAGCGATTCATTTTCGCGGCCGGGCCGCTCAATCTGAATGAGTCAAGATAATGCAAAATAAAATGATGACCCCCCCCCCCCCTCCCCCTCTCTCTCCCCCCCCCCCCCCCCCCAAAAAAAAAAAAAAATGAAAACACCGAAAAAGAAACAGAGAAAAAAAAATCACACACACACACACGCGCGCGCGCGCGCGCACACACACACACCACACACACACGCACGCACGCACGCACGCACGCACGCACGCACGCACGCACGCACACACACACACACACACACACACACGCGCGCACAAACACACACACACACACACACACTCAACAAAAATCAGGCCTCTGGATCTGGCTAGCGACTGATTGAGGGCACTAATCAGGCAATCAATAACGCAGTGTCAGTGCTCGAATCTGACAATTTTGCCAAATGTACAGTAGCATGATAACAAAACGGCACAGCTTTGAAAGATGAAGCTCTGTAACTTAATCAATAACAAACAAGTAGCGTAATTCTTGCTCCCATGATGAACTAATTACAGGCCCATAACTCCAAACGAATGCTGCTTACGACCCCAAATCGCTTAGCAGAAATGACAACACAGAGCACACAGAACAAACCAGGAAACATCCCTACCAAAAATACAAAAGATGTTCCAAGCATGCCCATATACCTTGCACCAATCAGACCGAGGTTAGCTGAATTTGTTACTGTTCGTCCATGTGTTTGACTGTATTCAAGATGCCAAAGGCTGTGCCAGTCTTGAATGAATGTTACTTTGTATTTGTTCCTTTCTCCGGTTGTTAATGCTGCGTCGATGTGTCTCGTACAAGATTTTGGGGCAAGTTTGGAACATCCTTTTGGGGCATGTTTCCTTGTTTGTTCTGTGTGCTCCATATTGTCATTTCTGCAAGGCGATTTGGTGTCGTAAGCAGCAGCGTTCGTTTGGAGATATGGGCCTGTAATTATTTCATCATGGGAGCAAGAGTTATCCCACTTGTTTGTTAGTTAT
>CM065732.1:36533062-36538062 GCA_033310375.1 Conus canariensis
AAATTGCAAAGAACTTCATTTTACTGGCTGGATCAGTGGACTCAGGTTGGACTTTAACATTTGTAGCAGCCGTGGACAGCCTTGGCTATTGTCTCTGTTCTGGGTTGTCACCATACACAATGCATCCTCGCATCTACCCTTCCAGATCAGTCAAAAAACCCGAACATACACACCTCCCCCAGCAACAACCTCGTCCATTTTTCTCTTCGACGGCACAGTTTCTGGATAGACCGTCAGAGTTAGTTCCTTGTACCGGAAGTCGCTTTCACAATTGAATGTGTGTTGAGCTGCATAATGCTGGCTTGGAATCATTTCAGTTTTAAAAAGTGGACGCAGCTTAGTCATGAATATTGACTACAGGTTCCACTTGCCAGAGAGAAAGAACCCGTTTAGAACAAGATATTGAAACCATCGAAAACGCTTCAGTCAGTTTCAGGAGCTATTGGTGCAGCGTCCGGTGTCTGGCATTCGGATGAATCCTGCCAACAAAACATAAAACAACACTATACTCTACGTACGATGGTATGTTTCACGCCTGTTTCTAAGTGTGCTTGTGCTTGGTGGCTGGAGCAGCCAGGCTTCATTAAAGAGGGTATAGCCAATTCAACTACTATCGTCATATTGTTACCAATGGTGGTAGTAATCCTCTCTTCATTTTTCATATTATAATTATTATTATTTATTATTATTACTATCATTATTGTTGTTGTTGTTGTTGTCGTTACTGCTATCATTATTATCATCATCATTATTATTTTTGAACTCTTATCGTTCCCTTTCCAACGGCCTCGTTTTCACTCAGCGCCTATCTTGCACCGAATCGGAAAAGATAAGTGATTGCTCGTTCTTCGTTTTTTTGTTGTCCTGAATATTGTTTATCTTGCCTGAAGAAGACCTAAGAGGTCGAAACACGCCGCGTTTTGTATTGTCATTCGTTTGTCTATGTTGTTTGGCAGATTTATTAATCATAACCTTTATACAATAACACTTCAGATAGGAATAATACCCGCACACTTAACAGCCCTTACTTAACCCCCTTCCGTCTTTAACGACCGCCACCACCCCTTCCCCTACCTCTCGTACCCCACCCTTGTCCTTTCCGCAACAAAAGAATTCTGGTTGCTGCAGCTTACCAATCACTAGCGCGTTTAGTAAATGGTGTGAATCACACGGCCAGACGTATTGTAGGAAAAAAACTCCAGAGAGAGTTTGATAGCAAAAGGTCTGTAGAGGAGACACCCGCTTCACACAAGAGTTTCAGTTCTGACCTCCTTGCACTCTAAGTCCTAGTCATGACTCCCAGATAACCCTTCTGCTGCCCTCTTTTACCTGTCCCTGCTATGCTAGGATTCGAACCCACAACTTTGGGATAGATGGGAGTCTGAACGCCTGTCTTTCTAGGCGGATGTCTTGCGCATATCTCTATCGGACACCTGTTCTAAGTTGGGAAACGCGAGCCTGATTAAGTTCATATTTGTGGATGGGAGTCTGATCGCCTGTCTTTCTAGGCGGATGTCTTGCCCACATCTCTATCGGACACCTGTTCTAAGTTGGGAAACGCGAGCCTTATAAAGTTCATATTTGTGCCTCCCCGACCAGATCAAACTGGAACTCTTTTAGCTGCCTCTGCCATTGCCTTCAGGATTCTGGATCTCTTCTCACAAGAAATTCCGCGCTGCTTCATGAGATCATAGACTGATGAGCTTACATATCTCCTTGCTTCATCAACATCTGTGGCGAGGCCTTTGGATGCCTGGAACCCAGAGTCCCTCAAGCTGCTGGCTTCACTGGCACACTTCTCTGTCAAGTTTCGATCAGAATCATTTGTTTTGATGAACCTCAGAAAAGAACAATCTCCGGTCTCATGTCACTCTTCCTGATGAATACTGGATGGTTTCCCCATTCTGGAAGGTCTGCTGTGCACTCCTAGTCATCCATTCCATCCAGTAAAGTCTGCCGCCATGCTCCTGATGTTCCAGACCATGATTTGTGGCCTCCTGCCGTGTTGAGTGTCCTGGAGCTTCCGTTGGTGTGCTGTTTCCTCTAGCAGTGCCAGCTACATGTGTGGTCTCCCTAAGCTCTTTGTTGCGCCTCCATGTGTACCTTCCTTGGTTAAAATGAAGGAATGATGTGGCCTAATCATATGTATTAACAGTATGAAATAAAAGACCAGTGAAAAAGAAACAGAGATGAAGTTGAAATAAGCTAGGGTTCAATTTACGTTCTGCCCCCCCCCCCCCCCCCCCCCCCCCCCCCCCCCCCCCCCCCCGAACTAAACTTCATCTTCGATAAGAACAAGATAAATGCTGTTTCTACTGATCAGAGATCCGTTAGTGATATTTTTATCACTGTTATTTTTATTTCCATCATCATCATCATCATCATCATCATCATCATCGTCATCATCATCATCATCGTCATCGTCATCATCATCATCATCATCATTATCATTAACAACAACAACAACAAAAATATCATCATCATCATCATCATCATCATCATCTCATCATCGTCGTCGTCGTCGTGGTCGTCGTCGTCGTCGTCGTTATTGGTGGTAGTAGTAGTAGTAGTAGTAGTAGATGACGATGATGATGATGATGACGATGATGATGATGCCAGACTGTCTCAGACATTCAGATTCTATCTCTTCTTTCAAGTCTAAACTTAAAACCCATCTATTTTCTCATAATTAGTCAATGCTGTGGGGAGAGGGGGGGGGGGTACAACCTAACTCATAGCCGTCTGGGCCTTTTCAAATGTAGCGTATGTGTATGTTCTCTATTATATGTATTTGTTGTATGATTGAACGTTATAGGATTAAGTTTTTGTAGTGATATTTGAAGAATAAGTGAATGTCACATTGGTAGGATTAGGATTTGTTAGTTATTGTAGTAATAGTATTTGTAGTTGGGTGTAAGGTGTATTATTGTATATGAGAAGGGTGAATGTAGTATGACTTTGTAAAGCGCTTAGAGAAATTCGTTTGATTAAGCGCTATATAAGAAATCATTATTATTATTATTATTATTATAGTGTTTTTGTTGTAGTTCTTGTTACAATTTTGATTATGATGATGATTATGATAATGATGATCGTTATTATTATCATAATAATTGTTATTATTACTATTATTATCATTATCATTATTGTTGTTGTTGTTGCTATTATTGTTATTAATATTATCATTGCTATTGTTATCATCAGCATCATCAGCATCATTATCATCATTGATCAATAATGACTATGTTATTTTCTCCCAACACACACACACACACACACACACACACACACACACACACACACACACACACACACATACACACACACGCGCGCGCGCGCACGCGCGCGCGCGCGCGTGCATGCGTTGACGCCCATTTACACAGGCATATATACACACATAGATGTACACAAACAGGCACATATGCATGCTTGCAGGAGCATCCCCACTCACGCAACAGACCACACACGCATACACACATAGACACGCGCATGCGCGCACACATACATGGGTATGCTGGCGCGCGCGCGCGCGCACACACATACACACACACACACACACACACACACACACACACACACACACACACACACACACACGCACGCACCTATGATAGTGTCGCAGACAATTTTAGGTAGCTACCCAAGGTCTGACCAGCACGCTGGGTTACAGCACAGGTCAGACATCTGTTGAGTCGTTTCCATAAGATACTCGTCTTGAATTCTGCAAGCTTCGTTAATACTTAATTTATGTATCTGCTGCAAATCCTGCGCATTGTAGTCTTGGAACTCAGCAGATGTGGCGTAGCGTATGTGAAGTATTCCGCACGCAGTGACTCCTCCTTTATGAAACTGAAAATGAAACCGAGATCGAAACGGACCTCTTCTGATTATGTTCGGCATCCATCTTGCGCCGAATTTGAGAAGATAAGTGATTGCTCGTTCTTCGTTTTTATTTTCCCGAATGTCTCGCCTGAAGAAGACCTAAAAGGTCAAAGCGCGTCGAGTTTTGTCTTGTGATTTGTTTGTCCCTGTTATCTGACGGAATTACTGTACATTTCTTTTAAAATTACATTTGGCAACCATTTTCCCCTTTATGCACAAAAAAGTTATCGTCCTTGGTTGGAGGAAGTATTGTTGGTAATTTTGCTCTCCCCGCCCAAGAAATCGGTCGACGCCATTTTGCAACAAATGACAGACTGACTATTTTCTGATCACAACTAGAGGTTAACGTCCGTGGCCACTCTGCAGGTAACACACCATAAATTACCATCCCAAGGTCGTAGATAATGTCTCGTCTATGTTGAGACCCAAGGCTCAGCGGGATTGTTCTCAATTGTCTCAGAAAGCTGATTCCATCTCTTCTCTGTCTGTCTCTGTCTGTCTGTCTCTTCTCTCTGTCTCTCTCTCTCTCTCTCTCTCTCTCTCTTCACGCACGCATCAAGGTACACGCCAAGCACACAAACTTAGATGAATGGAATTGGGGACTACTTGTTGAAGCCCGTCTGGACGCAAAGATAGAATCATCGTTTATAGTTCTAAGATCTGAAATCAGACGGCACGTAGCCATTGTTTCCAGCATTTATACTCAAGTGAGTGATGTCATTGGTAGGGGGCCTTTAAAACGAGTAAAAAAAAAAAAAAAAAAAAGACTGGATGGGTGACACGGATTACACGGGGGTTTGGTGCATATTCTCATTCGTGGCGTGTTGCCTGTGGTGTCTCGAGCTGTTGATATAGGAGCAGATGGCGGAAGGGAAAGAGGAAGGGGGAGGGGGCCGGAGAGGTGAAGAGAGAGAGCTAGGGGGTGGAGGGGTTAGGGGGGGGGGGGGAGGAGGGATTGCAGATGGACCGCCGGCGAATAGAAGGGTGTGCTGAGACAGAATCCGATCACTGGGATTATCACTGTTGGGAATGGAAGACGGGGAAAGGTGTGTGTGTGTGTGTGTGTGTGTGTGTGTGTGTGTGTGTGTGTGTGTGTGTGGGTCTGTGTATGTGTGAGT
>CM065732.1:36555562-36563062 GCA_033310375.1 Conus canariensis
AAAATCCTCATGTCTTTTGTATTGCGTATGAAACAAAGTGGTTATCTTGCGTCTTGTTTTATCATTTTGCCTATATTTGGGTCATCTTCACATTCTCTTTGTCTTCTTTACGATTTCATTTTCTTTTTTCTTTTTTCTTTCTTTTCTTTCCTTTCTCTCGGTTCTGCTTCTTCACTGGCTGTCTCGGGAACGTGCTGGACTGTAGTCTCAGTGTCAGGTTGTGGTGATGGAAACACCAACGGAATGATTGGTGGTATGTCTCTGTTAGATGGTTAGATGGGGGCGGGGAAGAGGGGGGGGGGGGGGGGCGTCGGAATAGCTGAGTGGTAGAGCGCTGGATTCGTAATCTTGGTGATCCTGGGGTTGCGGGTTCGAATCTCCGCCGGGCCGTTTTAGTACAGGGGGATTTTTCCCTCAGAGTTACCATTGGTTCTGACTCCATTTCCCATACAATCCTTTGAATGAGACTATAAACCGAGGGTCCGTGTGTGCACGCACGCATGACATCTTGCACACACGTAAAATCCCATCACCAACTTTCGGAAGAGGAGGCCAGTTTGGCCGTTGGTATGGATGTCACGTTACATATAGCATGCACCCTGCGTGAGAAATGGAAAGAATGAAGGAAGTAAGGAATTTTCATATTCAGTACCTTCTGACCAAAGCTAGAAAAACACTAAACTTTCTGAAAATTATCAGTAAACAATGCTGGTGTCAGGATATAAACACTTTAAAACATTTAGCTACATCACTGATCCGATCAAAATTATGTTATGCACAAGAGGCTTTCTTCAGTGCCCCTAAACATCTGTTACAAAAGTTGCAAAGCATAGATAGTAAAGCCTATAAAGTTATGTCTTGGTCTTCCGTTCCATGCTTCAACTTACCGAACTTACAAGGAAATTAATATTTTACCATTAGACGAACATAGAAAGCTTACACTTGCCAAATATGTAATGAAATGTTCAACGCTCACAGGCGTGAACGAAAATGAGATTGCTATAAAACCTGAATCTCATTATCCAAAAAGAGCTCAGATTATTTCATCATATTCTACCATTGGCTCTTGTACAGAAAATCTTTTGAAAGAGTCAACAGTCAGTTCTGAGACATTAGCGAAGGTGGCCTTGATTTCTCCTCCAGCTTGGGAAAGAAACAGGGCACATTTTGATCTTGATCACACTGATGTGAAAAACTGACCAACCAAATATTTTATCCTATTCTGTAAAGATGCATGTAAATGCCCTCAACATCTTAAAGTTTACACAGATGGTTCAGTATTGTCTAATACTCAGTCAGGTTCTGCTTTTGTTATACCATCACAAAAGTTTGAAAAGATATATTCCATCGAAAATGCAGATCAATATTTGTCGCCGAAATGATAGCTATTATTATGGCGTTGTCATATTTGATTGACTTGCCACAATCAATATTTAAAGTAGTTATTTGTGTGGATTCAATGTCTGTTCTGCAAACCATAAAATTTCCAAATACCGTTTCGAACAACTTTCTTGTAAATGAAATATGTCATCTTATTCGTATCTTGATATGTAAAGGAACTGATGTCACCTTCTGTTGGATTCCATCGCATTGTGGTATTTGGGGTAATGAGCTAGCTGATATATGTGCAAAGAGAGGAGCCAGAAATGAAAAGTGCGCCACGGTATTGAATATATCCTTTTCTTTACCTGAAGTCAATCAATTATTAAAGCAAACCGTCTGGTGTCGATTCAGAAAACACTACAAAAATACGTTGCTCTAGTGTGGCTGATAAAAACGGTTATTTAATTAATTATGAACATGGAAACAGCATTCCTCATTTAAAAGTGAAAAATATGTACCAGTACAGAAATTTCATTTCAGTATTTTATCAATTAAAACTTGATGCCTAAAAACTAAATATACAAACGAAGCAAGATGTATTTGTGGAGAACGGAGAATAACCAGCAAGCATTGCTGTTTGACTGTTTACCTCTTCAAGCTCACTTACCACCATTATCAGGCATGTCATTGTGTGATGTCTTTTAAGATTTAAAGCCTGCTTTCAATGTTGTTTTCTCCTTAATTTGTAGTCCAGTTAAGCATTTACTTTTAGATTATTTGCAGGTATTTTGTAGGGATGCTTAGAGGGACATATATATGCACTTAGATAACCACATTATGCATACACTTACATAGTCACAGGCATTTATGCATCTCTCTCTCTCTCTCTCTCTCTCTCTCTCTCTCTCTCTCTTCGTCTAATATCACATATGTGAAAAGACGTAAAACTGAAGTACTACTACTACTATGATGTTGAACCATATTGACTGGATGACACGGGAAACGACTGAATGAAGCGCCAGCTGGCAGCTTTCTGTCGGCACTACCCAGGTAGGCAGCCCGTTGTGTAAACGAGTGTGGATTGTAAAGCGCTTAGAACTTGGTCTCTAGCCGAGGATAGGCGCTATGTAAGTATTCCTAATAATGATAATAAAGATACTATGGTTGAACTAGCACAGTCAGGCCCGGGATCTGCTGACGAGTTTCACCGAGGGGACGAAAATCGTGTCCAGGCTGGTGTAACAAATGGTTCTGTTCACAGGGCAGAATCGGTGTTCTTCATGTGTTGTATGCTATGGAAAACGGTGAGAGAATGAGGCAGGGAGGGTGGGAGGGCAGAAGCGTGTAACAGCTACGCTTTAACGTCCTAGTCTTCACACCCATTCCCAACTCCCACTCCTCCCTCTCACTGCACTCCTCTATCCCCCACCCCCACCCCCCACTCCGCATACCCCCATTCACTTTTTTTTCCCGCCACTGTAATCTTCGACCCCGTGTCCTGCTCTCTGTTTTTAATTCTTGATTTGTAGCTAAGTCATTGCTGTAATGATGGCGTCGTGTGTGCGTGCGTGCGTGCGTGTGTGCGTGTGTGTGTGTGTGTGTGTGTGTGTGTGTGTGTGTGTGAGAGAGAGAGAGAGAGAGAGAGAGAGTGTGTGTGTGTGTGTGTGTGTGTGTGTGTGTGTGTGTGTGTGTGTGTGTGTGTTTGTTCGTTTATGTGCACGTACGTGCGTGGGTGTATGTTCATGTGTGCATGTTTGTGTGTGTGTTTACACCTCCTAGTAATTCCTTTCACATACACTTTCTGGATCAATCAGCGGGGAATCCATCTCTGAAGTTGATCCGATTATTCTTCACAATTTTCAGCCGTTGTCAAGACTGGTGTAATTTACAATGCCTGGCTTAACAAAGAAAAAAATACACCCGAAGGTGCGGGTGGGACCCTAAGCTGTACTGTCTTCAACTGCCTAACAGACCAGCTGGGAGCAATCCTTCACCACCCTTGGAAGCTGACCCAGTCAGACATTTTGGCTTCCTTTGCATTCTGTTTTTTTTTTTTGTTTTTTTTTTCTTACTCTCAAGCACAGGCTCAAAGATTTCGCCCTTGTGCATGAGTCACCTGCATGGAGTCACACCCTATGTATTGCGTCGTAGGTTTAGAACCATTTTATAGAATTGCCCCTTATAGACTCTTCTTTAACAGTGGCAGTGTGCCACTAAAAAGAATTGGGAGTATGGGCGTTAGATGTAGCAAACTAGGGTGTGTCGTTTCACCAACCGAGATCATAAATACCTGTGGACCCCAGTTTGCTAGGCACGGTCTTTTAATGTCCATGTGCACGATCAACATGTATGCACATTATTGTGCGTATACGAGAGTGGGAAGTGAGGGGAGGGGAGGGAGAAGGAAAAAAAATGCGTGGGTGCACAGGTGATGTACGTCACGTATTGTGGTGGGGTGAAAGGTTGAGGGCGGTTGTTCCGTCCATCCGTCCAGTGAAGGGCAGATTGAGATGTCGTTGTCAATGCATCGTGGATCTTGTACGGACGTGAGAGACTGCGTTTATTATGTGTGCAGTTGATGATGAAGATAATAATGGTAATATGATAATGATGATGACGACCATGATAATTACCATTATCATTTGTAAGCTTCACATTATCTTTATTTTGCTTTTTGTTTATTTCTTCCTTTTTTTTTTACTTTTTATTATCCTTATAATTTTGTTTGTTTCGTTGTGTTTTATATATCTTTGTTTCTTATGTTCATTTATCTACTTTACACTTTAGACCAGTTACGACCAAATGCCCTTCTCAAGATTGCTATTCCACACATGAAAGTCATATGAATAAACATAATATACACACATACGCGTGCAAACATACACAGGAATACTCACATAATTATGCACACGCATCTTCACATAAAATTCTCACTATATATATATAATATATATAGAGAGAGAGAGAGAGAGAGAGAAGAAGAAGAAGAAGAGCAACACCACCACATCAACAACAAAGAAACAAACATAACAAAACAAGCCCACACTGGGCACAAATTGGCTGTGGAACAGAAGAACGAACAATCACTTATCTCCTCAAACTGGGCGCAAAATGGACGTGGAATGCCATTCAATTTCCATTTTGCGCCCAATTTGAGGAGATAAGTGATTGTTCATTCTTAGATTTTATTGTCTTGAATGCTGTTTTGCCCTGCCTGAAGAGACCAAAGAGATGGAAACGCGCCGTGTTTTGTCTTGTACATTCTTTGTCTCTTTCGTTCGGCGGAACAGTCAAATTTGTTTCTATTTCCGCCTGCAGTCACCTCACTTTCAAACCCGCTTCCCCAAGCTCATCTTGCCGTTGAAAGGTCGGCAGGGGCCGGAATAGTTCAGTTGGTAGAGCGCCGGACTCGTGACCCTGGGGTTGCGGGTTCGAATTTCGGTACAGGGGGATTTTTCCCTCGGTGTTAACATTGGTTCTGACTCCATTCCCCATACAGTCCTTTGAATGAGACTATAAACCAAGGTTCCGTGTGTGAACGCACGCATAGCATCTTGCACACACGTAAAATCCCATCACCAACTTTCGGAAGAGAAGGCCACTTTGGCCGTTGGTATGGATGACACGTTACACATAGCATGCACCTTCCCCGAAGATGGAGTATGGCTGCCTTAATGGCGGGATAGAAAACGGTCATACACACAAACCTCCACTGCCTGTCTATACAGGCAGTGTCCGCAGGAGTATCAGCCTGCGTACGCAGAAAGAAAGAAAGAAAAAAAAGGTCGGCGTTTCAATCGTTGAATCTACCAATCAGAGAACGATACTACTTTCTGTGCACCACTCACAGCACGTTACTTCTGTCGTCCGTTTTCTCCCTCGCGTGCGAGAGAGAGGCCTAACACAGTCTATGGAACTCTTGCCTTTTCCTTGCCCCGCTCAGCGCTAGGGCGTGGTATGAAACGCTGACACACGTCAAACAAGCGAGAATCCTCGCCATACCGGCTCTGCGAAACGCACGACTGCACAGTGCGTCTCTCTCTCTCTCACTCTCTCTCTCTCTCTCTCTCTCTCTCTCTCATGACTGTTGTCTTTTTCTTAAATGCATTTCTTTGTATGTGTATTAGGCCTACTGTTGTGCGGATAAATCCACTGCCATGCTTGTTGGTCAATGTGACGAAACGCTTGACAACTCCACCCGATCCAGATCCCAAACCCCATTTTTGTACACACTGTACAAACCCCAAACAACAAATCATTGCAGATCTATCCCCCCCCCCCCCCCCCCCCCACTTCCTTCTCGCCTTGATGTAGCGGAAGTATCGCACGGGAAAGAAATTGCGTCACTCCATGCGTGCCTCGCCAGTCTCTCCCCACCCTTCTTCCCTACGACTCCCTCCCCCCTTCACCCCCGACTGTAACGCCATGACACAGCGAAACATTTGTCTTGCATTGCAACTGCGTTGCCTGTCGCTCACACAAAGACACAGGGCCTGCTTCTCGCTCACCCCCCCCCCCTCCCCTCCCTACATGTCCACATCCCCTTCCACCCCCCACACCTATCCGTCGCACGCTCCTGGCGGGTGTGACGACATTGTGGTGACCTGCCCTGGGCTCATTAGCATTCATTCTAAAGACGTGTACATAAATTATCGTCGTTGATCTCGGATCAGCACAAGCGAAGATTCCAAAGTTTGCAATTGGCCAAATGGCAGACAAGTCTCCTCCCTCTCATTGCCCTGAGTGACAGCCTGTCACCAGGGAAAACTCTAGAAACCCAATATTATTTAGCGGTTAAAATAGGGACACTGAGCCTTTGCCACTATCAAAGACTACCGTGAATAAAGACATGTCCCTAAAAGCTTTCGCTATGATGATGTAAAACTCAACCATTTCCCCCTTTCCCACTGACTTTTCCTGAAGACCAGCTGTAGATCAGAACTAAGTAACAAGACAGACGCCAGAGGTAAATCAAGAGAGAGGGCATGGTAATCTCCCTCTGATCTGAAAAATCCAGTCTGAAGTTACTGATTCATCCCAGGAAATGTGAGTTGAAACTATGTTTTACACTTTGAATTTATTCATTGATCATATGTATGTTATGTGGTTTAGCAGCGTAACTTTTTGACAATACTTGGTGACATTTATCAAAATAGTGAATGATTGTTCTGTGTAGTAGTTTGCTTGCCACCCTGTGGTAGAAGCTATCACCATGTGGGTATGATTCTTTGTTAACAATCTGACCACTATTCTTTGTGTTCAACCTGACTTTTACCAGTATGCAATTCTATCTGTTAAGATGATAATTGAATGATAAATTTAGATCAGAAAAACAGTATGCCTGTACTAGGTGAAAACTGCTGTGCAGATTTTTAAATACTGGTGATTGTTGGAATGCTTTGTAGTGTGTGACTTTAAGTCTACACCACATGTGTACTTGGGCTTAGTATATTCCAAGTTAATGTGATTTAATTCATAAGAAACATTGAAGAGTTATTTGACTGAAACTGTTAGTATTGTATTACTGTCTGTCTGCCCTTTTGTAAGCTTAACTCAGCCTTTAAACAAAACTGGAGATTGATAGTTATAGTAGAAACTCTACAATAGAGAAAACCTTTGCTGGCTGAGTTCTCGCACCTCTTCTGAAAAATAAGAGGGTAAATGTGTGAACTCGACAAGCCAGCCACTCAGCTACTTAACTACAGACCAGGTTCTCTCTATCACAGACCTGGTACCGTGGTTACGCTACCAACTGTGGCTAAACCATACACCGTGGCTACGCCAGAAACCGAGGTTACACCAGACACCATGGCTACACCTTAAACCGGGCTATGCTACAACCACTGGGCAAGACAGGTTGTGAAGACACACCACAGCCCAGCCATACAGCAACAGGTCTACACAGCAGGATCAGTCACCAGCCACCAGAGAGATCAACTATCCTCTCTGACTAAAGCCAAGTATAATCCAAGTGGACTTCAACCCAATTAAGATCAGTTCATTCAGAACTTACGCTCACTTTAGGATGAAACAGTGAGAACATGTCTATGATTACCACTTTGGCTACTACATTGGGTGTACGCATAAGAATATGCATTCAAGGTAACATTGTGACATGCCCACTGTATGCCAACTTAAGCTACTGCACTGAGTGTAAGTAAGTAAAGCAGGAGTGAG
>CM065732.1:36568062-36573062 GCA_033310375.1 Conus canariensis
CTTTATGTTGTTCAGCTTTCACTGGCCAAGTTATCTTTCCTGAATTAAATACATTCGACCTTTTCGTACACGTTCTCCCAAATTTGCTTCGCAACTGAAAGTAAGAGAATACGAAAAAAAAAGGAAATATGTGAAAAATGAAATATGTGTTAAAATGAAATAAAGATGAAATTTATTTTCAATTGTTACGAACATAAAATGAAATAAATGCAATGCTATGAACGGTAATCAGTCAGAAACGAGACAGTACTTTGCTACTATGGTAACACAATTAAAGAGAGATAACTCCAAACTTCTACTTTATGTATCTGTTCATCTAGCACACATGGAGACACGTTGAATACAGGACAAACAAGGATTTTTTCCTTCTGAGTTCCTCCCTCTCCCCACGAAAAACAATGAATGATAAAATGAGGATCGATGGCATCTCTCTCTCTCTCTCTCTCTCTCTGGATGAAATAAATATCATGAAAGATGGTCCTGTGCAAAAGTGGAGGTTACGATAGTTTATTTATATAACTATTTGGAAATGGTATATTTTAACAAAATTAAATCTGAGTTACACGTGGAAAGAATCGCGCTGAAAAAAATAACGAAGAAAAAAAGTCGTGAAATATTCATATCATTAAGAAAGCTAAACATTATCAAATGTTTTCTATTTTGGAAAAAAAAGGAAAGTTTGATACACAAATACAACCTTTAATTTCATTGGCAACGGACATTTCGGGATAACACGCAAATGTACAAAGGAAAAAGTTCCTAATTATACCAAAAGAAAAAAAATCGTTTTTGCAAACCCTTAGGTACACATCTGATACTCTTTCATATGGGGAAATGGGGAACGTCCTCTATGTATAAGATCATTGTGAAACGTCTGAAATTCTTCTAATGTCTGAAATATGGGCTGAAAATCCTGAAATTTCCACTGCCTTGTCCAAGCAAACAAGGTTAGGATACGATGGTCATACAAATGGAAAATAACCAATAAAACGAGACCTGTGACATGAAATCTCCTAGCAGAAATGACAGCACAGAGCACACAGAAACAAACAAGGAGACATTCAGAAAAAAAAAATGTCCCAAGCTTGCCCATATACCCTGTGCCTGACACATCTACACAGCAACAACGACTGGAGAAATGAATAAATACAAATTACCATTTATTCAAGACTGGCACAGCCTTTCGATCTTGAATACAGTCAAACAAATACATGGACAAACAGTAACAGATATGTTATGCTCATGAAGGCAAGGAAGTTCTATCGGAACATGGCTCTGGAATTGAGTAGTTCGATGTGTCTGAAAATTGCGAAAGACCAGTAATTCATAAGAAAATTTAGAGCTAGACTCATGTGTTCCTTCAAACAACACTGGCATTCATATAAGGAAAGTATAGAAAAATGCAGTTGGTTCGTTTCATTTAAAGATGTGTTCCATCCTGAAAAATAGCTTGATATTGTTACAGATAAGTAAACCGAGTGACTGATGCAAGATTTCGGTCAAGTACGCTGGGTTTCAACGCTGATGAATGATGGTTCCACCCTAGCACGTTATCGGATTCACTGTGCCTTTGTGTGGATCCACAACTGAGTATCAATTTTTATATTTTAGTGTATGGAATATACGCGATGCATAAAAAGTGACGTTTTCTTTTCTTCATGAAGTCGTTTGTTTTATCACTTGAAAACGAAAAGCTGCTGTTTACTCATCTGAGAATGAAAAGTTGCTGAATTACAGAAGCACCCCCGCCACCCCCCCCTCCCCCCCCCCCCCCCTTTCCGAAATAAACGAAGGCATATTCACATTAGTCCCAATTGTACAGTAAAGCAGAGAAAATGCTGTGATTTATATATGGCTGAGATAAACGAGAAAGTACTTAGCAGTCTTTGAAGAAATGTTCTCTCTCGCTGTCTGTCTGTCTCTGTCTCTGTCTGTCTGTCTGTCTGTCTGTCTCTGTCTCTCTCTCTCTCTCTCTCTCTCTCTCTCTCTCTCTCTCTCTCTCTGTGTGTGTGTGTGTGTGTGTGTGTGTGTGTGTGTGCCATGTTTTTATGAAGAATGTCGCACTTCCAGTGACATGAATAGGTGTATTTCTGAACAAGTGATGGTTTTTGATACAATGCCGTTTTCAACCGATAACACTAGGCAATCACTAAACTCAGAGCACCTGTAAGCACCTGCCACTCTTCACTGACTGATGTAGTCATTGCTGTTCTTCCATCTCCTTTACATACCTTTCGTTATTCTTCGTTTAGTTCATCTCCTTCAGGTACTTTTTCTCCTCCACTTGTTCTTTCTTCTGTAGTTGATTCCATGTCCTCTGTAGTTCTTTGTTCCTCTTCTCATTCTCCGTCTTCCTGTATTTCTCCCCTTTTTCATCTTCTCTTTCTCTTCCTCCTCTTCATCCTCCTCCCCCTCCTCTTCCCTCTTCCCTCTTCCTTCTTCTTCTCGTATTTTTCGTACTAATTTTCTTTTTGTTTTGTCTTTTGTTTGTCCGCTCTTCCTCGTCTTACTCTTTTTCCTCCTGCTCCTGATCCCCCCTATTCCTCATCTTCCCGCCTCATCCTCCTCACCTCCTTCTCCTCCTCTTACTCTTCTTCTTGTACTATTTTTTATGGTCTCCCCTTTCTTCTTCTTCTTCTCGTTCGAGGGCTTGTTCTCTTCTTCTTGTACTCTTTTTCGACTCATTTTTTCCCCTGCTTTTTCTTCTTCTTCTTCTTCATGAGGTTTTTTGTTTCTTTACACACGCACGCACGCACGCATGCACGCACGCATGCACGCACGCACACACACGCGCACACACGCACACACGCACGCACACACGCACGCACGCACGCACGCACACTCACATACACTCGCACATACACACACACACGCGCGCGCGCGCGCACGCACGCACACACACATACAGAGAGAGAGAGAGAGAGAGAGAGAGAGAGAGAGAGAGAACATCAGACAAAATATCAACCACAGTGCATTCATGCTGGTTTTCACCCATATTCTCAAACCATTATCTGGACCCAACCTCATAAAACGCGCACAAAATGCACAGAAGAAGAAGAAGAAGAAGAAGAACAACAACAACAACAACAACAGCAACAACAACAAGAGCAACAGCAAGAACAAGAGCAAGAACAAGAACAAGAACATGAAGTTGTAGTAGTAGCGCAAAGAAAAAGACGAAAAAGAAGAAGAAGAAGAAGAAAAGAAGAAGAAGAAGAAAAGCAACAACAACAACAATGATAATAACAACAAAAAGCAGAAACAACAACAAAAGAGAAACAATATGAAAAAGAAGAACACAGACAGCAACAGCAGTAATAACAGCATCAAACTGACGACGACGACGACGACGACGACGACGACGACGACAGCAACCACATCATCAGCAACAAAGCCAATATAACTCCGGGAACGTTATGATCAAGTTGGCTGTCCGCCCGCCCACTACCCCCTTTGGAGTTCCTAATCCACCGACACTGGTTTCAACATTTGTGAAGGGGTGGAGGGGGCGGGGGGGCGGGCACATTTTATTCTCCATCATTCTCGTGCAAGCGTGACAGTCGTGGATCACTGCACAGGACAGGTATAGACCCTGTCGCCACACCCAAATGAATGGGGTTTTTTATCGCTTGCCTATAACTTGGTGGCGCTGCGGCGCCTGCTAGCTTGGCCCTCGAGGTCTGATTGACGTTCGTTAATGGCTTCACCATGCGTTGTTCCATTAGACCCTATACTCCTTCATTCTTTGTTCTACGTGTTTTCTGTCATTTCATTTGGCTTTATTTCATATTATTTTATTTCATTTTATTTCATATTATTGTCATTTTTCTTCTTCGTGTTTTAGCTCGTATTATACCGTCCTAAATTCGTTGGTTTTCCCCCCTTTGATTGAAGATCATACACAAGAGAAAGGCTCGTTCATAGATTAGCACTGAATACACACTCTTGTGCCCGTACCCATACATGCTCCACCACAAACATACACGTACAAACACACGCACCGCGCGTGCGCGCGCGCGCGCGCGCACCAACACACACACACACACACACACACACACACACACACACACACACGATTTTACCAGGTGTCACAGTTTTGATATGTCCGTAAAGAACCAATCAAACGTTTGATATATGGTTCATGGTTCTGTAGACATGTTTAATTCCAGTCACCATACAAAGCATAAGAGAGAGAGAGAGAGAGAGAGAGAGAGAGAGAGAGAGAGAGAGAGAGAGAGAGAGATCGGTGTGTTTTTACCTCCGAACCGCCTAAGGTCAAAAACTCTCTTAATGTTCGCAGCACCCGTTTCGTATACTTTACCTTTACTCATTTTTGCTTTCATCTTTCTGTCTTTTTTGTTTTGTTTTTTGTTTTAGAGAAAATATGCTCCTCTCTCTCTCTCTCTCTCTCTCTCTCTCTCTCTCTCTCTCTCTCTCTTGAACGCTTGTCGGTCTTGGTTCAGTGGCTAGGAGCATCACACGCTTCGCTGCCTCTCGTCTCCAAACGTCTAATGTTGTTCAACTTTCATCGGCCCGTTGTATCTATCCTAAAGTATGTGCTTTCGACATTTACGTGCGTGTAATCTAAACCATGCTTTGCAATTGAAAGAGGATAGGAACTAAGACTGGACAGGGTTTCTTTTTTAATGAAATATTGAACAAAATGAAGTGAAGTGAAAATCTTGTTGTTTTTTTTCAAACGGTTAGCGCAATAAAGTCAAATGAGATAAACTAAGGAAATGTAAATGGTAATCAATCGCAAATGAGGGAAATAATTTACTGCCAGAGTAACATGCTTAAAGGTACATGAAACTCCAAGCTGTTGTTAGAAATGGTACCCATCAAACTAGCACACATACAGGCAGACAAGAAGAACAGAACAAAGAAATAAATCTTCCACCTCCACTGTCTTCCCCTCCCATAAAATTGAACAATAAGGACCAAGATCGATCATGCCTCTCTGTCTCTATCTCTGTCTCTGTCTCTATCTCTCTCTCTCT
>CM065732.1:36578062-36585562 GCA_033310375.1 Conus canariensis
CAGCGAAAATTTTATAGCGAATTTATAGAATGAATCCTGGATTTTATCTCTTGAATCGATCAGATCCAAGCGACGGGTCTACACCAAAATGTAACGGGTTTGCCCTGAAGCTGTGTTCCATCTTTGCATGGTGCTTGCTTTAAACAGGTTTAGAAGTTTTTGCGTTCGTCTGCCATTATACAGGGGCCAGAATAGCTCAGTAGGTACAGCGACGGATTCATAATCCTGGTCATCCTGGGGTGGTGGATTCGACTGTACACCGGGCCGTTTCGGTACAAGGGGATTTCTTCTTGGGAGTTAATATTGGTTCTGAGTCCATTTTCCGAAAAGTCCTTCGAATGAGATTATAAGCCGGGTTCTATGTGCAAACGCATGAATAACGTCTTGTACATATGTAAAATCCCATCATAAACTTTCTTCAGAGAAGGTCGATTTGGGCGTTGGTGTGGAATACACGTTACAGATAGCATGCACCCTGTGTGAAAAATTCAAAGAATCAATGACAGAAAAAAATGCCTGACATATTCGAATGAATGACGCGGGGAAACGACTGCATGGAGTGTCAGCAGGCGGCACATCAGTGGCTCTATCCGGGTAGGCAGCCCGTTGTGTAAACGAAAGCGTGGATTGTACAGGCTTAAAGCTTGATCTTTAATACCGAAGATAGGCGCTATATACTAACTAATAATAACAAGAACAAAATCAACAACAACAACATCAACAACAATACTGATAATGATAATTATGATGATAACAATAATCATAGTAATAACAACAATAATGATAATAATAATAATGATGTAATAATGATAATAGTGATAACAGTAATGATGATAATAGTAATGATGACGATAATAATGATAATAATAATGGTGATGATGATAATGATAATAATAATGATGATAATAATAACGGTAATGATAATAACAATAACGATGAAGATAATAACAATAACAACTAGCAAACAAACCGATGCGATTTAATATAACCACCCTAGCAGGGAGATCAAAATCATTATCACGATGAAATCAGTGAACATCATCAAGAAAGCTGATCCCTGCTGTTTTCCTGTATTTCAATGCTTTGATATAAATAGTGCTATGTCACATGGGGGTCGTGTAACTTTGCTTCATGCCGACACAAGCATGCAGCATGGCTTTTCCTGTCGTTCCCATCTGCCGGACTTTTTCAAACACAGCACTAAATCGTGTGGGCTTCTTTCAAGTGGGTGTTTCACCCGGAAACAAAGCCGTGTGACATAAGCCTGAGACGTCACATAAGAAACAAAAACAAAACAGCTTTTGTTTTTGTTTGTTGTGGTGGTGTGGTGTGGTGTGTGTGTGTGTGGTTGTGTGTGTGTGTGTGTGTGTGTGTGTGTGTGTTGTGTGTGTGTGTGTTGTGTGTGTGTGTGTTAGTGTGTGTTGTGTGTTGTGTGTTGTGTGTGTGTGTTGTGTGTGGTGTGTGTGTGTGTGTGTGTGTGTGTGTGTGTGCGTGTGAGTGTGGTTTGTGTATGTGTGTGTGTGTGTGTGTGTGTGTGTGTGTGTGTGTGTGTGTGTGTGTGTGTGATGTGTGTGTGTGTGTGTGTGTGGTGTGTGTGTGTGTGTGTGTGTGTGTGTGTGTGTGTGTGTGTTGCGCGCGCGCGAGGTGCGTGTGTGTGTGTGTGTGGTGTGTGTATGTGTGTGTGTGTGCTGTGTGCGTGTGCGCTGTGTGTGTGTGTGTGTGTGTGTGTGTTGTGTGTTGTGTGTGTTTCCCACACCTGTAAAGAGTGATAGGCAGTCAATCTGTGGCAATTGTTCCGCTTTTTGCTTTTGTTACACATTCTCGATTCCACAAACCCAAAGTTGTTTAACATAGCCATGTTTCTGATCTGTCTCCACTGTGTTATAAGTCATTAGTTCCCTGTTTTCATCAGTCATAGTTCTCTGTTTTCATCAGTCATAGTTCCCTGTTTTCATCAGTCATAGTTCCCTGTTTTCATGAGTCATAGTTCCCTGTTTTCATCAGTCATAGTTCCCTGTTTTCATCAGTCATAGTTCCCTGTTTTCATCAGTCATAGTTCCCTGTTTTCATCAGTCATAGTTCCCTGTTTTCATCATCATAGTTCCCTGTTTTCATCAGTCATAGTTCCCTGTTTTCATCAGTCATAGTTCCCTTTTTCATCAGTCATAGTTCCCTGTTTTCATCAGTCATAGTTCCCTGTTTTCATCAGTCATAGTTCCCTGTTTTCATCAGTCATAGTTCCCTGTTTTCATGAATCATAGTTCCCTGTTTTCATCAGTCATAGTTCCCTGTTTTCATCAGTCATAGTTCCCTGTTTTCATCAGTCATAGTTCCCTGTTTTCATCAGTCATAGTTCCCTGTTTTCATCAGTCATAGTTCCCTGTTTTCATGAATCATAGTTCCTGTTTTCATCAGTCATAGTTCCCTGTTTTCATCAGTCATAGTTCTCTGTTTTCATCAGTCATTGTTCTCTGTTTTCATGAATCATAGTTCCCTGTTTTCATCAGTCATAGTTCTCTGTTTTCATCAGTCATAGTTCCCTGTTTTCATGAATCATAGTTCCCTGTTTTCATCAGTCATAGTTCTCTGTTTTCCTCAGTCATTGTTCTCTGTTTTCATCAGTCATAGTTCCCTGTTTTCATGAATCATAGTTCCCTGTTTTCATCAGTCATAGTTCTCTGTTTTCCTCAGTCATTGTTCTCTGTTTTCATCGGTCATAGTTCCCTGTTTTCATGAGTCATAGTTCCCTGTTTTCATGAATCATAGTTCCCTGTTTTCATGAGTGATAATTCACTGTTTTCATCAGTCATAGTTCCCTGTTTTCATCAGTCATAGTTCCCTGTTTTCATGAATCATAGTTCCCTGTTTTCATCAGTCATAGTTCCCTGTTTTCATGAGTCATAGTTCCCTGTTTTCATGAGTGATAATTCCCTGTTTTCATCCGTCATAGTTCCCTGTTTTCATCAGTCATAGTTCCCTGTTTTCATCAGTCATAGTTCCTGTTTTCATCAGTCATAGTTCCCTGTTTTCATCAGTCATAGTTCCCTGTTTTCATGAATCATAGTTCCCTGTTTTCATGAATCATAGTTCCCTGTTTTCATCAATCATAGTTCCCTGTTTTCATCAATCATAGTTCCCTGTTTTCATCAGTCATAGTTCCCTGTTTTCATGAGTCATAGTTCCCTGTTTTCATCATCATAGTTCCCTGTTTTCATCAATCATAGTTCCCTGTTTTCATGAATCATAGTTCCCTGTTTTCATCAGTCATAGTTCCCTGTTTTCATGAATCATAGTTCCCTGTTTTCATCAGTCATAGTTCCCTGTTTTCATCGGTCATAGTTCCCTGTTTTCATCAGTCATAGTTCCCTGTTTTCATCAGTCATAGTTCCCTGTTTTCATCAGTCATAGTTCCCTGTTTTCATGAATCATAGTTCCCTGTTTTCATGAATCATAGTTCCCTGTTTTCATCAGTCATAGTTCCCTGTTTTCATCAGTCATAGTTCCCTGTTTTCATCAATCATGGTTCCCTGTTTTCATGAGTCATAGTTCCCTGTTTTCATGAATCATAGTTCCCTGTTTTCATCAGTCATAGTTCCTGTTTTCATCAGTCATAGTTCCCTGTTTTCATGAATCATAGTTCCCTGTTTTCATGAATCATAGTTCCCTGTTTTCATGAATCATAGTTCCCTGTTTTCATCAGTCATAGTTCCCTGTTTTCATCAGTCATAGTTCCCTGTTTTCATCAGTCATAGTTCCCTGTTTTCATCAGTCATAGTTCCCTGTTTTCATGAATCATAGTTCCCTGTTTTCATGAATCATAGTTCCCGTTTTCATCAGTCATAGTTCCCTGTTTTCATCAATCATAGTTCCCTGTTTTCATCAGTCATAGTTCCCTGTTTTCATCAGTCATAGTTCCCTGTTTTCATCAGTCATAGTTCCCTGTTTTCATGAGTCATAGTTCCCTGTTTTCATCAATCATAGTTCCCTGTTTTCATGAATCATAGTTCCCTGTTTTCATGAATCATAGTTCCCTGTTTTCATCAGTCATAGTTCCCTGTTTTCATGAATCATAGTTCCTGTTTTCATCGGTCATAGTTCCCTGTTTTCATCAGTATAAGTTCCCTGTTTCATCATGAATCATAGTTCCCTGTTTTCATCAGTCATAGTTCCCTGTTTTCATCAGTCATAGTTCCCTGTTTTCATGAATCATAGTTCCCTGTTTTCATCAGTCATAGTTCCCTGTTTTCATCAGTCATAGTTCCCTGTTTTCATCAGTCATAGTTCCCTGTTTTCATGAGTCATAGTTCCCTGTTTTCATCAGTCATAGTTCCCTGTTTTCATCAGTCATAGTTCCCTGTTTTCATCAGTCATAGTTCCCTGTTTTCATCAGTCATAGTTCCCTGTTTTCATGAATCATAGTTCCCTGTTTTCATCAGTCATAGTTCCCTGTTTTCACAGTCATATTCCTGTTTTCATCAGTCATAGTTCCCTGTTTTCATGAATCATAGTTCCCTGTTTTCATCAGTCAAGTTCCCTGTTTTCATCAGTCATAGTTCCCTGTTTTCATGAATCATAGTTCCTGTTTTCCTCAGTCATAGTTCCTGTTTTCAAAGAGTCATAGTCCCTGTTTTCCTCAGTCATAGTTCCTGTTTTCATCAGTCATAGTTCCCTGTTTTCATCAGTCATAGTTCCCTGTTTTCATCAGTCATAGTTCCCTGTTTTCATCAGTCATAGTTCCCTGTTTTCATCAGTCAAGTTCCCTGTTTTCATGAATCATAGTTCCCTGTTTTCATCAATCATAGTTCCCTGTTTTCATCAGTCATAGTTCCCTGTTTTCATGAGTCATAGTTCCCTGTTTTCATGAGTCATAGTTCCTGTTTTCATCAGTCATAGTTCCCGTTTTCATGAATCATAGTTCCTGTTTTCATGAGTCATAGTTCCCTGTTTTTCATCAGTCATAGTTCCCTGTTTTCATGAATCATAGTTCCCTGTTTTCATGAATCATAGTCCCTGTTTTCATCAGTCATAGTTCCCTGTTTCATCAGTCATAGTTCCCTGTTTTCATCAGTCATAGTTCTCTGTTTTTCATCAGTCATAGTTCCCTGTTTTCATCAGTCATAGTTCCCTGTTTTCATGAATCATAGTTCCCTGTTTTCATCAGTCATAGTTCCCTGTTTTCATCAGTCATAGTTCTCTGTTTTCATCAGTCATTGTTCTCTGTTTTCATGAATCATAGTTCCCTGTTTTCATCAGTCATAGTTCTCTGTTTTCATCAGTCATAGTTCCCTGTTTTCATGAATCATAGTTCCCTGTTTTCATCAGTCATAGTTCTCTGTTTTCCTCAGTCATTGTTCTCTGTTTTCATCAGTCATAGTTCCCTGTTTTCATGAATCATAGTTCCCTGTTTTCATCAGTCATAGTTCTCTGTTTTCCTCAGTCATTGTTCTCTGTTTTCATGAATCATAGTTCCCTGTTTTCATCAGTCATAGTTCCCTGTTTTCATCAGTCATAGTTCCCTGTTTTCATCAATCATAGTTCCCTGTTTTCATGAGTCATAGTTCCCTGTTTTCATGAATCATAGTTCCCTGTTTTCATCAGTCATAGTTCCCTGTTTTCATCAGTCATAGTTCCCTGTTTTCATGAATCATAGTTCCCTGTTTTCATGAATCATAGTTCCCTGTTTTCATGAATCATAGTTCCCTGTTTTCATCAGTCATAGTTCCCTGTTTTCATCAGTCATAGTTCCCTGTTTTCATCAGTCATAGTTCCCTGTTTTCATGAATCATAGTTCCCTGTTTTCATGAATCATAGTTCCCTGTTTTCATCAGTCATAGTTCCCTGTTTTCATCAGTCATAGTTCCCTGTTTTCATCAGTCATAGTTCCCTGTTTTCATGAGTCATAGTTCCCTGTTTTCATCAGTCATAGTTCCCTGTTTTCATGAATCATAGTTCCCTGTTTTCATCAGTCATAGTTCCCTGTTTTCATCAGTCATAGTTCCCTGTTTTCATCAGTCATAGTTCCCTGTTTTCATGAATCATAGTTCCCTGTTTTCATCAGTCATAGTTCCCTGTTTTCATCGGTCATAGTTCCCTGTTTTCATCAGTCATAGTTCCCTGTTTTCATCAGTCATAGTTCCCTGTTTTCATCAGTCATAGTTCCCTGTTTTCATCAGTCATAGTTCTCTGTTTTCATGAGTCATAGTTCCCTGTTTTCATCAGTCATAGTTCCCTGTTTTCATGAATCATAGTTCCCTGTTTTCATCAGTCATAGTTCCCTGTTTTCATCAGTCATAGTTCTCTGTTTTCATCAATCATAGTTCCCTGTTTTCATGAGTCATAGTTCCCTGTTTTCATGAATCATAGTTCCCTGTTTTCATCAGTCATAGTTCCCTGTTTTCATCAGTCATAGTTCCCTGTTTTCATGAATCATAGTTCCCTGTTTTCATGAATCATAGTTCCCTGTTTTCATCAGTCATAGTTCCCTGTTTTCATCAGTCATAGTTCCCTGTTTTCATCAGTCATAGTTCCCTGTTTTCATGAATCATAGTTCCCTGTTTTCATGAATCATAGTTCCCTGTTTTCATCAGTCATAGTTCCCTGTTTTCATCAGTCATAGTTCCCTGTTTTCATCAGTCATAGTTCCCTGTTTTCATCAGTCATAGTTCCCTGTTTTCATCAGTCATAGTTCCCTGTTTT
Source organism: Conus canariensis (assembly GCA_033310375.1). NCBI lineage: Eukaryota > Metazoa > Mollusca > Gastropoda > Neogastropoda > Conidae > Conus > Conus canariensis. The sequence goes on from CM065732.1 coordinate 36,584,759, forward strand.
CGTCAGTCATAGTTCCTTGTTTTCATGAGTCATAGTTCCCTGTTTTCATCAGTCATAGTTCCCTGTTTTCATGAATCATAGTTCCCTGTTTTCATCAGTCATAGTTCCCTGTTTTCATGAATCATAGTTCCCTGTTTTCATCGGTCATAGTTCCCTGTTTTCATCAGTCATAGTTCCCTGTTTTCATGAATCATAGTTCCCTGTTTTCATGAGTCATAGTTCCCTGTTTTCATGAATCATAGTTCCCTGTTTTCATCAGTCATAGTTCCCTGTTTTCATCAATCATAGTTCCCTGTTTTCATCAGTCATAGTTCCCTGTTTTCATCAGTCATAGTTCCCTGTTTTCATCAGTCATAGTTCCCTGTTTTCATGAGTCATAGTTCCCTGTTTTCATCAGTCATAGTTCCCTGTTTTCATCAGTCATAGTTCCCTGTTTTCATCAGTCATAGTTCCCTGTTTTCATCAGTCATAGTTCCCTGTTTTCATGAATCATAGTTCCCTGTTTTCATGAATCATAGTTCCCTGTTTTCATGAATCATAGTTCCCTGTTTTCATCAGTCATAGTTCCCTGTTTTCATCAGTCATAGTTCCCTGTTTTCATCAGTCATAGTTCCCTGTTTTCATCGGTCATAGTTCTCTGTTTTCATCAGTCATAGTTCCCTGTTTTCATGAATCATAGTTCCCTGTTTTCATCAGTCATAGTTCTCTGTTTTCATCAGTCATAGTTCCCTGTTTTCATCAATCATAGTTCCCTGTTTTCATCAGTCATAGTTCCCTGTTTTCATCAGTCATAGTTCCCTGTTT
>CM065732.1:36588062-36590562 GCA_033310375.1 Conus canariensis
TTCAATGTATTTCTCAAAATAATTCATTAGGGGAGATACAGTGTAAAAATTGTAGTCATGAAAATAAACAACACACCGCTCATACTTACAATTCCAATTTTACGTTCTCAGCATAATATGTGAAAAAATGTACCTGAGAGAGAGAGAGAGAGAGAGAGAGAGAGAGAGAGAGAGAGAGAGAGAGAGAGAGAGAGAGAGAGGGCCGATCGTATAATGAAAGTTGACATATTTTGATCTGTACACGGTCAGCAAAGTTTCCACCGGGATTCAGCTGGCCGACATAATGATGGTTCTAGCGGGCTATGATCATATCAGTACTAACATAATGTACAAGGGACGCGCCTTAGATGCTAATATCAAGCGAGGTGCACGGTGCTGAATAACTCCAAAGATGAAGCGTGCACAGGATCAGTATCGTTAGACTTCCACTTGCATACATTGAAGGTATTTAACACTACCTGTTGATCTCTCTGGCTTTGCGTCTGTCCGCCTCCTGTTCATAGTCTGGCTGTCTGTTCGCCCTATTTCACAGGCGATAAAGATCAACCGTGAAGCGCTCACACGGTGGTTTGCGCGCGGGCGAAGGAGACGTGCAGACAAAAGACCGCCCTCGCTGAATATCGAACAACAAGAAGTTGACGTGCATGATAACCTGAGAGGGCACACCAGCCAATTGAACTACTCTTTCGCTCGATAAAGGTTAGTTATTCCGCCAAGGTGGATGGTGGGAGATCAAGGCGAGATACCAATCCTCTGCTTTGTACATCTTTGATAATAGCGAGAAAGAGTTCTTGTCACCCAGCCTACCTGCTGCCTCACACACTGATTTGTTTTATGTTCAGTTAACGTGAAACAGAGAATCTGTAGGAAATATGTGTATTTTGATACCTCTTCCTTGAGAGATTCGCTGTCTCATTCGAAATCATTCTCCTCCTCCTCCTCTCCTCCTCCTCCTCCTCCTCCTCCTCCTCCTCCTCTCCTCTTCTCCTTCTCTTCTTCTTCTTTTCTTCTTCTTCTTCTTCTTCTTCTTCTTCTTCTTCTTCTCTTCTCCTCTCCTCTCCTCCTCCTCCTCCTCCTCCTCCTCCTCCTTCCTTCTTCTTCTTCTTCTTCTGCTCCTCCTGCTCCTCCTCCTCCTTCTTCTTTTCCTCCTCATCCTCCTTCTTCTACTTTTTTTTCTTTGTCATCATTATCTTCTTCTTCTTCTTCTTCTTCTTCTTCTTCTTCTTCTTCTTCTTTCTTCTTCTTCTCTTTCTGCTCCTTCTCCTCCTCTTCCTCCTTCTCCTCCACCTCCTTCTCCTTCTCTTTCTCCTCCTTCTTCTTGTTCTTGTTCTTGTTCTGCTTCTTCTTCTTCTTGTTCTTGTTCTTCTTCTTTTCTTCTTCTTCTTTCTTCTTCTTCTTCTTCTTCTTCTCCTCCTCCTCCTCTCTTCCTCCTCATCCCCCTTCTCTTCTCTCTTCTTCTTCTTCTTCTTCTTCTTCTTCTTCTTCTTCTTCTTCTTCTTCTTTCGTTAATTCTGAGGGGAGTCTATGGGACCCCACACTGAAGAGCGGTTCACCAGATTCCTCCACTTCTGTCAGTTGTGTTTCGAGCTCTGGGTCTCTGCAAAATGTTTTCAAGGTCAGCTGAAGCACCCCCCAGTCTCCCACCCGACTTCACGCCACTGCCGCTTTACACTCCCTGCGTTGGGTGTTAGAAAGATCAGACTGCCCTGGGTGTGGAGATTAATGGAGACAAGATTTGCTTTGTGTTGTTGCTGCTTGAGTGTTTCTTTCTTTCTTTCTTTCTTTCTTTCTTTCTTTCTTTCTTTCTTTCTTCTTTCCGTTCTTTCTTTCTGTCTGTCTGTCTTTCTTGCTTGCTTTTTTCCCCTTTCTTTTCTTTTGTTTCGTTCATTCTTTCTTTCTTTTCTTTTTCTTTCTTTCCTTCTGCTTCTCTTTCTTTCTTTCTTTTCTGTCTTTTTTTCTTACTTTCTTTCTCTCTTTCTTTCCTCCCTTCCTTCTTTTCTTTCTTTCTTCCTTAATTCCTTCTTTTCCTCTTTCTTTCTTTCTTTTTTTCTTTCCTTCACTTATCTCTTCAAATTGGGCACCAAAATAATCCACTTCCATTTTGTGCCTGATTTGATGAGATAAATGATTATACGTTGTCCGTTTTCGTTGTCTTGAATGTTGTTGGTCTTATCTGAAGAAGACCAAAGAGGTCGAAACGCGTCGTGTTTTTTTTTTTTTTTTTTTTTTGTCTTGTAATCTGTTTCTCTCATTCGTTTGGCGAAATGGTAATTTTTCTCTTAAGTTTGTTTATCTACCTTAAGTCAACTGTCTATACTTCTGGTGGATGTGAGCTTCTAACCCAAATACTGTTAACTCCACGCTTCATTTTGTCCTTCAAAGAACAAGAGAAAAAAAAACATTAACTCAATCGAGTCGTGATGGAAACGATATTCCGACACTTCTCCTTGCCTTTGAGAGCTTGTCAGGCACTAACATCATTTCCGCATGTTATATCAAG
>CM065732.1:36613062-36620562 GCA_033310375.1 Conus canariensis
TATGGAATTAGAATTGTTTGTGTGGAATGTGTAAGGTCAGAACCAGAGTTGAGGTCAAGTCTTGTATCAAACTGAATTCTGAAAGAAAGATAGAAGGCTCAGAAAAAGAGAAGATCGAGGAAAGGAAGGAAGGAAAGAGGGAAGATTTGGAGGATGAGTAAATTGTAGGAAAGAGGAAAGAAACAGCAAATGACAAACAAAAAAGAAGATCAAGGAACGTAGCTTAAAAAAAGATAAAAAAAAAAGTACAACTGCAACAATAACAACATACTTTAACAGTGACATCAACTACAACAGACCATAAGCTAAAAAATACAACAACATCAACAATAACAATCGAACCTATCTTAACAGTGACATTGACAACAAAGCATAAGCTAAAAAGGTACAACAACAACAACATACTTTAACAGTGACATTAACAACAACCCACGAGCTAAAAAGTATAACTGCAACAATAACAACATACCTTAACAGTGACATTAACAACAACAGACCATAAGCTAAAAAGTACAACAACAACATACCTTAACAGTGACATGAACAACAACCACAAGCTAAAAAGTATAACTGCAACAATAACAACATACCTTAACAGTGACATCAATAACAATAGACCATAAGCTAAAAAGTACAACAACAACACCAACCTACCTTAACAGTGACATTAACAACAACAGACCATAAGCTAAAAAGTACAACATCAACAATAACAACCTACCTTAGCCGTGACATTATCAACAACAGACCATAAGCTAAAAAGTACAACAACAACAACAACATACCTTAACAGTGACATGAACAAAAACCACAAGCTAAAAAGTATAACTACAATAATAACAACCTACCTTAACAGTGACATTAACAACAACAGACCATAAGCTAAAAAGTACAACAACAACAACAACAACAACAAAACAGCAGCAGCAACAACAACAACCACCTACCTTAACAGTGACATTAATCAACGACAGACCATAAGCTAAAAAGTACAACAACAACGACAGTAACAACCTCCCTTAACAGTGACATTAACAACAACCACAAGCTAAAACGTATAACTACAACAATAACAGCCTACCTTAGCAGTGACATTAACAACAACAGACCATAAGCTAAAAAGTACAACAACAACAACAACAACAACAAGAGCAACATACCTTAACAGTGACATTAACAACAACAGACCACAAGCTAAAAAGTACAACAACAGCAACATACTTTAAAGCAGTCACATTAATCAACGACAGGTCACAAGCTCAAAAGTACAACTACAACAAGATCAGCATGCCTTAATAGTGGCATGAACAATATGAAAAAAAGAAGGAAATGACAGTTCAAAAGAAAAAAGTGGGATGAAGGGAAGGAAAAAAGGATGACAGAAGAATATTCACTGGGGATGCACATTTTGCTGAGGGTTCGTCGTGTTTGCTGTCAGTCTTGAGTATGCTGCGTCAGAAGCGCGTGGGCAGTCGCATAAACATACAGAGAGAGAGAGAGAGAGAGAGAGAGAGAAGAGAGAGAGAGTCGGATGTTTTGTTCATATACTCGTATACATAGTCCTGGCCTCCTCATGAAGGGATAATGTCAATTATAAAACAACAGACATAAACTTGCAGATGAATGAGAGAGAAAGATGTTTCATTAATATACTTAATACACTCGTATACAGGCCTTAGTCCCTTATGAAAGAGGTAATGGATATCATTATAGAGCAACAAGAGCAAACACGATGGGTGTGTGTGTGTGTGTGTGTGTGTGTGTGTGTGTGTGTGTGTGTGTGTGTGTGTGTGTGTGTGTGTGTGTGAGTATGTGTGAGTGTGTGTGTGTGTGTGTGTGTGTGTGTGTGTGTGTGTGTGTGTGTGTGTGTGTGTGTGTGTGTGTGTGAGCCGCTCTGTGTGTGTATATGAGAGAGAGAGAGAGACACACACACACACACACACACACACACACACACACACACACACACACAAGAGCATGCTCGCGCATGCGCGCACATATGCACACACACATACACACACACACAAACACACGCACACACACACACACACACACACACACACACACACACACACACACACACACACACATTTTCTTTAATCATTTAATCCTATTCAGGTGTAGACGTTAAAATCAAAATAACACTTGACCATTACACACACACACACACACACACACACACACACACACACACACACACACACACACACACACACACACACACAAGAGCATGCTCGCGCATGCGCGCACACATGCACACACACACATACACACACACAAAGGCACGCACACATACATACACAAACACACACACACACACACACACACACACACACACACACACACACACACACACACACACACACACACATTTTCTTTAATCATTTAATTCTATTCAGGTGTAGATGTTAAAATCAAAATAACACTTGACCATTACACACACACACACACACACACACACACACACACACACACACACACACACATACACACACACACACACACACACACACACCACACACACATACACACACACCACACACACACACACACACACACACACACGCCACACACTAGTTATTAATAGCCATCCTCAACTATTGTGATCCAAAACCTCCTTTTTTAATTACGTGAGAACGGTGATATCTGTCTAACACGACAACAGTTACGTGTGGGTTTGGTAATGTTTACCTTGCAGCAACAACATCCCCCCCCCCCACTCCCCCACTCCCCATTATCCCATCCCTATCCCAAATCCCTCCCCACTACTCGTCACCCCTCTCTTTCCTTTTGTACACCTCTCTCTCTCTCTCTCTCTCTCTCTCTCTCTCTCTCTCTCTCTCTGTCAAATCCATCATATATCAAGTGCGTACGTACGGCTTCCTTAACATTTGAGAACATGGGGGTGTGGGCCATTCATCTTCTTCTTTTATACTTTGGTACAATGATGGAAATGCCCTACTAACAACAGAGACAGGTGACAGGAATTCCGAAAAGTTAGAAGACACCTGGAACTGGAACCATGCGTGACATTCAATTTGAACAGGTGTGAGACTTCATCTTTGACAACATTTCAGTGTGGTATATTAGAGGTACCTATCCTCAGTTTACATTATAAACAAAACGAAGAGATTTCATCGAAAATACCCACAAAATATGCACAACTGTCAACAATACTGAAATGATTCAGTTTATATTTTGTTGTCCGGCATGTGAAGAGTCATGATGACAGTTCTTCACCCGAAATCTGACAAAATTCACCACGACCTTTGACTAAGGCTACTTATGGCTGCTAACAATATACACACTGCTCACCTACACACGCTGCAGACAAGTCCCGCAAACCTGACAGACAGATAGAAGGGTGGGGTACCATTAGGAAATTGCGTTGGAGGGGGGGGGGGGGGGGGGAGAAGAGAGGTAGTAGAGGATGATTGCCTTACGTTGTATTTTCAAGATTCTCGTACATAGAGATTCATCACGTTATAATGTCATGTGAATAAAGTGAGAGGCGTGTGTACATTCAGTGAAAAGGCCTGTTTTCCCCCTCCTCTCCCTCTCCCTGCCCACTTATCCCCCTCTCCCACCCTTAACCTTATCCAATCTCACTTCTCCCACCCTTAACCTTATCCAATCTCACTTCTCCCACCCTTAACCTTATCCAATCTCACTTCTCCCACCCTTAACCTTATCCAATCTCACTTCTCCCACCCTTAACCTTATCCAATCTCACTTCTCCCACCCTTAACCTTATCCAATCTCACTTCTCCCACCCTTAACCTTATCCAATCTCACTTCTCCCACCCTCGCCACTCCTTCCAAGTCATTCCTATACCGGCAAATAAACGGTGCACACTCTGAGCGTAAATCGCGTAGAAGCTCACAACATTCTCTCTCTCTCTCTCTCTCTCTCTCTCTCTCTCTCTCTCTCTCTCTCTCTCTCTCTCCTCTCTCTCTCTCTCTCGTTCACACACACACACGCCTGCGTGCGCGCGCGCGCACACACACACACACCCCTTGCACACACACACACACACACACACACACACACACACACTTGCACACATGCACACACACACACACACACACACACACACACACACACACACACACACACACACACACACGTACATACACACACGCACGCGCATGCGCGCGCGCATAAGCACGCACATACTTACACACATACACGTGACATAAACACAAATACATACACACCACACACACTCACACATGCGCATTCCACAAAAAAACAGGTAGATGCAGCACACACACACACACACACACACACACACACACACACACACACACACACACACACACACCACACACACACACACACACACACACACACACACACACGCACGCACGCACGAACGCACCCATGACCGCACGCACGCACACCTTGTGTATGCACATACACGCACTGCACACACACACACACACACACACACACACACGCGCGCGCGAGCGCGCGCGCGCGCGCGCATGTACTTCTTGTGTACACACACACGCACTGCCCACAATACACACACAACACACACACACACACACACACACACACACACACACACACCACACACACACACTCACCACGCTACACCACACCACACCACACCACACCACCACAGACATACACATCCCACACATACACCCCTCACCACACACACATGCGTACAAGGCACACTCCAGTACCTACACCCACTGCACCCCTACACACATTGCACACACATCACACACAATCAACCGACAGATGGAAGGGTGGGGTACCATTAGGAACTGCGTCGGAGAGGAGGGAGGAGAGAGGCAGTAAGGGATAATGGCCTTAACGTTGTATTTTCAAGATTCTCATTCATCGGGGTTTATCACGTTATATGTCATATGAATAAAGTAAAAGGTGTTTGTGCATTCGTCCAGAAAGGCCGCTCTCCCCCGTCCTCGCCCTCCCTCCCTCACCCCGCTCTCCCCCTTCCACCCTTATCCAACAACGTTCTCTCACGCTCTCCATTCCTCCCGAGTCGTTTCTTATGCCTGCTAGTAAACTGTGTATACAGTGAACGGAAATCGTGTAGAAGTTCACAGTATTCTCTCTCTCTCTCTCTCTCTCTCTCTCTCTCTCTCTCTCTCTCTCTCACACACACACACACACACACACACACACACACACACACACACACACTCGCACGCGCGCGATCTGTGGATCAACTAGATATAGAGCTTAAAAACTTGGTTGAAAAGGACACTGTTAATGCAAATGATATAATATTTCCTGATGTGAATGAAGATGATGATAGACTTTAAAAGAGCCTATTTCTGAAGATGAAATACTCCTTGCTGACAGGAGATTACAGTTAAAGAAAGCTGCTGGAACCGACGGAATGATTAATGAAATATTGAAATATTCTATTCAAGATTATTTTATTTTATTTTATTTTTTTTTTTTATTTTTTTTTTTTTTTTTATTTTTTTTTTTTTTTTTTTTTTTTTTTTGGGGGGGTCATGTTCTGTAACGACCTTTTTGATCGTGGCATTTCTACCGATAGTTGGATGGAATCACTTATCATTCCCTTGCAGAGAAAGGAGACTGAACTGACCCACATCATTCAAGATGTGTCATACCGCGTGATGACAGCAATAAAGTTTATGGTACGATCATAAATATCAGACGCAGGTGTGGGCTGAAGTGTGTAATCTTACACGGGAACATCAGGCAGGTTATAAGCAAGGGTATTGCACTACCGATCATTTGTGCACATTTAATTTCTGTGTTAAAAAAAAAGAACAGTTTAATGCCAACTGGAATCAAGAATTATTTGTAGTCATTATTAAGTTTCGAAAGGTATTTGATTCTTTGAATAGAAACTTGTTGTAGTATGAAAGGCACTTCAGGGAAACTCTTTAGTTGAGTTTAAAACACGTCACAGTGTGTTAACCTAAGTGTAAAATGTGGAGCAACTTTGTTATTGATTGTAGAGCAAGATGATGTTCTTAGTCCTGTTTTGTTTTCTTTCTTCATCAATGAGCTGGCAATGAATGCTTTGAAAAAAAAGGAAAACATGGTGTACGCTTTCGTTAGATACTTTGAAAGTGTTGATACTCTTATTATCTGATGATGTTGTTCTTTTGTCTGAAACTCTCGGTCCTCAAAATCAGCTTAACAGTTTACATAAGGAGACATTATCTTTTGGAGTTAAGATTAATCTGGACAAAAGTAATATCATAATGTTTAGAAGAGGTGGTTACTTAAGAGCCAGGGGAAGATAACTTTTGGATGGAAAGGATATGCCTGTTGTCATTGCCATTTAACATTTGAGGATTTGTTTTTCAACTAGACAGAGTGTCAATGCTAGTGTAAGTATCTCCCTAGTAAATGCAAGGGCACACCTCTTTACATATTGAGAAAATGAAGTACAATTAACATATTTTCAGTAGATCTATCTTGTAAACATTATGATGCTCAGATACAGCCGCTATCTTTATATGGCCTTGAAATATATTGTGTCGATAAAGCGGCTGTACAATGTGAGCAAGCGCATGTGTTCGCTCTAAAGAAATTTCTGAACGTAGACATGAAGACACCACACGATCCTGTGAAAAAATATCCCGTACATCTTTAATGCTGTCGTGAATTGTTTTTCGATACTGTTAAAGTTGACATGTATGGGGGGTGGGAACACGTAGACTGCTAAGGAATGCATGTATAACGCTGTGTAATTTAGACAGCAGGGGGTTGAGCGTGTGGGTGTCGAATGTCCGTCTCTGTCCTTTTGAATTTTGCTTTGGGGTCGGTGAGTTAAATTAAGGTGTGGAAGACGTAAAAAAAACTTTCTGAGAGTGTTATAACAAAGGCTGATGGACTATAAACGGAAGGAATAACCCCACCTCCCCCAACACCCCCCTCCCCCCCCCCCCCACCCCGCCCCATTCCTTCTGCCCACTCCCATTTCTTTGGTACATTTTGTTTAGAATATAATATGCTCTATTTGTGCTCTTCGTTTAAAAAGAACAAGACTACAGCAATATACATTCATACACCTACACGAGCGCTCGAGCGCGCGCGGAGAGAGAGAGAGAGAGAGAGGGGGGGGGGGGGGGGAGGGAGAAAAAAAGAGAGAGAAAGATTTCCAAAACAGTAAGTAAATATTTGATCGTTAAAGCCTATTGGGGAAAAGGTAAAAAGCAAAACAAAGCAAAAACGATAGTAAAGATAACGCATATTTTACAACAGGCACTCCTATGGAGAGAAATATGTGTTTCCTGAAAACAGTAAATGTCAGCCCTTTATTGTAAGTTGTCTTCCGTGTTCGCAGTAGTTGACTGTGTTTGTTAGGAAACATCATCATTCTTTAAACACGCAAACACAATCTTTAATCACCGACGCAAATTTTAGTGGTTTTGCCAATGAAATGTAAAAATCTCCTATGTCTAAAACATAAGCATCTTGATATGATTTAGCTGTTCATTAAATCATCTCTGTCTATCTGTCTGTCTGTCTGTCTT
>CM065732.1:36630562-36633062 GCA_033310375.1 Conus canariensis
TTACAAGCATTCAGCTCTCCCTCCCCTTTCTCCCACCACCCACCTCCTCCTCCTCCTCCCGCCCACCTTCCCCCTCACCTTTCCCCACGCTGTTTGATGTTTAATGTCGTTTCCATCCAAAAAATTGTTTGTTTGTTGTTGTTGTTGTTTTTTTTGCTGTGTCACACATACCGACTGTCCGAAAACTATGGAAACCTTTTCGCTTCAAAAGACTCTCATAACTACTTTCTTCCTGAAAACGGTAATTTCCTTTTAAAAAAAAAAAAAAAAAAAAAAAAACAGAGATAATTACCAGTTAACAAACAGAGATATCTTTGACGCTTTTATTTTTTCGTTCAGCATTTTCCTCATTTTCGACAGCTAGACGTGATCAACACGAAAACAGTAATTAACATTTATGAAAACAGGTAATTGTGGCTTATTAGCTTTCGCATGGGTATCATTGGTATCACCGCGCCGACTGTAGATCGAAAAGACTTGAAAAGGCAGCCAAAAAGAACTGCCATGTGTTAACTGTTTTCCCTGACTATATTCGACGAGGCTCATAAGATTTACTTTGTCTTTTCATTCACTATTTGAAGTCTTAGCATCTCAAAATTGGTGGAAATAATTGTTTTATATGAAAGTTACTGTTTTTAGCGTCACAACTAACGTTTCTCTCACACTGGTGCGTGACTACTGTTTTCTGGCCATAGTGATCTCAAAGGTGATAACTGTTGTGAGTGATTGTTCTGGTGCTTCTTTGTTTGTTTGTGTTTTGGGGTGGTAGGGGAGTAGGCAACAGAGTTTGTCAGAATGTTTCTGTATGATATTTTTTTCTTTTTCTCTTTTTTTATTATTCCTTTTTTGATTTTTTTTTCCATTGGTTGTGTTGGTCATAATTACTGTGTTCATCTCACCGTTCTCTTGATGATCTTCACTGTTGTCTCGGCAACCGACGTTTTGTTTACCTACAATTTTTTTTTAACGGAAACATTTTATATACGTTTGTGCTCTCATGGCTTTGTTCAGTAATTCTTATATGGAAAAACGTTCAGATTGTTTTATGAAGTAGTGACCGAACTGAGTGCATTTTCTTTTTCGCACTTCTCCTGGTATGTTTTCTATACACACTCAGACAGACTGACAGACAGACAGACAGACACTCATACACACGCACAAGCACGCACACACGTACGCATGCACGTACGTATACACACACACACACACACACGCGCGCGCGCGCGCACGCACGCACGCACGCACGCACGCACGCACGCACGCACGCACGCACACACCACCCCCCCCCCACACACACACACACATACACACACCACACACACACACACACACACACACACACACACCACACACACACACACACACACACACACACATTCAGAGACACGTATATACGGACGAGCGTATTCTTACCTGAGTTTGGAATAATGACTCAATATATTCATTTGGAATTCCGTATTTCGGGGGGGAAAAAAACGGTATCTTTAAAAAATGAAACGAAGTACAAAAAGCCACCAAACAAGCAAAACCGCGCGTAGTCGCTTTCAACTATTCCATTTACACCTGAACAACAGGAAGAGATCCATAAAAGAGAGATCCGTAAAAGAGAGATCCGTAAAAGCATAAACAGGTGCAGTTAACGATAACCATAGACCCATCTACAACCCAGACGATTGTAAACACTCGTAACACGCAGATCAAGGGTAAAAAAAAAACAACATACGTTCGAATATATTCGAAGCAACTACAGAAATGGAAGATCAGAGGGAGAATAAAGAACACACACGCATACGATATCATTTACCACTTCTGGGGTGACCCCGGAGTCAGCGTGAGGCTTTACTGATTTTTCTGTTTGTAGAAGGTGCACATGCCGCGTCAGTGAAACTCTCTCTCTCTCTCTCTCTCTCTCTCTCTCTCTCCTCCTCTCTCTCTCTCTCTCTCTCTCTCTCTCTCTCAGTGGGGATGGGGTAGAGATGGGTAAAACGAGAAACGCGTATGACGTGCGCGCGCGCACTCTCTCTCTCTCTCTCTCTCTCACACACACACACAACACACACACACACACGCGCGCGCGCGCGCGCGCGCGCACACACATGCACACACGAACACACGCACGCACGCTCGCACGCTCGTACGCACACAGAGAGAGAGAGAGAGAGAGAGAGAGAGAGAGAGAGAGAGAGAGAGACAGACAGACAGACAGACAGACAGACAGAGACAGAGAGACAGAGAGAGAAATACTATAGGTGCTCCAAATCTGCTTGCAATTGAAACAAAACGGAATCTGTTTTCTTGTCACGCTTTTCTTTTTTCGTCCTTTTTTTAAAAAAATTTTTCTTCTTTTTAAAGAAATACTTGTAGCTTTCATGGCAATGGTTTCTTGACGTTTTCTTTTCTTTTCTTTTCTTTTTTTTTTTTCTTTTTATTTGTCAATGTTTACTTTAGTGTAATTGTTTGTATTTCTTTACTGTTTTCTTCTAGGTTTTGTTGTTGTTGT
>CM065732.1:36640562-36645882 GCA_033310375.1 Conus canariensis
TTTGGGACAGAGGTCATACTGCGTTCAAGTACTTTTTTTTTTAACAAAATTAACGGGAACGGTTCTCGGTTCAACTCCTTACGGAACCAGTCGTTTATAATGATAGAATGCAGGTGAGAAAAAAATGCCTATTTTGGAAAAAAGTATGGACCTAGAAGTGTATAATTATAATGTCTTCTTCTTGAAAATGGCCAGTTTATTTCATATGAGCAATTTCAGTAAAAGGACGATGTAAACATAGATTTCATTTTTCTTTCTGGTTTTAAAGCAACAATAATTGAGTACATATTAAAAAAAAATTAAAGGTGAAAATAATCATAAATGTTTGAATAGGCATATATGTTACTAAAAAGCTGATGTCAATTTGTAAAAGGTCAGAATTATGCTATGATATATGTATAGACAATCATACTCTGCCTAAGTGCTTCACGACTGGGGATACAAATCTGAATGTTGAAAATGACAAAAAAAAACTATTTCTTACATCCTAGCAAAATTTGAGGTAAAAAAGAAATGATTACAGATGAAGAACACGAAGGTGCCTCGGGACTAATATTGTACTGGAGTATATTGGTGTACTGAACAATGATGGATATCTGTGACACAGTTAAGGAAAGCATTACACATATATTTTAGCACTTTACGGTCATTCAATGTTTTTTGTTTGTTTTTATTTTGTTGTTGTTGTTGGTGGTGGTGGTGTTTTTTTGTTTGTTTGTTTTTAAACACTGGTTGAAATAACAATTGAAATGTGTCTTTTTGCTTTTAATTCGCGGATCACTGAATCTCTAGTCATTACTGGATTTCTCATCAAATATACGTATGGATTATGTCTTTTATTTCCTTGTAATCATTGGCTATTTACGTCAGTGTAGAATAGAACAAACATTTCCAAGTCTGTACGTACTCTTCAATAAGCTTAAACACAGATGTAAAACTGAGGAGTATACTGATCGAAAAAAAAATGTGTATGAAGATTTTACTTCCAAATGGCTTCCAAGTAAGTGGATGTTCGCAGACCCAGATTAAGATATGAATACACGCTGACTCTGTACATTGTGTTGATATCAATGTGATTATAGATTGAGATATGAATACACGCTGACTGTACATTGTGTTGATATCAATGTGATTATAGACTGAGATATGAATACACGCTGACTGTACATTGTGTTGATATCAATGTGATTATAGATTAAGATATGAATACACGCTGACTCTGTACATTGTGTTGATATCAATGTGATTATAGATTAAGATATGAATACACGCTGACTCTGTACACTGTGTTGATATCAATGTGATTATAGATTAAGATATGAATACACGCTGACTCTGTACACTGTGTTGATATCAATGTGATTATAAATTAAGATATGAATACACGCTGACTCTGTACACTGTGTTGATATCAATGTGATTATAGATTAAGATATGAATACACGCTGACTCTGTACACTGTGTTGATATCAATGTGATTATAGATTAAGATATGAATACACGCTGACTCTGTACACTGTGTTGATATCAATGTGATTATAGATTAAGATATGAATACACGCTGACTCTGTACACTGTGTTGATATCAATGTGATTATAGATTAAGATATGAATACACGCTGACTCTGTACACTGTGTTGATATCAATGTGATTATAGATTAAGATATGAATACACGCTGACTGTACACTGTGTTGATATCAATGTGATTATAGATTAAGATATGAATACACGCTGACTGTACACTGTGTTGATATCAATGTGATTATAGATTAAGATATGAATACACGCTGACTGTACACTGTGTTGATATCAATGTGATTATAGATTAAGATATGAATACACGCTGACTGTACACTGTGTTGATATCAATGTGATTATAGATTAAGATATGAATACACGCTGACTGTACACTGTGTTGATATCAATGTGATTATAGATTAAGATATGAATACACGCTGACTGTACACTGTGTTGATATCAATGTGATTATAGATTGAGATATGAATACACGCTGACTCTGTACACTGTGTTGATATCAATGTGATTATAGATTAAGATATGAATGCACGCTGACTCTGTACACTGTGTTGATATCAATGTGATTATAGATTAAGATATGAATACACGCTGACTCTGTACACTGTGTTGATATCAATGTGATTATAGATTAAGATATGAATACACGCTGGACCTGTAACAATGTATGTTGATATCAATGTGATTAGATATGATTAAGATATGAATACACGCTGACCTGTACACTGTGTTGATATCAATGTGATTATAGATTAAGATATGAATACACGCTGACTCTGTACACTGTGTTGATATCAATGTGATTATAGATTAAGATATGAATACACGCTGACTCTGTACACTGTGTTGATATCAATGTGATTATAGATTAAGATATGAATACACGCTGACTCTGTACACTGTGTTGATATCAATGTGATTATAGATTAAGATATGAATACACGCTGACTCTGTACACTGTGTTGATATCAATGTGATTATAGATTAAGATATGAATACACGCTGACTCTGTACACTGTGTTGATATCAATGTGATTATAGATTAAGATATGAATACACGCTGACTCTGTACACTGTGTTGATATCAATGTGATTATAGATTAAGATATGAATACACGCTGACTCTGTACACTGTGTTGATATCAATGTGATTATAGATTAAGATATGAATACACGCTGACTCTGTACACTGTGTTGATATCAATGTGATTATAGATTAAGATATGAATACACGCTGACTCTGTACACTGTGTTGATATCAATGTAGATTATACTCTCTGTACACTGTGTTGATATCAATGTGATTATACTCTGTAAAACTGTGTTGATATCAATGTGATTATACTCTGTACACTGTGATTGATATCCAACCATGTATATATACTTGCAGCCCCTACTAGAACTGGCATTATTCTCCCACCAAGATCCATGTACTTGTATAGAACCTTTAAATAACCAAATATGTATTACAAGCCAACCACTGTATCATGATACATTCGGCAGGCCCATATGCGCTATTCTCTCTCTCTCTCACTCTCTTCTCTCTTCTTTTCCTTCTCTCTCTCTCTCTCTGCCAGTCATGTACTTTTTACTACTGTCTCAATGTAATATCTGTTACAATAACGACCAGCATCTTTTTTTTTTATCTTTCCTTCCGTATTATTGTGTGAACTGTCTTGAATATAGATGCCTTGTAGAAACCACACACACACAACAACACAACAGAGAGAGAGAGAGAGAGAAGAGAGGAGGAGAGAGATAGAGACAGACAGACAGAGACAGAGACAGACAGAGACAGAGCAGAACAGAGACTTAGCAGACAAAAAAAAAGATAAAGAAAACAAGAGTAAAAGATAAAAAAAAAGGTAGAAAGAAAGAAAAAGTGTCCTTAAGAGCAGTCCGGGGGGGGGGGGGGGGGGGGGGGGGGGGGGGGGGGGGGGGGGGGGGGGGGGGGGGGGGGGGGTTGTGTAATGTTGCTCGGGTTTTTTTTTTGTGTAATTTTGCTAATTGGCGAAATAGATAATTGGCAAATGTAGTTCACATCACAGTTTCCTTCTCACAAATTGTTATTTAAAAGAAAGAAAGAAAGAAAGAAAGAAAAGAAAAGAAAAGAAGAATTAGAACAGGATTACGGGAACAACCATTAACCCATTTCAGGCGGGCGTCCTTGTCTTTTTTTTTTTTTTTTTTTTTTTGATTAATGTCGTCTCTCGTTGTATTTACGTCATATCCAACTTGCACTAGTTAGAAGTTAAACTTTTGTGCAGTTTTCCGCATTTTTCCTTCATGATTTTTTTTTCAAAATCCCTCTTGAAACATTGAATAAGCTGACACTATCATAAATAATGTTGCATCATATATTTCTCACTTTAGCAAAATGAGCTTACGTTACCCGAGTTGTTCCCATTTTCTTCAGAAAATGATTTATTGTCAGAGTCTCATGATATAGTTTGATATTATCCGCTTCAGCTTTATTTTCTTGATATTTCCAACTCGTTTTACGGTTGTTATGCAGTCTTAGTATTACAGCATTTCATTTCGCATTCTGTTATGCAATGGATAAAGAAACGCATATGTTTTCTTACAGGGATTATTAATGATACGGAATTTTTTTTTTTTATGGATTTTTAAAAGAAATTATGGTCAATTAATTAGATTCAATCGAATGCATTGTGTCTATCAAAGCAGAATACATCCAGCTATAAAACGAATGCATCGAAGACCACATCATCAGTAAAAAGTGGATTAATAATTTTATTCGCCCCGCCCCCCCCCCCCCCCCCCCCCCCCCCAACCTCCTTTTTTTTAAGCTTCTCTGGAAACGACTCCACACTGAACACCAGCTCCATCATTTCACTAAGTGAGCAAATAAACTAAAAACCATAACACACACACAACACACGCGCGCGCGCGCGCGCGCGCACACACACACGCACGCACGCGCGCACGCACACACACACACACACACACACACACACACACGCAAGCAGGCAAGCAAGCAAGCAAGGGTAGGGGATCTTCTGTTTCTCTCCAGTACTGTAACTCCCATTCCACATATTCCGCTCACCACATAAAAAGCCAGTCCCAGACTCACCCTGTTGCAGCCTATGTCCCAGCAGTCGGCAGAGATCAATCAGTAGTAGGTGCTGTTCAGAACGCAAACCCACCAGGGGAGACACTGCACCGCCGCCGCTTTTTTTCGCAGGTGTCAAGTGGCGCCTGTGCCAAAGCAACAAATGCAGGACAGCACCTACTGACAACAATCATAGCCTGTTGCGTCGACAGCATGAGTACCTGAAGATCTAAGAGGTCGAAACGCGCCGTGTTTTGTCTTGGAATGTGTTTGTCCATGTCAACCGGCCGAGTTATTTAAATTCTTTTTAAAATCAATTTCCGATTTAAAAAAAAAAAAAAAAAAAAAAAAAACGTCATTGAGTGTTTTTCTGTTCGTCAAGCTTTACTTTCATAACATATCCCAGAGTCAATCAACACTGGGAGAGACCAACACTTGGTGAGGACATTTGAGCAACACTTTAAGAAAACTCATCCCGTTCAGTGGATGAACCTCAACATTGCCGTGTCGGTCTTCCCACTGGAGTCCATAGCACGTCCAGTTTTGATCCGGGTGTGCCCACAAACGCAATTAGTATCGAGTCGTCATGAGACAACCCACAGGAGAAGACACTGCACAGTCACTCCGGTGGTGTTTAGTACTGCCAGTTTTTTTTTTCTTTTCTTTTTTTTTTTTTTAATCCCAACATTTGGAGGACACCATCGACTAA
>CM065732.1:36696246-36701246 GCA_033310375.1 Conus canariensis
GGGGGTTGGATATGTGCGAGGATCTACAAAAAGGGCAGATAAATACAAACGCAAACGCTTATACCTCTTTGTTAGTCCAAAAGTAACTTTTGCAGATGGTGTGTGTGTGTGTGTGTGTGTGTGTGTGTGTGTGTTGTGTGTGTGTGTGTGTGTGTGTGCGCGCGCGCGATCGTTTTAGGTCTTGCTTTATCCTTAGGTTATAGGTTTTTTTCCCATAACATTTTGCATTTATCAACATTTTGTTTATTTCCATTCTCTCTCTCTCTCTCTCTCTCTCTCTCTCTCTCTCTCTCTCTCTCTCTCTCTCTCCCCCGAGCTTTATCTATTATTTCATGTCTTCATTTATTAATTTACTTATCCATTTCATATGTTTGTTAATTTTCAATCTAGATATCGCCTTTATCATTATTGTATTTTTTCTTTGCTACTTAATCATCTATATATTGGTTTTATTTACTTTGTCAATAACTTGTGAATTACTGTTGCATACTCTTTATCATAGCTTTAGGAGCAAAATACGAAAAAAAAAACAAAAAAAAACATGTATGACGTGAGTAAGAAGTAAACTATTTTACGTTATTTTGGAAAAAAAAAAAATCGCCATTCGTGGTAGTCCATGGAAATGACGAATGTTTGAGTTAACCAAAAATGTTCTGGTTCAAACACGCCGGTAGTTTTCATGTCTTCTTGTCACAATCAGACAATTTTCATGTTTTTTTTTAAGTGGAGACGTTAATGCAAGAACAGCTTCGAAAAATATTGTCTGCTTACATGTTGACGATTGAAGGGAAGGAAATTACGATTAGTTATAGAGTTTCACGCGATGTCTCAAAATACATTTGGTGAGCAGGTGTTGAAACCATGTAACTCAGTACACATTGTCATTTGAGTTGCTTATTTGAACGTGGATGTGATCATAGATACACTTTTATATCCACTTTAAGCTGCAGCACTGTCAATAGTTTTCATTGAATCAAAACTTCCCTATGACTCAACGAGACAAAGAGACGTGCAAATCTCGCGTTGACACCACTTCCTCGCCGACTTTCTGTGCAGGCTACACACCAAAAGTTAATGCGCCAAGGTCTCGCTTAAGGAGTCAAGTATTTATGGACTGGCGCAATCAGACTGTTTTGAGAATTTGTTCGGTGTGTCTGAAAGTTGATTCTCCTCGTTTTCTATCATGTTATATTATGGCCATCAAGGATCAAGCCAGGTGGTTCCAAGCAGACAGATTAAAATCAAAGGAAATGGGACTATAAGGGGGAGACCACCTGGCGCAAAGCTAGGATCACAGGTGAGTGCGAAGCCCTGAAATGTGACGTCTGCAAAGGGGAAAGGTCATGTATTTGAAGATTGTGAATGATGTTATCGGTGCAAGTCCCCTAACACAATTGAAATGATTGGTGGAGGATTATTCTTTATATCAATCATCAGTTTAAAATCAGATGCCGGTCAAACTTTTTTTTATGCTAGGCCTCATAACGCTGACATGGATTTATAGAGTGATGTGGTGCAAAATCCCAATTGTGGCGTGTGACCGCATGTGATTAAAACGTTGTTTGTCCCCTGCGCGCGGCTTCTGATAAGGAGTCATTGCATATGAATCTGTCACGAAGGAAGAGAAAAAGACGGCAGCGCGACGTAGTGGGAAGAGGTTTCTGCAAGCACCGGCGAATTTTGTGTGCATTGAAATTGGAGGTTAGTTCCAAACTTCGCCTTCACTTCGGCAGCGCGAAATGTAAGAAAATAAATAAATGAATAAATAAGGACTGATTTAGAATAAATTAGTGACATTTGCTCTAGATTCTTCACTTTTGCGAGTGTCTTACCCGGTTTGATGTGAATTCCCTACGTTCGGTCATACCTTAATCTCATTCGGAAAGTTCAAAGCGCAGGAATGGCGGGTCAGGGGTATGCAACAGCTATCCATGGTAACTCTATCTGTTTGTCACCTTTTGTCCGTTGACGTAACCTCTCGCGACCATAGAGTTTTTTTTTCTTTCTTTTTTCTTTTTTTTTTCTTTTTTTTTCTTTTTTTTTTTTTTTTTTTTTTTTTGGGGGGGGGGGGTCACGTTGACGTCGGTGTGTTCTCAAAGACCTCGTTTTGCACTCACAGACCTCAAGAGCGTTTCATCCGGTTGAAAAAAAAAAGAAAGGGAGGGGGGGGGGGGGGGGCGCAAAATTTACGCACTTGAAAAATAGTAACTTTCCTTTCAGATGTCTGATTGAGATTCCTTTTGCACCGTATAATTACCCCTCTTTTTTCTTTTCATTTTTCTTTCTCTTTCTGGAGGTGGTGTTTATTTGTTAGATCGAGTGTTATCTCTTTCTTACGCCCCTACAAGACATGTCTCTCTCTCTCTTACTCAGCGTACATGTATCCACATATTTCCCTTGTCATGGTATTTATTTATCAAGAGACAAGACAAGGGTGAAGGCGGAAGCCAGCGACAGACACACAGACACACGGACAGACAGATCCAAAGACAGAACGACAGACAGACAATGGCGAGGTGTTGGAAAGAAAATGCCGGCAGAGACAGAAGACAGAGGTAACTGAGAATGAGGGAAGGGGAGGGGGGATAATCGAGAGAAGTTTCCGATATTTTGCATTTTCAACATGCAAGTCATCCAGTAAGTGTTCATCGATTTTCAGAAGATTCTCTGTCAAATAATTATGGCAAACAGATGGTGAATATGTGTACTGCATTTGATTTGTGAATTGTAAACGGTATGTCTTATGGCAACCAATGCTACACGTACATGTCAGACACTGGATGCAAGTGTAAATGACTACTTTGTTATGTCATATGTAATGTACACATTGTTGTGTGATTCATGCGAGTTACTAGTGTCTGAGAGATTGGATTCCGATCACATACATGCCTGTGGAACTTCAGTTGAATTACTGTAGTGACAATGTCAAGTCGGAGACAAATTCTTCTGTCAACAGTTTAACGTTGGATTATATGGAATGAAGATGATGCTGATGTGTCCATAAGTAACATTGTTTCGCAACAGATTCATGAGAAAATTAATCATGCAGTCGGTCTCATTGATGTCAATATGAATCAAGCCTTGAATATTTCAATACCTGTATCAAAAATGCTGCAGAGTGTATGAAAACAGAAATAAAAATTATCAATAATGATTTGAACCCCAAAGGCTGATTTGATACTGAATGTCATAAAAATAAAAGAAAAATTCGAAATTTACTTAAAAGAAATTTAAACGTACACATGACCACGAAAATCGTAATTGTTATTGTAGGGCAAGAAGACAGTATCAACGTTTGCAAAGGATAAAAAGGAAGCAATTTAACAACACTTTACCGACAGAACTAACTGCATCTATAGAAAATCAGAAAGAATTTTAAGAGAACGTACATCGAGTTTCATTAAAAAGAAGACAACAAACAAACAGTATTAGTATGGAAACCTAGCATGAACATTTTACGACACTTTTAACTGAAGATGTAAAACATGATAGTGAATTTCAGTGGGATCAAGAATGAAGGACAGGATGATTATTTAAACCGTCAAGTTTACAAAAAGAGGAGGTAATATTTGTGTTAAGAAAAGAGGCAACCCGTAAAGCTGATGGACCAGATGGTATAATTGGTGAATTGCTGAAGTATACATGTAAAACAGATGTAATGTTGAACTTCTTTGTTATCTTCCTTAATTCTTTGTTTAATAAGAGAGAGAGAGAGAGAGAGAGAGAGAGAGAGAGAGAGGATGATGAGATGATGATGATGATGATGATGATGATGAAGCGTAACAGATAAGCAAACATATGCTTTTTTTCATCCGCCCCCTGCCCCGCTAAGGGACTAAGCATGACCAGCAACTAAAACTTAAAAAAAAAAAAAAACATACATACATTCATACATACAGAGAGAGAGAGAGAGAGAGAGAGAGAGAGAGAGAGAGAGAGAGAGAGAAACAGACAGACAGACAGACAGACAGACAAAGGCAGACAGAGAGAGAGAGAGAGTAACAGACAGACAGGTAGATCGACAGAGAGCAAGCAATTGCTCCAGTGAAGTAGGTGAGTAGTGGGAGGAGGGAAAGGGGGGGGGGGGGGGTTTGAGAGGAACAGAAAAGTCTTACCCCTCCTCCCCACCCCACCCCTCTCGAAATCCCCCCCACCCACCCATCCCCACCCCTTCCTACACCCATTCCGAGCCTAGTACCTTTGATGTGAAAGGAACGACTGTTTGCTAGGTAAACACACCACACACGCCTCTCGCTGCTAGTCTGTAGTACCCACTAACCCAGGGTTTATGTGTGTGCAATTCACCGTCACGCAAGGGCCCGCCACCCCTCTGACCCCTGCGTTTTGTTGAGCAAGGGGGATAATGTGCCCCCACGAATTGGAATGTCATTCACTTCCCTTGTAGTGTGTGCCTGACTGCCTGACTGACTGTCCGAATGGGAGCGCCCTGCATGTTATGGGAGGAAGGCTCTGTCAGTGCATCACGTTTCCCATAATCCCGGTTGCAATAATCACGATCCCCATAATAGCCCTTTTTTTCCCTATTTAACGTTTTCATTCAGTGATTTCGTTCAAAATTTCGATGATTGTGAAAAAGACAGAACACACTCACTGATATTCACTTATATAATAATAATAATAATAATAATAATAATAATAAATATTCCAGATTTACGTGTTCATATCAGATTGAAAGTTGATCGCACAGGCACAAGCATTGGCTGACCTGAGTTCTATAAGAGTTCACTAATGAAAAAAACGTAAGTGGGTCGGGCTTCATCGGCCTTAGACCAATAGATCGATAGGCAGATACATGGTTTTAGAAAAAAAAAAAGAAAAAAAAAAGAGGGGTGGGGGTGGGCAGGGGGCCCCCAAGGGGGCCCCCAAATGGCATTAATTTCTAGCTAGGACTAGGCTGGGTCACATTAAGCGTGTGCGTGCCCGCGCGCGCGCGCGCGCCACACACACACACACACACACACACACACACACACACACAC
>CM065732.1:36706246-36708746 GCA_033310375.1 Conus canariensis
TCAGGATTTATCTTCAGAATGTCACTCCCGATAACAACTTGTTTGAATTAGAGGAAAACTAATTATTACAAAAGGTCTACAGATTGTTATCATAGAACAGGTACTAGGTGGTATAGGCAGTTCATTAAATCTCTAGTGCAAATTTAACAGCAGTTTATGAAACAGGCTTACTCGTCTCTCGGTGGCCACTTTGGTTCTATAGGAAAGCTGTTATCCATTTCAATCTAATAGATAGGAAATCTGTTATCCACTTCAATCTATTAGATAGGAAATCTGTTATCCATTTCAATCTATTAGATGGGAAGTCTGTTATTCATTTCAATTTGTTAGATAGGAAAACTGTTATCTATTTCAAAATATTAGATCGTTATTACATCCAGTACTCTCTTTACAAAAGACATTGAAAGCAAAGACACGATTGTCAAATGGAACATATTTGAAATTGTTAAACAGTCGTCTAGCCAGCACTACCAATTTTCATTTGAAATTGTTAAACAGTCGTCTAGCTAGCACTACCAATTTTCATTTGAAATTGTTAAACAGTCATCTAGCTATCACTACCAGTTTTCTTTTCAGTGGCGCATCAGCTCGTCTAGGGACCTCACTGTCACAAAGGTTGGAAAACGGTACAGGA
Organism: Conus canariensis; assembly: GCA_033310375.1. Lineage (NCBI taxonomy): Eukaryota > Metazoa > Mollusca > Gastropoda > Neogastropoda > Conidae > Conus > Conus canariensis. The sequence continues at coordinate 36,706,881 of CM065732.1, forward strand.
AGTGAGTGGGGCTGCTGGGATAGCCGGTAATTATTTGAAAGAAAAAAAAGTCTTCCCATTGCACTTGGCTAGCGCTACAGTGGGGTTCGCTGTTAAAATAATTACTATTTCACACACACACACACACACACACACACACACACACACACACACACACACACACACACACCCCTAAAAAAATTGTTTAACAACAACAACAACAACAACAACAACAAAATGATTCAAAAGTCAAATCAGTATGAAGCTCTAAACAAAACGAGCGTTCCAGAGATGCAGCTTTTTCCATATTTGCAAGTGGCATAGATAACAAGAGCTGTGTCCCTTTGACCATTGTTTTAATCACAAAGATCAATGATAGATTGAAGGAAGGCATAAGTTGTGGAGCAGGGGGAAGAGAGAGAGAGAGAGAGAGAGAGAGAGAGAGAGAGAGAGAGAGAGAGAGAGAGAGAGAGAGAAAAGGATGATCAAGATATATCTAATGCGCTTTCACACAGGTAGCATATGAACAAAACCAGTCATGATATGTCTTTAATGACTTCAGAATATATGTTATGTTGTAATGCGACTGTATAAGTGATGATGTGATAGAAGTATCCCCCCTCGCTTCCTTCCTCCCTCCCTCCCTCCTATTTCTACCTACCTCATCTTTGCATTCAGTGAGAGAGAGAGAGAGAGAGAGAGAGAGAGAGAGAGAGAGAGAGAGAGAGAGAGAGAGAGAGAGAGTTTCAGTGAAAAATCGCGCGTCAGCTACGAACAACATGCTTTTTGTCGTTATGGTAACATTTGTCGTCGAGTGAAAAAAATTCCGACGAACTTTTCTTCAATCCGCCACCCCTCTCCCCTGTATCTCTTCCGCTTCCCTCTCCGCTGAGTTTATGATTCCCCCCCCCCCCCCCCCCCCCCAGCCTAGTCCCCGCCTCCGTCTCTCTCTCTCTCTCTCTCTCTCTCTCTCTCTCTCTGCTCCCCACAGAGTGAGCTGAGGAGCTGAGGGGTGGTACATAAAAGACGTCATTACACTGATGGCATTAACAAGTCTAAGCGTGTACCGATAATTTAACATTTATTCTGTTTGATAGAAGTTCGTCATAGTGCACGTGAGATTCATTAGGAGTTACCTCCGCCTGTCTGTCTGTCTGTCGCCTCCATCATCCATTCTCTCTCTCTCTCTCTCTCTCTCTCTCTCTCTCTCTCGCTCTCCAATCATCAACATGTCATGGATTACTTCCTGTTGACGTCTGCTGATGATTTGCGCATTTGTTCGCTACTCCGATAAGTGTGATTAACAATACAGCTTTTCTACATTAGACCAAAGCTCTCTCTCTCTCTCTCTCTCTCTCTCTCTCTCTGAAATTTGAGCGACATTGATAGATTGATTCACAAGAGAGAGAGAGAGAGAGAGAAGAGAAGAGAAGAGGAGAGAGAGAGAGAGAGAGGTATAGAAAACCAACATTTAAACAACCAAGCTTCTGGCTCTGCGTCATTCCGTTTCACATCCTCTTCATCATTCAGAACAGACAAACGACTTCAAGTCAGAAAAAAATACAAACCTCCCTCCCCACCCACCTCACTCTCCTACCACCACCAGCCCCACCTTTCCCAACCCCCAAACCTTCGCCACCACCCCCCCCCCACCACCACCACCCACCACCACCAGCACCACTCGTCTCTCCCCCTCCTCCCCCCCCCCCCCCCTACACTGCCATCTGTGCCAGATAAACAGGAAGGTCTTCTTAGGATTGTAAAACCAGTGTACATACCGTTCCTAGCTGTCTCTGGCATGATGGCGAAAATGACCGGGGAAGAACGAACAGCGCATGAAAAATGCCAAGGACAATCTATCGCAAAGGAACAAAAAAACAAACAAAA
>CM065732.1:36713746-36716246 GCA_033310375.1 Conus canariensis
CACTAAAGCTAAATGCTCTCTCACCGACTGTCTTAAACGAGCGCCTAGGAATTTTCAGAAGTTTTTGAGAAGATGAGCGAAGAGACCGAGAAGTTTGATAGGTGGACAGAGAAGCAGAAAGATACTGTGGGAGTGTCCCATCAAAGAAACGATAGGCAAAAACTGCGATTTTGAACTGCCATCGATATTTGATGGGAAGCCAGTGGAGTTCACGTAACAAAGGTGTAATATGCTCATTTTTACGCTTTTTGAGAACAAGCCGAGCTGCACTGTTTTGCACCCTTTGTAATCGTGCAAGCTGTTCTGAAGGAAGTCCTGCTAACACAGAGTTACAGCAGTCTAGTCGGGACATTACCATGGCGGTGATGAGTCTGATTGTTGCCTGTGTGGAGAGGTAAGACCGGATAGAAGCAATACGTCGCAATTCCAGGAAGCATGCACGACAAACATTAGATATTTGGTTCTGCATAGAGAGCGTTTGATCAAAGCTAACACCTAAATATTTCACTGACTCTTTGAAAGGTAAAACAACACCATCAATTTCTGCCGACTCAGCTTTAACCATCTTGACACGAGAGGAGGTACCAACAGCCATGATCTCGGTTTTGTCACTATTCAGCTTGAGTTTGTTGCTGGTCATCCAGACTTTTACGTCCCTAAAACATGCGGTAATATCTGATTGAGCACCTTGAAAATCGCTGGTGGTTGCGCTCTTAGAGAGTTCAGTGTCATCTGCGAACTTGTGGAAGTCACAGCCATGGGCAGAAATAACGTCAGATAAGTGCTGAGAATAAAGGGTAAAAAGAACTGGTCCAAGGACAGAGCCCTGGGGAACACCATACAGAACAGGAGAAGGGGATGATTTAGCACCATTAACGATTACCGTCTGTGTCCTGTCAGAAAGGTATGATGTGAACCATTTGAGAACCATATCGTCAAATCCAAAAGTAACCTTGCTGAATCCCTAATTCACACCCCCATCAGGTCATTCCTGTAGATTTTTTTTTCTTCCAATGTAGATTAGTGGTGAGTGACACATCCACCCACCCACGTTTCTGTATTTTGCATTTTGTTTGTTACATGTATCTTTAACATTACCTCTTTACTGTTAATGCAGTGTTCACAGTTTTCATTACCTCACACATTTACACTCTCACACACTCACACACACTCACAGACAGAATGCACTCACCCACGCACACTTTGGTCTAATATCACTTATGGTGAAAAGACGTAAAAACAAAGAACGAGCAGACACACACACACACACACACACACACACACACACACACACACACACACACACACACACACACACACACCTTTCTTCATGTTTGGGGAGGAAACGGAAAAATAAATATTTCTCGTAACTGTTCCTGTAACAGACGTTCGAGCTATACATAAGCAATACAAGCATCACCATCTCAACGTTTGCTCTCCTTTGTGGCCATTGTTTGTCATCCCTGATGCAAGGGACATCACTCTGGTAGTGATTTTGTGGAAAATGTCGGGAGTGAAGTATCTTGTGACGTAAAATCTTTGGTCCCGTAGAGAAGACGCCCCTTCTGCTATGTTTTGAGGCTGTGGAAGTGGACAAGACACAACACCTCCTTCACAGCCAAGGATATAATGTAAGTAGGAAGAAACTCCAGGGAGAGCTTGACAGCAGAAGGTCTTCAGAGAAGAAACCCCCTCAGACAAGTGTTTCGGCCCTGAACTCCTTGCACTCTAAGGGGGCCGGGCCGCATCCAGGTCATGACTCTCAGATGCCGTTCTACTGCCAACTTCTTTTTTTTTTCTGGCGCTGCCGGGATCCAAACCCGCAATTTTTGGATGGGTGGGCGTCTTATTAAGGCGTGCCTTTTCAAACGGATGTCTTACCCCATTGCTAACGGGACACCTGTAATCGGGAAATTTAAGCCTCATGAAGTTAACTTTTGTTCCTCCTCGACCAGATCGAGCTTGAACTCTTCTCAGTTGCCTCTGCCATTGTCTTCAGAGTTCTGGTCCAGTTGCCTCTGCCATTGCCTTCAGGGTTCTGGTCCAGTTTCCTCTGCCATTGTCTTCAGAGTTCTGGTCCAGTTGCCTCTGCCATTGCCTTCAGGGTTCTGGTCCAGTTGCCTCTGCCATTGCCTTCAGGGTTCTGGTCCAGTTGCCTCTGCCATTGCCTTCAGGGTTCTGGTCCAGTTGCCTCTGCCATTGCCTTCAGGGTTCTGGTCCAGTTGCCTCTGTCATTGCCTTCAGGGTTCTGGTCCTCTTCTTACCTGAAATGCCGAGCTGTTTTATGAGGTCATTGGCTGATAAGCCTACAAATCCCCTCGCTCCAACATCTTTGGCGAGGATCCGGGCCTGGAAGCCAGATTCCCTCAAACTGCTCGCTAGACTGGCATACTTCTCAGTCTTATAGAGGTGCGCTTGCTTCATTCTGCTTTCGAATGGCACAGTGAGTTCGTCAGAATCATTTGTTTTGATGAACCTGAGTGGAGAACAATATCCGGTG
>CM065732.1:36723746-36759231 GCA_033310375.1 Conus canariensis
ATCAGATCCTCCTGGACACCAGAATGGAATTTCAAACACTGGGCTAAAACACACACACACACACACACACACACACACACACACACACACACACACACAAACACCTGGTGCTACAGAGGATTCTCTCCCATTGTGGTATTCTGGACAACGACACCAGATGTCAAATGAAGACATCAACAGCCTTAAAAGTCTCTTCAATAACTTGTGGAGACATCGTCCACAGATGAGACCTGTGGAGGGGGTGGCATCTAATATCTGGAAAGGGCAGAACAGGTCATGGTCAGTTCCTGTCACATTTCTTCAGACTGAGTATCTCCTCTAACACAAACGAGTTCCCATGTGGCACTGGTGCACTGACTCCAACCTGCTTTCTTCACTCCTTTCCAGGTTTGACACCATAAGACAGGGAACGCGGCTCAGTGCAGTGGAGAACGAGGAGATGCGTGTGGACTAGTGACGTCACTGAGGCAGACAGCAGACTTCGCCCAGAACATGGGACTGTCCATTTAGCATGGCTGAGAAGAAGAAGAAGAAGAAGAATTTCTTTCTATCATACCAAAACAAAACAAAAAAAGAAATAAAAAGCTTTGGGGCGTTGGTAGAGTTCTGTGTCTGAATTTATGTTTGATCAACAGTGGATCCAATGCAACAAAAGATTCAGACATTCTTTAACACCTGTCTGAGGCGCATCTACAAAATCCGATGGCAGGACAAGATCCGAAACGAAGATTTGTGGGAGCGTGCGGGACAGGAACCAGTAGCCAAGCAGATACTGCGAAGGAAGTGGGGCTGGATCGGACACACCTCAGGAAGCCAGCATCCAGCATCACACGCCAAGCCCTGACCTGGAACCAGCAGGGAAAGAGGAAGTGAGGCCGGCCTCACAACAGCTGGAGGCGAGACACTGAGGCGGAGTTGAAACAACAAGGGACCAAATGGACTGGAATGACCAGAACAGAGTGCAATGGTGAAGGGTCGTCGATGGCCTATGCTCCACCGGGAGCGATGGGCATAATGATGATGGATCCGATGCCTGACAACTTCTCACGAGCAAGCAGTTTTCAACAGCCAACAGCATCACTATCTGTTGGTGCGAAGTTGTCAGATATTAAGGCCACTATCGGGTCAACATGACGTCTTCAGGTGTTTTTTTTTAAGTTGCTAGTTCTACGCCTTCGGGAGCGATTCCATTTGACCGTTTATGTTTTTGAACAGACTACGGCGTAAATCGCAAAAGTATGAAAAGGGCATGATTTCATGTCGAATATCCTTTTTGACTTCATCAAACTTACTGTGAAGATTGGACATAATGTTATTCATGTCAAGTCACTGGCTATCCGTGAAGGGGAAGAGACTCCATAAGAACCGTTACCAGCACTCTTCAAGCAGGTCTGGCAAAGACCGTCTCCTTTTCCACCAGATGCAGGTTTAGGACTCAGCTCCACGATCCCACAGCGATGTAGAAAATGCCAGAGTACACATAGGCCAGGTTAAGCCACCTGTGACTCAATATACTTGATGACACAGTTTCAGTGTTCGATAGAACATGGGTTTCCTTTTCACCACCCGTTGACCCAAGAAGTCGGGGAAGACCGGTACAAATCCTCCACAAATTGATCGTAAACTCGAACCAGTCTCTAGCATGACGACAAGGCATATTTCAGGTTGATGTAGAGGCTCGGGTCAGTTAAACTTAACTTCACTGTTCTTAACTAAAGTCAGTCAGTGTAAATACTTTGCCAGCCCGAAATGAACCCAGAGAGAGAGAGAGAGAGAGAGAGAGAGAGAGAGAGAGAGGAGAGAGAGGAGAGAGAGAGAGAGAGAGAGACAGAGAGAGAGAGAGACAGAGAGAGAGGAGAGAACAGAGAGAGAGAGAGAGATTCGCTAATTGATTTGAATCTGCATTATGAATTCACTCTTGAATTTAATTCCTTCTTCCCTGCGCCACATTTCATCTTTTTTTTAATGAAGCTTGACAGCAAGACTTACCTCCAAAGGTGAAGCTTGACAGCAAGACTTGCCTCCAAAGGTGAAGCTTGACAGCAAGACTTACCTCCAAAGGTAAAGCTTGACAGCAAGACTTACCTCCAAAGGTGAAGCTCGACAGCAAGACTTACCTCCAAAGGTGAAGCTTGACAGCAAGACTTGCCTCCAAAGGTGAAGCTTGACAGCAAGACTTGCCTCCAAAGGTGAAGCTTGACAGCAAGACGTGCCTCCAAAGGTGAAGCCAGGTTCACAATTTTGACAAATTCTGAGATACGCACAACTAGCTAGCTGTCAGTCTTTCGAGCGGCTTGTAAACACTGTTGCTATATCAACGGGAAGAATATGACTGTTATCTGCTATCAGAGCGCTCCAGTCTGCAGTCAATAAAGCTATATAGTAATATCTGTTAGACAATTTGTATATAAAGGGGTGGGTTTCAGAAAGGCTTGGCATGTCCAGTCCAGTCTGGTTTCACCTGGAACTTACGTTCAAAACGTTCTACCCTGCTTCACTTCACAATGTAAGGCTCGCTGTGTTGTTTAGAATTCTAACTCCAGTTGTTTAGAATTATAACTCCACTTTGTAAACCTATACTAAGCAGAGCCATGAGAGTTGAGAGTATGCAAGCTGCTTTTTGAACGGTGCGATTTCCACGTAAATGCATTGAAGGCTAGCATCCACCTCACTTCTTGTTTATGAAGCGATCAAGAATGACCGTCCCAAGCTGGACTTACGTCTCAAATGCGCCGGTTGTAGAATCGACCAAACGTTGAAGCATCTGACCAGTCAGCTGCCTGTATGATAGCGTGGAGTCTCGCACTGATGAGCCACTGATGTAGTTTGCTCCTGTGACAATGAGGGCCGTGAACACACTAAAGTCTATTCCTGCTGCAGCTAGTGTCCATGTAAAGCACTGGGAAATAGTGTCTTGTTCTCTGGCTAATGAGGGGCCGACAGTCCAATAACCAACTGAGTGTATGCTTTCTGTCTGAGGGATTCTTTTAATGCACTCTGTCCTTTAAAATACACTGCCATGGCACAGACACAACACACAGTTTTGTTGTCATCCAAACATAGAAATCCGATGCGGTTTTAATGCACTGCCCGACGTGTATACTCTAAAACTCTGTTTCAAAAAATGTAAATTTCCTCCCTTCCAAGATGTTTCATGTCAAGGGCATGAAAGGTCAGGTGTCTTTGTTCTGATGTCACCACCTTCAATTTTGCAAGCTTTAAAGTTACTTCTTTCATAGCAGGTTGCTCCGCAAGGGACCAAATGTTCACCATTTGTGATGCAACATTTACATTCCAGGTCTCTGAGGACTGGATTGGGATCACAAGGTTTGTGCTGGAATTCCCTGTATAAGAGGGATTTTGTTGCCAATGATAATACCCTAACATGCTTTAAGGGCAGGTGAGTGCAGAGCCTGTTGTACACATAGCCCTGAGAGAGAGGCTTCTGCTTTCACCTTTCACCAACGCTGATAGAAAACTGACCCCTCTGCTAACAGGGGTGAGATCAACTCCAGCCCATACCTGGTCCATTTTTGGGCATACACGTTCTTTTTAGCTTCTGGTCTCCATGACGACATGACGGTCATGGCATCATTACCAGAAAGCCCTGATGCTTCCAGCCGTTCCCTGACATGCTGCATAACCAATACATCCATCCCGGTTATCTATGGACGTTTTGGGGTTTTGTCTGGTTGAGTTAGCAGCACATCTCGACATGTCAGTCGCACAGGGCTGGACTCGGAATCATTCTGTGTGAACTATCTTTGCCTTACGAATATGGGAGAAACATCTGTCCGGGCTTAAAATAATACTCTGCAGTCATTTTTTTTTCTTGAACATATTTCAGTTCTCAGAATCAACTGCCTCGTTTTCTTCTGCTCTGTTTTTGACCGTGGCGACATGTCTCAGTGGGGCTATGTCAAACTTCATTTCTACCTCTAACACTGTTTATAAAATACTTGGGTGGGGTTTCAATTCTTTTCATCTCTCTCTCTCTCTCTCTCTCTCTCTCTCTCTCTCTCTCTCTCTCTCTCTCTCTCTTTTTATTGTTCTTTCTTTCTTTCTTTCCAATTTGGCCAGCGATTAAAGATTCATGACTTCTTGGAAAATACTGTTTCAAGCCGTGTGAACAGCGACGAAATTCACTAACTTCATCAGTTGCAGGAAGGGGAGGGGCGTTACTGACTGACTGTGATTTAGCTGTCATTTCTTTCTGCTAGGGTTTCATGTACCGTCCCTGTGCTTTCCATGGTCAGCTTTTCTTAAGAATGTCTGGTTTTGGTATCAGCCGCACCAGAGGCACCAAACCGTGAGTGACTCTGACTTTGATCCTTCCTGTCCTCGTCGTCTGTTTCTGTTTGGTCTTTGTCATCAGGCTGCCATGCAGCTTTGTGACCCTTTCTGCTGTCCAGTAGGGGGTCTTGCTGCAAAGCAACTTTCCAATTTTGTCCTCTTTTGTTTTTAAAGATTTATTCTCGAGGTTGGCAACAACAGGTCTGCACGTCGTTAACTTTAGTGTAATGCTCATTTTGTAAAAAGAGAGCTTTAACGATCTTTTTAAACGCATTTATTAATCTGTTCAAAGCCGGCGCCGTGGAGAGATTACTGTGATTTCGCTTATGGGGCTGCCCGCATTCTTCTGAAGTTAACAAAATTTATATGAATTTTGACTAAAGTTAGGCACAGAATCGCTGTTTAATACATCGCCAAGCATATTCTAGTCACAGAGGGTTGCCAGTGACTCAGCTTAGATCTGTAGCACTTGCCTTTTATCTGCGATCGTTCTAATGCGTATTGTTGAAAGAAAGGGAGAAGAGGCAAACAATGACGTCATATGTGTATTACGTAGGATGGCCTTCCCAATTCCAAAGAGCGGTAAGCAGACAATTCAACTGAAAATATCCTCATTTTCGCTGAAATCTCTTCGTCGACACAGTCCGAAGGTTTGTAGTGTCGATATTTGTACGTAATAATTGCATGCAAGATCGAGAGGAGGACTGCATAGGGTGGATTACTCTGCCTCGCATGGAGCACGCTCTTGACGTCATATTCAAGAGAAGCTGAAGAAACGCTGAAGTCGTTGATTACAGATAAAAATGTTTAATTTTATGGGTCGTTACAGCTTGTCGGAAGCGGTTTAAGTGTTCAATTTTACCATTCCTCAACCACTTGATATATCCTGTCAAGCTGACAAACTTACCAATCTCGAGAGTAGACCTGTAAGACCAGCTACGCCATCTGTTATTGCTCTCGCGTCAGCAGTTGGTGTCTGCAGTGTTGCGGTCAGCACCAAGAGAGGATATTCGTCAGGGACATGTCCACTTTCCCGTCAGTCAATGATTCCTCCACCTTGTCAGGGGAAAGGGGCAGATCACTGGTGGTGTCTTTAAATTAATCTCCATGTCAAGCTTTTCAGTTCAGGGGAATCTTTCAACATGTCGAAGAGAGGTAGAGGTGGCAGACACAGGCTACTGGCAGAGGAAAATTCCGCATTGCCCTGAGTCTGCTCGTGGGCGCTGTGATCATCTGTGCCAACAACACTGGGGCGACAAACCTGTACGTGATTGCTGTGCACGGGGTCAAGGGTCGCCTGAAGCGTCTGCCCTGCTGCTGGTGCAGGGTATATGTTTGAGACCACTGTCAGGAAGCGGTGGTGATCTGACAGAGAAAAGCCATGAGGAAAAAAGAAGGCGCGTTCAATGTGTTTGAAATACAACGCGGGTGTGATAGTCGACAACAAGGGCGAGATGAAAGGCAGCACCATCACAGGCTCTGTTGCAAAGGGGTGCGCCGATTTGTGGCCCAGGATCGCCAGCAGCGTCTTCAGTATGGCTTTAATTCATTGCACATCAAGAAAACGTATCTGCTCCTTAAACAAACAAGCAAAAAAAAACAAACAAAAAAACCCCAACCAACCAAACAAAGAAAAACCCACCTCAGTGTCAAACATTGTTGTGATCGGGGATCAAACACAATGTACAGAAAGAGCGCACAATGAAAAAAGAAAATGTAACCCTGGGTTAGGACAGACCTGAGTTACGCATGATCTATCCAAGCATGGTCACACGGAGCTGTGACGCTAAACACGGAAGCGGAGCTGCAAAACAGTGCTGTGCGATGGATTGGGTGGCTGGGCTCGAACTGACGGCTGGCTAGCGGTGCTAATCTCATGGCCATTTTTTGGTGTATATTCACACCGAAAATGAGTTATTATCGGTACTTTTTTTTCCTCGTGATCTCTATCATTTGTCACCCATCTCGGAGCCTTGAAGACCGATGGGGCGCCACAGAAGACTTATTCATAAATCTCTCACGCGCTGGCTCCAAGCGCCATACCCAGGTACACCGCTTGAGCTGGCGGGCTAAACCATGTGAGGGGTGATGCTGACCCGGCATCACTGGGCGGAGGAACTCGTTACTGAGTCAACCGCCAGGTCAGAGGGCTGGCACCCAGCCTTACGGCTACGTGTCCACGACCAGGGCGAGCTTCCGAGTTGGAGGCTGTGGTCAAACCTGGGGAGGGATGGGCGCCGCCAGATGTCAACTGCCCAAGACACGTCACATGAAGATGAAAACCAACACTCATGATCTTGGTAATGGACAAAGAAAGAAACCCACGGACACGGTGAAGTGTCTGGGAACAAGGTGCTCATGAAGTCTGCCGTGATACACTCGCACATAACGATGTATCCATCCTAACCTTCAATGAAAAAGAAACGTATGGGGCCTCCCGACGTTAACAAAAACACCGTATCCTTACTGCAGTCCCGAAAAGACCATTTTCGGCACTTTTGTTGATTGATCATGAATATATGTATTGTAATTAATGCACTGAGTGCAGGTTCCACCACAGAGAAAGAATACTTAAAAAGAAAATACGATTTCTGTGATGAAACAGTCGTGCACTCTTCCCCACCTGATGAATGAATGCGTACCATAGTATCGTCTGCTTTACGCGCGTTCGATGAGAACTGGGTCAGTGCCTCTGTCCGCGCTGTCCCTGGTCACAATGAAAGAGAGAGAAGAGAGAGAGAGAACCCGCATGCTATACGCACAGTACACACTGTGCGTAGGAATTTTGCTGAAGGCGCACGCTGGCTGGAACTGGCTCTGTGACGGACAACTCGTGCCGTGCACGCGGCTGTGGGAAAGAACGAGCAGGCTACATCCACAAGGGAGTGTGCATTGCTGTTCGCTTACTTTTAGCTGTTAGTGTAAGGGCCCCCAAACGTACTTAATACTAAGCGGCTCTGGCTCGGTTGTGAAACACCCACTTCCGTCAGATATGGCAAGTTAGTATGACGTTGGTGCTCTCATAAAAATGGTCTTTTATTTTGGCGCATCTTCTTATGTTGTCACTCTGGAGGCCGTGTGGTATTAGGTTGCCTTCCCCCTCCTCCACCTTCCCTTCTCCCAACACTCTCGGGACAGTTCTCCACGTCTGTTGCATGACATACTGCACGCTAAAACTGAATGCAGCTGAGTGGTCCACCAAATGGCATACACCAAGGAGCTCGCCAGTCTTTCAAAGCTTAATATGGGATAAGAAACGAAAAAAGAAAGAAAAAAAAACAAACAAACAAACAATGACCAGTTTGCAATCTGTTTAACACCCTCTCCTCATTTTCCTGGAAGACGGAGAAAACTGTTTTTAAGTGTGGGCGGATTTTTAAAGTTCACTCACAGTTTGTGTGTTCGTTGCTTCTCGCCAGATCTCTTAAACTTGTTTTTAGACATGAGCGCGAGGACTTTTTTTCTTCTTTTTTTTTTCTTTTTTCTTTTTTTTTTTTTTTTTTTTGGGGGGGGGGGGGGGGGGGGGGGGGGAGGTCGCAAGCATGGGTTTGGGGAAGAGAAGGGACGAGGACGTGACTGTATTCGTGGCACTTTTTGCAAGTCAGTCAGCAACTTTGTGAATATTCTGTATAAGAAACAAAGAAAGAAAGAAACAAAAACGAGCGAGGCACCAAATCCAAAATGACTTATGCTCCTTTTTATAAACAAGATCACGTGGTCACATGCTTTTATTTGCAGATTCCGGAGACAGTTTATAGGCAAATATTTTCTTAAGTATAGTTGGAAGATAAAACGCAAAATGAATGTGGACTAAACAGAAATAATGCATGCAACATCAATTTAAAAAAAAAAAAAGAAATCTTTTGTGGAGCAAAACATTTACCTTTCGAGTTAACTGTTAACACAGCAAATAGAATAATAATTCAGTTAATAAAAAAAAATTAAACAATGGTGGAAAGAAATCATTTAATCATCTGTTGACAAATAAAATCCAAAGAGTGACAGAATCAGTCATAGAAAGATCTAAAGAATAGTGAAAAACAATTCAATTGTCAGCAGAATAAACCCAACAGAGTAAGCGAAGGAATGGCAGTCTAAAAGAAAAATCATTCTTATTAGAGACAAAATAACGCAATGAAATAACAGAAACAGTGAGAATGACAGTAAATAGTACTAACGTTGTGATAACGCAAATACACTTACCAAAATGTATTCACTCAAATTAACACTGATCATTCATGAAACTGACAAACTTAGGAGCATTTACGTGACGCAGATAACATTTCCACATACTTCAAGATATGTTTTCATTCACTGTCGTAAAATGTACATTTAAACAAACAAAAAATTTGATCACCAGTTTCATCTGCATCAGAAATTCAAAGCTAGCTGTGCGTGCCTCGGACACATATTGAAGCCTGCTTGTCAGACTGGGTGTCTAAGACGTAATCACCTATATTTTAGAACAGAATGACGAAGTGAGATTTAGCTTCATTGTATTAATCTGTGGACCAACTGGCCTCTTAAAAAACGTTTTCGTACCATGGGGGAAAAGATCAGACTATCGGGGACATATGCCAATATTGTGACTCCTTGTAAATTCAGCCATCCCACGTATAGCGTTTTCAATGAAGACCATCACGTTGAACCGGCCCCGGTTTGTTTCTCGCAACAAGAAGGGGAGATCACAATTCAAGCCGGAGTGAACTGTGGCATGGTTGACCTCTGATTTTTTCTGTTTGGGTTATTTCTGATATTGATTGCAATTAATGATTGTAATCATTTGGGGAAAGAAACAGAGAATTGTGTCGATCTGAGGTTTTTCTAAGTTTGAATTTACAACTGTCTCTCCATGTCTCAAAGACAGCTTCACAAGCCCATGCGGTGTTTGTTTACTTTAGATACCCATTTTTGCTTATTACAGGACAGCGAAATATTCTAACACTGGACATAGCTGGCCACTCAATGAGACAAGGGTGACCCATTGTATGAAATCATGGTTTAGTTAAAAGGCTTCAGCTGATTTTCTCTTGGCCGTGGTGCGCCGTTCACTTTTTTCTTCAATGTTTATTTTGCGAAGCTTATGAAAGCAGACGTAACTGCAGCATGTTCAATCCTTTATTTAACTATTAAAGGCATTTTCATGTTGTTTTTAGTTGTTCTATGTGTGAACACGACAATATTTTGTTTGAATTGTGGTTTTAACAGTTCGATTCCATGTTTTCCTACACGTGTGTATCTGTTGTCACGTTTCAGTTGATTGTATGTCCTGAATGCGATCTTCAGCGCAAAAAAGGAACTGTTTGTAATAAGGGTGCGCGCTACGTTAGTAGAAGCATGGCTTTCAGTTTTGGACGAGTTCCTGTACCAGACCAGTATTTCAAAAATCAAAATTTTCAATGAGATTCATAAAGCTAAGAAGGGCCCGTCGATGACATTTTGGTTTGCTTAAAGTGTTCAACACTATTGTGTAAAAACGTCTGCCTTGCATTCTGAACGTTACAAAGCAAAGTGTGGATAGTAGAAAAAATGGGGCCCAATATTGGCATATCTCCCCAATATGCGCATCAGACCTATTAACAACAATTCAAAATATTTGATGATTTAAACATTGACATTTGTTTCGGCCAATAATATTTAATTATGCTCAGCGTGCCAGCCATTCTAAATAATCTAACGCAATCAAACACGCGTTTTCAAAAATTGTTAAAAGGTATTTCAATGCATGCAAAGAGACACAAAGGCATGGTCGCAAATGGCAATACAGAGAGGGCAAATAAAGAGCATTCCTGTGAACAAAGTTTCATGATCTGTTGCTAATTGGTGAGTTGTCAATTGCAGTAACCAGAGAAAAATGTGTGAAGACTTTCTAAATCAAGGACAGGTGAAAAGGGCCAAAAGGCGATAATAAAGCAGTTTACAGCTAAAGATTAAAAAACAATTGAGAAAGAGGTAAGTATGGCAAACATATCAAGATATTTCTGAACACAAAGAAAGTACGGCAAACATATAAAGATGTTTCTGAAAACAAAAATCTTGTTCATAAATATAACTGGTCAAAACCGTCAAAAACACTGCATTTTTTGTCCTTCTCTCTCTCTCTCTCTCTCTCTCTCTCTCTCTCTCTCTCTCTCTCTCTCTCTCTCTCTCTCTCTCTCTCTCTTTTGAAAGCAGAAGACATGATGAATTTAAAGCCAGTCCAGATGTAAGACGGCTATGCTATATAAACAACCTGACTTGCCTTCATTTCTGTTGCATGATGCAGAGAAGGGAAGAAGGACGGGCGAGTACAAATATAGATAGTTTGTGGTGGTTTCTGCCTTTTCCTCCTCCTCCTCCTCCTCCTTTCTCTTCTTCTTCTTCTATCATCGTTTCTTTCTTCGTCTTCTTTTTCCTCCTTTTCTTCACCATTATACTATCTACTACTACTACTACTACTACCTTACTACACACTACTACTACTGCTACTGCAACTGCTACCACCACCACCACCACCACCACTACTTCTGCTACTACTACTTTCCTCCTTCTCTTCCTCTTCCTCTTTTCTTCTTCTTCTTCTTTTTCTTCTTCTTAGTCGTACTTCCTTCCTTCCTTCTCTTCTTCCTGGTCATTATCCAGATAATCGTCATCATCGTTATCACCTTTCTTCTTCTTCTTCATGTTCTTCTTCATTCCTTTGCTAGAACTTAAGGTTTTAATCCTACAACTAAGGAAGCCGTATTTTGTCTTCGGGTGATTGCATCTACACACCAAGCTAGCGTGCATGTCTTTTGGTCATCGATCACCACCATTACATGTTTGCGGAAGGATGCGATGGGATTTAAGATGAAAACCATTTTGGTTGGTTGGTTGGTTGGTTGGTTTTTTGTTGTTGTGTTTTGTTTTTCGTGTTTTTTTTTTTTTTTTTTTTTTTTTCTCCAGAACCTCGGTTTAAAGTATCTTCCCAATAACTTTGAGGGGGTGGAGGGGGTCAGAGACGGCATAATTGTTGACTGATGCAGAGACTGAACGCTCCAGAACCACTCTAAACAGATAGAAATGCCATAGTCAATATGGTATTCAATAGCTCACGCTTTGAAAACTACCGCCGTGTTTGTGGGGTATGTAATCAACACGACTGTCCTCACAACGTATACGCCACTGTTCCAGCCTACGCGGATTGCAATACCTCCGAGCTACAAACACTACCCATTCACGATGAAAACACTCATCACAGAAAACTATGATGGGGTATGGAAAGGGGGATAATTTGGACCAACATCTGCAAATTGGAGAGATCTCTTTGGAGTGGTGTCCCTTCGGTCTTTTTTTTTTCGCAAAACCAGACGGAATTCTTTAAAGAGAGAGAGAGAGAGAGAACGCCCGACGAATTGCTATGTGCATAAACATTACTGAAGCTAAAAGTAAGTTGTTTACATTTGCGAGGAAAGTCAAAACAAAGTCTGTTGATTGGGTGGGTAGGAAATGCTTTTTTTTCTCCGTAAGCTTAAACATTTTTTTCACATTGGATCTATTGTTTCTGTCGTTTGGCACATCATTGATGGCCTTAAGGGAACATCAAGCATAAATGTGTCAAAAAGTAGAATTTCGAACTGTCCTCTTCTCGATGTCAGTGTTCGTTGGGTCTCTCCACATCATGAGATTTTCCTGAGCTTGATGAAGAGGGGCTAAAACTCACACACACACACACACACACACACACACACACACACACACACACATATATATATATAATATATATATATATATATATATATTTGTTATATTAAAAGCAAGTTAAAATCAAGCTGCTAAAACCATCTACAAATTTGTTTCACGCTGTGCGGTCGTCAGGATGTGATGAGCTTGTATTGCCAGTGCCACGTATATATATAGCTAGCTGGTTTGCTGTTGTTTTTTCCAGGTGTTGGTTTTATTCGCTGATAGGAACTTCCATCTGTGTCTACAATTGTTAACCATTTCTGTTCTAACATTTAGAGTTGCCAACTGTGGTTTACATAGTATAATGTATTTCTCTGTACGGCATAGATTACATTTTTTTGAAATGTTGTTGTATGGTGCTGCTCTTTTTAAGATTTTCCAAGATATGTTGTAGTCTATGTTTTTATCTTTAAGTTTCCAAATGTATTTACTCAATTCTGTTTGGTTTTTGTATCTTTCTTTGTTGAATGATTGTTTATGGTTTGCATATCTAGTTTTGAATTGGTTTTCAGTGATACCTACATATGTTTCTTTTGCGTTCTCTGATGTTACAGTGGCTTGGTACACAATGTTGTTGTAAAGGCATTTGTTGCTTAGGGGGCACTGTTTTTTTTGGTACAGTTACAAGATTTCCTTTCGTTACCCTCCTTTTTCTCTGTGCTGCTTTTTTTCATTTTGTTTGCTGAATCGATGGCATTTTTAAATTAAGATTCAACATACATGAATATGATAATTTGATGTTGTTTTTGTTGAATATCTTAAATAATTTATGGTCTTTTGGGAAAGATGATGTCAAGATTTTAAAGAATTCTTTCCCTACATTTGTTTTAACTCTTGCATCATATGGGGGATTGTACCATATGATATTCCTGTTCCTGTTCTTTCTGCATCTTTTTGTGTCATTGTCTGGATCGTATCGTAGTTTGTAATTGTAGCCACTTTTATGTAACGCCTCTTGGTATTCAGCTGTAGCATTGTTGAATACTGTTTCGTTACAACGACAAATTGGATAGTCTTTTATTTATGCTTTTGGGTATTGTTTTCAGTATGGAGGGTGGGTGATTGCTTTTGATGTTTACATAAACAGGCGTGTCATTTGGTTTCTTGTATGGTTTATATGTGTGTTGGTTGAGGTCTAACGTTATGTCTAAATAGTTCACTATCTTTTTGTTTGCTTCTATTGTGATTTTTAAGTTTTGGTTGTGGAAAATTTTACACAATTCTTTTACAACAACATTGTGTACCAAGCCACTGTAACATCAGAGAACGCAAAAGAAACATATGTAGGTATCACTGAAAACCAATTCAAAACTAGATGTGCAAACCATAAACAATCATTCAACAAAGAAAGATACAAAAATCAAACAGAATTGAGTAAATACATTTGGAAACTTAAAGATAAAAACATAGACTACAACATATCTTGGAAAATCTTAAAAAGAGCAGCACCATACAACAACATTTTTAAAAAATGTAATCTATGCCTTACAGAGAAATACATTATACTATGTAAACCACAGTTGGCAACTCTAAATGTTAGAACAGAAATGGTTAACAATTGTAGACACAGATGGAAGTTCCTATCAGCACAATTGTAGACACAGATGGAAGTTCCTATCAGCGAATAAAACCAACACCTGAGAAACACATGTAGCACGGGAAAAAACAACAGCAAACCAGCTAGCTTTATATATATATATATACGTGGCACTGGCAATACAAGCTCATCACATCCTGACGACCGCACAGCGTGAAACAAATTTGTAGATGGTTTTAGCAGCTTGATTTTAACTTGCTTTTAATATAACAAATGTCGCTCCCACTGTGGTTGAGCACTGTTTTTAAGATTGCGCTAATCCTCTATACCATTCTCTCTCTCTCTCTCTCTCTCTCTCTCTCTCTCTATATATATATATATATATATATATATCCAGGCTTGGAGAAAATAGTTTCTGTCAGGGTGAAACTTTTCAATCAGTCAGAAAGTATGGCCTCTTAGAGTGTGAGCTGCAAAAAAAAAAAAAAAGAGAAACTGGCTCGGAAGGAATTTCGCATGGACTGACCACAGAAATAAAGAAGAAAGAAGTATGGCATCACCCGCTCCCTTTATGAAATAATTGCAGGCCAATAACTCCAAATGCTGCTTACATGAGCCAGAGTTATCCTACTTCTTTCTTATTTATTGTTTCATTTCAGATTTCCTGTCTTCACGAATAGTCAGATCAGTGCGTTTTCCTCCCAATTTCTTCGTCAGTCTGATTCCCTAAGTTGCAAAGCGTTCCAAGACTGACAGATTGATTCTTCTTTATGTGTCAAACGCCATCATATTTGGTGACTGTTCCCCAGGATGAAATGGGTGGTCCTCTTAAGACCACTCGCAGATCCCTGTACAGCTTCTCCTGTAGAGTAGTGGGCGATACCTATATCTCCCGCCCCCTCCCCCCCCCCTACCCTCCCCCCGCCAGCCCCTGAAGGGCCTCACACTCTTGGAAAATGTACTCCATGCCCTGGTCTGCTTCCGGACAGGACAAGAGAAGAGATGGCTCAAGGCGGAGGCTTCTGTACAGATTACAGTTCAAAGGATTGTGGTTTGGAAAAGGGTAACCTGTTTCTGCATTGTTCTCCTGATGGGGGACTATCTTGTGGCTTTGGTGTCCGTGTCCTGCGGAGAAGGTCTTCATCTCTGTGAGACTGACACCCATTTCTTTCCTGTTTATCCTCTGCGCCCCGGCTTCATCGTTCTGTCAGCAACGTCGGTATTGCCATGGGAAGGGATTCACTGCAGTGTCGTTCTAAAGCCCCCCCCCCCCCCCCCCCTTCCTAAAAACCCACACCCCTACCCGTGCGAAGCTAGCTTGTGAGGCAGTTTGTCTGCTGTCAATGATTCAAAGACAGAACGGCATCAGATGTGCGCGTCAGGGTCTGAGTTGCGTTGTTAGATTTCTACACCAATGGTCCGGGCTTCCACCTCGGGTCTGTAGCTGATACATTAGGGACTTGTCGCTGCTGCTTCTGTCTGCTAGTGTCCATTGCGGGAAGTGGATACACCTCTGTCCCTGCTCTCCACACCGCAACAGTGGTTGGTCTGTCGATGAAAGCCTGTGCCTACGGTTGTTTATTGGTGGGACACATTCTCCAAAGATTGTCACGATGGCTTTCTTGCTTTTATGTTTGTGTTTCTCCTGAATGCTGAGATGGGGTACATAGGTACTCGTCTTATTAACGCACGGGGGAGGGTGGCAGTTGGGATCTTTAGCTTCAGTTTGCGCCAGGAGATGTACTTGGTTTTTTTTTGTTGTTGTTGTTGTTTTTCTCTGCAGTGCCCTAGTCTCCTTTGAAAAAAAAAGACCTTTTTAGTCTTACTGATGTTCGTTGTTTGACGGAAGAAATTATTGCCTACACTTGCTTTCCAATATAGTTCTATTAGTTTGTTCCTTTGCTTGTTTTTTTGCTTGTTTTTCTTTGTTTGTTTTGCATAAATGATGTGGAAGAATATAGATACTGGAATATGCAGTTATTGGTACATTTACACACAGGTGATAACGCTTCTGTCACCAGATCTCAGATTACAGAAAGATGTCCTCATGAATAGGTTTAAAAGTAAAAAGTCAAAGATTAACATAGACCAAAAAGGAAGTACTGCATTAGGATTCAACAAAAAGGAATCGAATCTTTCATGGAGCAAAGTAGTTTTACCTCCCTAGAGACTACTTATGTTCAGAGACAATAGAGAGAGAGAGAGAGAGAGAGAGAGAGAGAGAGAGAGAGAGGGGTCATTTACAGGGGAAAAAACCATGGTTACTACTTTCCGACACTGAGAATGACAGAACTACGTATGCTATTGTTGCAATAAAAATCAATAACTTGGGTTGGGTTTACTTTGGGTCTTTTTCTTCTTTCTTCTCCTCTTTCTTTCTTTTCTTTTCTTTTTTTTTTTTTTTTTTTTTTTTTTTTTTGCTTTTTTTTTTTTCCTTTTCTTTCTTTTTAAAGAACGGTAGTTTGTCCGTGATTCGTGCTCTTTCTTCCTTTCTATTTTTCTTTTCTCATTTCTGTTTTGTTTTGGTTTCTTTTCTTTTCTCTTTCATTGACCTACCCCACCACACCGGCTTTTCTTTTTTCTCTCTCTCCTTTTTCTTTCCTTTTTTTTTTCTGTCCTTGCCTCTGAGTAGTGTCGCGCAGTCGGTAGCTATGTTCGACATGCTGGCTGTGTGTATTTCTGGTTTGACATCCAGAGCATTCTTGGTATTGGTTCATTCATAAACCCACCATGTAATTCAGGCATTCCATTCGTTTTTCTTCTCACGTCACAGTATCCTTCGAAATACATCTGCGTTTTTTTTTGTTTGTTTTTGTTTTTGTTTTTTGTTTTTTTCTATCTCTCTCTCTCAATCGGAAGTGAAACATGTGCATTTACGCATATGTGATCTGTTCGTGTGTGTGTGTGTGTTGTGTGTGTGTTTGCGCGCGCGCATGAGCATGCTCGCGCGCGCGCGCTTTTGTGTGTGTGTGTGTGTGTGTGTGTGTGTGTGTGTGTGTGTGTGTGTGTGTGTGTGTGACAGAGAGATGTGTGAGTGTATACGTTTCATTATGTGGATGGGCGTGTGCATGTGCGTGTATGTGTGTATGTGAGAGAGGGAGGGAGAGCGTTTGTGTGTATATGGATATGAGAGAGAGAGAAAAAACTCATTTTCAAAATAAGAGCAAATCCATGCCTTTTCAGAACAAGTCGATAAAACAAAAATTTAAAGAAAAACAAACTATGCATCCAACAGTTATCACCTGACATATAAATCAATGTATTACTCGCCTTCAGAGGAGTCGCCGCCTTATTCTTTGCATGTTTATTTGTGTATGAAAATCCGTCTTGTGCAGGTGGGACTACAAAATTAATGCATGTCCAATTAGAATTATGAAAATGGGACATCTCTGTTAAAGTTACAGCAACAAAAAACAAACAAACAAAATTTTTTAGGGGACAGTTAGCTTTTCGTGCCGGGCAGATGTACAAATGATACTGACGTAACCTGACCTAAAAACTGGGGGATTTTTTAATTTCACAAACATGAAAAAAAAAAATTTTTTAATGCATGTCGTAGACTTTTTGGTCGGTGCGGTTACCAGTATGCGTAATTAAAACTGAATGTTCCACATGTTTTTTTGTGTGTGTGTGTGTGTGTGTGTGTGTGTGTGTGTGTGTGTATGTGTGTGTGTGTGTGTGTGAGTGTTTTGAAGTGTTCATTCACTTAGTGATGCACATGCAAACAGGGGAGCACTCTAGTGCAATAGTGCAGTAAACTAAACGTGCTTATGAGGTCAAAGTGCTTGTTGTTAGTAATACCTCAGTACAACCATCAGGATTTACCTTCACAACAATACATGAAAAGGGGGGTTTGATTATTTGTTGGTTTGTTTGTCTGATCGTTTGTTTGTTTGTTTGTCTGATTGTTCGTTTGTTTTTCGCTGGATTAGTTTCATGAAGTGACAGCCCTAATGCAGCCCTTGCGGTCGGTTGGCTGTAAGTGACATTCTCTCTCTCCTCTCTCTCTCTCTCTCTCTCTCTCTCTCTCTCTCTCTCTCTCTCTCGTGCTGTCAATCATATCAAGTTCTCTAATGACAGAGAGTGATTATTATCTGTAAATCACCGTTTTGTTTGTGCACTTGTTTGTTCGTTCATCCAGTCATTATCTATATATGCTTACTGCGCAGAAAGGCCATGGTATCAATACTGAACTGCTTTTAGATCCCCTTTCATTTCTCTCTGATCTTCTTTTGCCTTGGGAGGTCTATTATGTCTGTTTGCGTGAAAAAAATCAAATGGGATGAAAATAAAATGCAGTTTTATTCAATTCAATTTTTTTTTCATTCATGCTAGTTAGGATCAGTCTCTAATTTTTTGGTAACAGCACCGTCCCATCTAGTACGTGCACAGATCTATACAAGTTCCTGCAGTGAACTCTCTTCCTTGATTTCCTTTTCTTCCATACAAGTAGCTGTACTGAATTTTCTTAAATTTCTTTTTGTAATTTACTGTTATTTTTTTTTTCTTTACTGGAATAACTTTTTCTAACTTGTTGTCAAAGAAATATATCTGCACATTATTAAGCAAAATCTTCCAAAGATATTTGAAAGATTTCAACAAATGAAAAAAATCAGTTGTTGTTAGTGATCGTTGTACGGACTAACCATGGTAGCTGGACGATAACCTTCTTCGATTTTCTCTCCTTTTGCTTTTGTTCTGTATCATATTCAATGATCCATTACACATTTAAGATTAAACGAAGTGGCCGAATACTAAGTGCATTGGTCTTTCTCATCTAATGCGAGCAGAGATCAGCTTCCACGTATTTGGTAAAACCACTGACAGTATCTACGCTGATTTCCATCATTTTAGTGTTTACCAATGGAGGCCCAAATCAACAAGTACACAAAGAAATGACTTGGTATCCCACCCACATGGTATCACTGATACCGCGCTCTTATGTCGCAAAACGACGCAGAAGCAAACCCTGAAATCGGTTCTCTAGGAATACAAAGTGGAGAATGTAAGCCATGCTTGAGGAAACTTGAGACAGGGTTGTGAGATCCGACAGGCCTGAGCTGAAGACTGGCAGTAGCTGGAAAGTTCGGGAGGTGTGGACTTGATAAAGGAAACTCTAAAGATAGAGAAATAGCGAGATATATCAAAAGAAATTCTATAGATAGTGAAGTAACGCAATATACCAAAGGAAGTTATAAAGATAATGAAATATCGGGATATACCAAAGGAAGTTCTAGAGATAGTGAAACGGTGTAACATACCAAAGGAAATTGTAAAGATAGAGAAATAGCGGGATGTACCAAAGGAAACTCTAAAGATAGCGAAATGATGGGATATACGAAAGGAAACTATAAAGATAGTGAAACGATGGGATATACGAAAGGAAACTATAAAGATAGTGAAAAGATGGGATATACGAAAGGAAACTATAAAGATAGTGAAATGATGGGATATACGAAAGGAAACTATAAAGATAGTGAAACAATGGGATATAGCAAAGGAAACTCTAAAGATAGTGAAACAATGGGATATAGCAAAGGAAACTCTAAAGATAGTGAAACAATGGGATATAGCAAAGGAAACTAAAGTTAGTGAAACAATGGGATATAGCAAAGGAAACTCTAAAGATAGTGAAACGATGGGATATAGCAAAGGAAACTCTAAAGATAGTGAAATGATGGGATATAGCAAAGGAAACTCTAAAGATAGTGAAACAATGGGATATAGCAAAGGAAACTCTAAAGATAGTGAAACAATGGGATATAGCAAAGGAAACTATAAAGATAGTGAAACAATGGGATATAGCAAAGGAAACTCTAAAGATAGTGAAACAATGGGATATAGCAAAGGAAACTCTAAAGATAGTGAAACAATGGGATATAGCAAAGGAAACTAAAGATAGTGAAACAATGGGATATAGCAAAGGAAACTAAAATAGTGAAACAATGGGATATAGCAAAGGAAACTCTAAAGATAGTGAAACAATGGGATATAGCAAAGGAAACTCTAAAGATAGTGAAACAATGGGATATAGCAAAGGAAACTCTAAAGATAGTGAAACAATGGGATATAGCAAAGGAAACTAAAGATAGTGAAACAATGGGATATAGCAAAGGAAACTCTAAAGATAGTGAAACAGTGGGATATAGCAAAGGAAACTCTAAAGATAGTGAAACGATGGGATATACCAAAGGAAACTCTAAAGATAGTGAAATGATGGGATATACCAAAGGAAAATCTAAAGATAGTGAAACAATGGGATATAGCAAAGGAAACTCTAAAGATAGTGAAATGATGGGATATACCAAAGGAAACTCTAAAGATAGTGAAACAATGGGATATAGCAAAGGAAACTCTAAAGATAGTGAAATGATGGGATATACCATAGGAAACTCTAAAGATAGTGAAATGATGGGATATAGCAAAGGAAACTCTAAAGATAGTGAAACAATGGGATATACCAAAGGAAACTCTAAAGATAGTGAAACGATGGGATATACCAAAGGAAACTAAAGATAGTGAAATGATGGGATATAGCAAAGGAAACTCTAAAGATAGTGAAATGATGGGATATACCAAAGGAAACTCTACAGATAGTGAAACAATGGGATATAGCAAAGGAAACTCTAAAGATAGTGAAATGATGGGATATACCAAAGGAAACTCTAAAGATAGTGAAACGATGGGATATACCAAAGGAAACTCTAAAGATAGTGAAACGATGGGATATACCAAAGGAAACTCTAAAGATAGTGAAACAATGGGATATAGCAAAGGAAACTCTAAAGATAGTGAAACAATGGGATATAGCAAAGGAAACTCTAAAGATAGTGAAACAATGGGATATAGCAAAGGAAACTCTAAAGATAGTGAAACAATGGGATATAGCAAAGGAAACTAAAGATAGTGAAACAATGGGATATAGCAAAGGAAACTAAAGATAGTGAAACAATGGGATATAGCAAAGGAAACTAAAGATAGTGAAACAATGGGATATAGCAAAGGAAACTAAAGATAGTGAAACAATGGGATATAGCAAAGGAAACTCTAAAGATAGTGAAACAATGGGATATAGCAAAGGAAACTCTAAAGATAGTGAAACAATGGGATATAGCAAAGGAAACTCTAAAGATAGTGAAACAATGGGATATAGCAAAGGAAACTCTAAAGATAGTGAAATGATGGGATATAGCAAAGGAAACTCTAAAGATAGTGAAACAATGGGATATAGCAAAGGAAACTCTAAAGATAGTGAAACGATGGGATATACAAAGGAAACTAAAGATAGTGAAAGATGGGATATAGCAAAGGAAACTCTAAAGATAGTGAAATGATGGGATATACCAAAGGAAATCTAAAGATAGTGAAACAATGGGATATAGCAAAGGAAACTCTAAAGATAGTGAAATGATGGGATTACCAAAGGAAACTCTAAAGATAGTGAAACGATGGGATATACAAGGAAACTCTAAAGAAGGTGAAAAAAAAATGGGAATATACAAAGGAAACTCTAAAGATAGTGAAACAATGGATATAGCAAAGGAAACTCTAAAGATAGTGAAACAATGGGATATAGCAAAGGAAACTAAAGATAGTGAAACAATGGATATAGCAAAGGAAACTAAAGATAGTGAAACAATGGGATATACAAAGGAAACTAAAGATAGTGAAACAATGGGATATAGCAAAGGAAACTAAAGATAGTGAAACATGGGATATAGCAAAGGAAACTAAAGATAGTGAAACAATGGGATATAGCAAAGGAAACTAAGATAGTGAAACAATGGGATATAGCAAAGGAAACTAAAGATAGTGAAACAATGGGATATAGCAAAGGAAACCTAAAGATAGTGAAACATGGGATATAGCAAAGGAAACTAAAGATAGTGAAACAATGGATATAGCAAAGGAAACTCTAAAGATAGTGAAACAATGGGATATAGCAAAGGAAACTCTAAAGATAGTGAAACAATGGGATATAGCAAAGGAAACTCTAAAGATAGTGAAAATGGGATATGCAAAGGAAACTCTAAAGATAGTGAAACAATGGGATATAGCAAAGGAAACTCTAAAGATAGTGAAACAATGGGATATAGCAAAGGAAACTCTAAAGATAGTGAAACAATGGGATATAGCAAAGGAAACTCTAAAGATAGTGAAACAATGGGATATAGCAAAGGAAACTCTAAAGATAGTGAAACAATGGGATATAGCAAAGGAAACTCTAAAATAGTGAAACAATGGGATATAGCAAAGGAAACTCTAAAGATAGTGAAACAATGGGATATACCAAAGGAAACTAAAGATAGTGAAACAATGGGATATGCAAAGGAAACTCTAAAGATAGTGAACAATGGGATATGCAAAGGAAACTCTAAAGATAGTGAAACATGGGATATAGCAAAGGAAACTCTAAAGATAGTGAAACATGGGATATAGCAAAGGAAACTAAAGATAGTGAAACAATGGGATATAGCAAGGAAACTCTAAAGATAGTGAAACAATTGGATATACAAAGGAAACTCTAAAGATAGTGAAACATGGGATATAGCAAAGGAAACTAAAGATAGTGAAACAATGGATATACCAAAGGAAACTCTAAAGATAGTGAAAATGGGATATACCAAAGGAAACTAAAGATAGTGAAACAATGGGATATAGCAAAGGAAACTAAAGATAGTGAAACAATGGGATATAGCAAAGGAAACTCTAAAGATAGTGAAACAATGGGATATACCAAAGGAAACTCTAAGATAGTGAAACAATGGGATATACAAAGGAAACTCTAAAGATAGTGAAACAATGGGATATAGCAAAGGAAACTAAAGATAGTGAAACAATGGGATATAGCAAAGGAAACTCTAAAGATAGTGAAACAATGGGATATAGCAAAGGAAACTAAAGATAGTGAAACAATGGGATATAGCAAAGGAAACTCTAAAGATAGTGAAACAATGGGATATAGCAAAGGAAACTCTAAAGATAGTGAAACAGTGGGATATAGCAAAGGAAACTCTAAAGATAGTGAAACAATGGGATATAGCAAAGGAAACTCTAAAGATAGTGAAACAATGGGATATAGCAAAGGAAACTCTAAAGATAGTGAAATGATGGGATATACCAAAGGAAACTAAAGATAGTGAAACAATGGGATATGCCAAAGGAAACTCTAAAGATAGTGAAACAATGGGATATGCGAAAGGAAACTCTAAAGATACTGAAACAGTGGGATATAGCAAAGGAAACTCTAAAGATAGTGAAACAGTGGGATATAGCAAAGGAAACTAAAGATAGTGAAACAATGGGATATAGCAAAGGAAACTCTAAAGATAGTGAAACAATGGGATATACCAAAGGAAACTCTAAAGATAGTGAAACAGTGGGATATAGCAAAGGAAACTAAAGATAGTGAAACAATGGGATATACCAAAGGAAACTCTAAAGATAGTGAAATGATGGGATATACCAAAGGAAACTCTAAAGATAGTGAAACAATGGGATATAGCAAAGGAAACTAAAGATAGTGAAACAATGGGATATAGCAAAGGAAACTCTAAAGATAGTGAAACAATGGGATATACCAAAGGAAACTCTAAAGATAGTGAAACAATGGGATATAGCAAAGGAAACTCTAAAGATAGTGAAACAATGGGATATAGCAAAGGAAACTAAAGATAGTGAAACAATGGGATATAGCAAAGGAAACTCTAAAGATAGTGAAACAATGGGATATAGCAAAGGAAACTCTAAAGATAGTGAAACAATGGGATATAGCAAAGGAAACTCTAAAGATAGTGAAACGATGGGATATAGCAAAGGAAACTCTAAAGATAGTGAAACGATGGGATATAGCAAAGGAAACTCTAAAGATAGTGAAACGATGGGATATAGCAAAGGAAACTCTAAAGATAGTGAAACAATGGGATATAGCAAAGGAAACTCTAAAGATAGTGAAACAATGGGATATAGCAAAGGAAACTCTAAAGATAGTGAAACAATGGGATATAGCAAAGGAAACTCTAAAGATAGTGAAACAATGGGATATAGCAAAGGAAACTCTAAAGATAGTGAAACAATGGGATATAGCAAAGGAAACTCTAAAGATAGTGAAACAATGGGATAGAGCAAAGGAAACTCTAAAGATAGTGAAACAATGGGATAGAGCAAAGGAAACTCTAAAGATAGTGAAACAATGGGATAGAGCAAAGGAAACTCTAAAGATAGTGAAACAATGGGATATAGCAAAGGAAACTCTAAAGATAGTGAAACAGTGGGATATAGCAAAGGAAACTCTAAAGATAGTGAAATGATGGGATATAGCAAAGGAAACTCTAAAGATAGTGAAACGATGGGATATAGCAAAGGAAACTCTAAAGATAGTGAAACAATGGGATATAGCAAAGGAAACTCTAAAGATAGTGAAAAACAATGGGATATAGCAAAAGAAACTCTAAAGATAGTGAAACAGTGGGATATAGCAAAGGAAACTCTAAAGATAGTGAAACAATGGGATATAGCAAAGGAAACTCTAAAGATAGTGAAACGATGGGATATAGCAAAGGAAACTCTAAAGATAGTGAAACGATGGGATATAGCAAAGGAAACTCTAAAGATAGTGAAACAGTGGGATATAGCAAAGGAAACTCTAAAGATAGTGAAACAGTGGGATATAGCAAAGGAAACTCTAAAGATAGTGAAACAGTGGGATATAGCAAAGGAAACTCTAAAGATAGTGAAACAGTGGGATATAGCAAAGGAAACTCTAAAGATAGTGAAACAGTGGGATATAGCAAAGGAAACTCTAAAGATAGTGAAACAATGGGATATAGCAAAGGAAACTCTAAAAATAGTGAAACGATGGGATATAGCAAAGGAAACTCTAAAGATAGTGAAACGATGGGATATAGCAAAGGAAACTCTAAAGATAGTGAAACGATGGGATATAGCAAAGGAAACTCTAAAGATAGTGAAACAATGGGATATAGCAAAGGAAACTCTAAAGATAGTGAAACAATGGGATATAGCAAAGGAAACTCTAAAGATAGTGAAACGATGGGATATAGCAAAGGAAACTCTAAAGATAGTGAAACGATGGGATATAGCAAAGGAAACTAAAGATAGTGAAACAATGGGATATAGCAAAGGAAACTCTAAAGATAGTGAAACAATGGGATATAGCAAAGGAAACTAAAGATAGTGAAACAATGGGATATAGCAAAGGAAACTAAAGATAGTGAAACAATGGGATATAGCAAAGGAAACTCTAAAGATAGTGAAACAATGGGATATAGCAAAGGAAACTCTAAAGATAGTGAAACAATGGGATATAGCAAAGGAAACTCTAAAGATAGTGAAACGATGGGATATAGCAAAGGAAACTCTAAAGATAGTGAAACGATGGGATATAGCAAAGGAAACTCTAAAGATAGTGAAACGATGGGATATAGCAAAGGAAACTCTAAAGATAGTGAAACGATGGGATATAGCAAAGGAAACTCTAAAGATAGTGAAACGATGGGATATAGCAAAGGAAACTCTAAAGATAGTGAAACGATGGGATATAGCAAAGGAAACTCTAAAGATAGTGAAACGATGGGATATACCAAAGGAAACTCTAAAGATAGTGAAACGATGGGATATACCAAAGGAAACTCTAAAGATAGTGAAACGATGGGATATACCAAAGGAAACTCTAAAGATAGTGAAATGATGGGATATAGCAAAGGAAACTCTAAAGATAGTGAAATGATGGGATATAGCAAAGGAAACTCTAAAGATAGTGAAATGATGGGATATACCAAAGGAAACTCTAAAGACAGTAAAATAGCGGGATATAGCAACAGGCAGACACCTGGATCAACAGAAATGAATTAGTGTTCAGAAGACAATGGGAAAGCAAAGAGAAACATGATAATACAGTGGTTGAGAAAAGAAAAGGAGGCCAAAAGCAAACAAAGAAACAAACAAAAATCAAAGTCCAACAAGACCAAAGGTTAGAAACATGATAATACAGTAGCTAAGAAAAGAAAAGAGGGCAAAAAAAAGTCCAGGAAGACTACATGGAAAAGTGCATGGCGAAGAAGTCCCACCTGGAATGAAACTGGGCGTGTGGCCCTTCTTATGATCAGCTTAATTGCCAAATCTGTGTATGACCTTCTTCCCTTGAAGACTAACTTAAGGGAAAAGGGGAAAATCAGATGACCATGCCTAATCACTCTTTCGGGATAAACCAACAGGAGAGCAAATTGTCTTGAAACAGTGCAACGCAGCGATAATCCATGAAACGGCATGCATGGAGGCACATGAGGGCAGAATGCAAAAAAAAAAAAAAAAAAAAAAAAAAACGCTGGAAACCTTATTCTTTTTAACCCCCCCAATAAAGATCATTTTGACTTGACTTGACATGCAGGTACCTCAGGAAATTCTGCTTGTGAGAAACCCTGCCAGAGAAAACACAATGCCACCAGAGGCTCCAGCAACGACCTTCTAAACGGCAGGGAGCACCAAACCATGGTCTGGAACAGGTGTGGCAATTAAAGCATGGTAGCGAGGATAATTGGATGGAATGGATTACTGGAAGTGCACAGTAAGCCTTCCAGAATTAGCAACCCATCCTGGTACCTCCAGGAAGCGTAGCGTGAGACCGGACAAGGTAATCCATGCAAGTTCATCAAAACAAACGATTCTGATCGAACTCACTGTACCATCAGAAAACAGAATGAAACGGTCACAGATCTACAGAAATGAGAAACATGCCAGTCGAGCCAGCACCTTGAGGTAATTTGCCCACCACCCCAAAGTCCCCTGCATAGAAATTGGATCAAAGGGGGTTGTACGCTCATTACTGTATGATTTCGTTAAACCGTCCTTGATTTCCGGTAAGGAGAAGACCAAAGTCCTAATGCCAATTGCAGAGCAGTTGAAAAAGAGTTCAAGACGGATCTAGTCGAGGAGGAACAAATGAGAACTTCATAACGCTTGAAGTGCGCCACGTTGGAACAGGTGTCTGAAAACCAGCGTGGGTAAGACATCCGTTACAAGTGTGTGGGTAAGACATCTGTTACAAGAGTGTGGGTAAGACATATGTTACAAGCGCGTGGGTAAGACATCTGTTACAAGCGCGTGGGTAAGACATCTGTTACAAGCGCGTGGGTAAGACATCTGTTACAAGCGTGTAGGTAAGACATCTGTTACAAGCGCGTGGGTAAGACATCTGTTACAAGCGCGTGGGTAAGACATCTGTTACAAGCGCGTGGGCAAGACATCTGTTACAAGCGCGTGGGTAAGACATCTGTTACAAGCGTGTGGGTAAGACATCTGTTACAAGTGTGTGGGTAAGACATCTGTTACAAGCGCGTGGGTAAGACACATGTTACAGGCGTGTGGGTAAGACATCTGTTACAAGTGTGTGGGTAAGACATCTGTTACAAGCGCGTGGCTAAGACGTCTGTTACAGGCATGTGGGTAAGACATTTGTTACAGGCGTGTGAATAAGACATCTGTTGCAAGCGTGTGGGTAAGACATCCGTTACATGCGTGTGGGTAAGACATCCGTTACATGCGTGTGGATAAGACATCCGTTACATGCGTGTGGGTAAGGCATCCGTTACAAGACTGCGGGTAAGATATCCGTTACATGCGTGTGGGTAAGACATCCGTTACATGCGTGTGGGTAAGGCATCCGTTACAAGACTGTGGGTAAGGCATCCGTTACATGCGTGTGGATGAGACATCCGTTACATGCGTGTGGGTAAGACATCCGTTACATGCGTGTGGGTAAGACATCTGTTACATGCGTGTGGGCAAGAGATCTGTTACATGCGTGTGGGTAAGAGATCCGTCACAAACGTGTGGATAAGACATCCGTTACAAGACTGTGGGTAAGGCATCCGTTAGAAGCTTGCTCGGCCTTGAGACGCCCAATCATCTAGAAGCTGCAGGTCCGTACCACGGCACAGCCGTTTTCTCGTAGTGGAAGGGTAATTAGGAATCATGGCCTGGATGCGGCCCGGTTCCTTTAGGTTGTTAGAAGTTTAGGGTCGAGGTGGGGGAACGGGAGAGGGAAAGACGGAGGGCTTCTTCTCGGAAGACCTTCTGCTGTCAAACTCGCCCCTGAGCTTCTTTCTGCTGACAATGAGGAAGGCAACACCATAACATTCTGCATGTACATGGACGGATATGTGCTTTGTTGATTGACTCTTCATGTGTTACGGCCTATTCAAGTGTTTCATTCTCGAATAAAACAAACAAACATTGTAAGTTCTGTTTATGTAAAGAATAGGAAATCACGTTGTAGTTTCAACTTTTCTGGGTACATACAGAAGTGTATTAACTGATTCAGATTTTGAAGTTGTGCTCTGTCATGTGGCAAAAAGACAAGAGCAAAGACAGAAATACCACGCCGCCAAACGAAAGAATAAACAAATTGCAAAATAAACGCAACGCGTTTCGACAGATTTGTTGGTCTTCAAGTCCCGTTTTGTACACAGTTTCAACAGATAAGTGATTGTTCGTTGATCGTTTGCATTGTCTTGAATGTTATTTGTCTTGCCTGAGGAAGACTGAATAGGTTGTGTTTGTTTTGTAATGTGTTTTTTCTTTCGTCTGGCAGCGCAATGCTTCTGTCTTTGCTTTTGTTTCAATTTCTGCCTGCATTCACCCCATTTTTGAAAATCATAGTTAATATGTGCCCAGAGAATGAACCTCTTTTGAGTATTTTAGTGAGCGTTTGTACTCTTCAGCGAATAGTTTAAAGATCTTCCTCAAGTGCGAGAACGACGGCTCATTTTTAACCCTTCTGAGCAATGTTAAGATTATAGAAGGTCTGCCCATATGAATATGTCTATTTTATATATGACTTGCAATTTACAAACAATATGTAAAAATAAGCTATTATAGAATAACTAGCCTATTTGTAGTTTTCATTTGTCATTTGGAAACACTAAATGATATTATAGGCAAATGTCAGTGCAGTTACAAGATGCCCATATTGTCACCTAAGAGAAAAAGAATTGGTTGCATCTTTTTACTTTCATATTAATTCTGCTAGTGATATGAACGTACTTAAAGCGTATGAACATTTTTTTTCTATTTCAAATGTATTTTGTCATTTTCCTCGGATAAATAGTGAATACTGTTACTGAATGTCCGTACTGTTTCATAGCAAAAAAGGAAGCGTTAAATTAAGGTTAAGATATTCAAATCAAACCAGACATTGGCATAAACTGAAAGGTTTCGGTCACTCTAAAATAATCGAAGATGTCTGTAGAAAAAAATACAAATGTGTTTTAGAATCTCACATTCGAAAGCATTGTATAATGTGATTTGAGAACTGAAGACTGTTTTCCTGGTTGAGGTTGGCTGATTACAGAAACAAATACTTGGGGGGGGGGGGGGGGGGGGGGTGTTTTGTTTTCTGTTTGTTTGTTGTTGTTTCGATTCCTTTGCACCGTGTTTACAGTATAGTTAGTAGAGGAAAAGATGTCTGTGAAAAACGATTAATGTACCAATAATATATTATAATTATGGTAAATGCACTGACATGTTTGTCGTAATAACATTGCCAAATTACTTTTACCCGTACTTTTAATTATAAATAAGTCTGCATAGCCTGACCAAATTTATAATAGAGGAAATCTAATAACTTCAGTGATCATAGATACCGAGAGGAGGTAGTTGGCTTTCTCAGTCTCGTCTGTCTTGCTCGTATTTAAAAAAAATTCTAGGACAGAGAGAGAGAGAGAGAGAGAGAGAGAGAGAGAGAAGAGAGAGAGAGATGAGTGTAAACAACACGATGCAACACGTTATATTTTATTTATTTTCTTGTATAATTGTAGCTTCTCGCGATAAGCTTTGTCAGGTTGAAAACATTGTGTAGTAAGGTAAATACCGTTTGGCAAACAGCTTTAGGCCACACATGCACGTGCGCGTGCGTGCACAAACACAAATACATGCATGCACGCACGCACTTTTGCATGTGTGTGAGTGTGTATATTTGTGCATATATGTGTATATGTATGTGTGTATGTTCATATGTATGTATGTATGTATGTAATGCGGGGCAACGTTATTACATGATGCGTGCGCATGTATGCACGTGTGTTGACTTATGCAGCTGTAGGTCTGTGTACGTATGTATACCTGAAATAAAGCACACGAACATTTTCAAAAATCATGTCATATGTATGTTCTAATGAGAAATGAGGTAGTGGTGGTTTAATTTTACGTCTTTTCATCCGGCAGATGATATTAGACGGGAAAAAAAGAACCCACTTAAGTCATTTCAACACATACATCTGCATACACTTATGAGAAAGAAAACAGCATATCAGTTAAGGACCTTCAAAATAGTCTAGCTACCTCAGAACTGGCTAAAGTGGCGGCAAACTCAATTATGCATGAGTCAGACAGAACTTGACTCTCATTTTCATATTTGTCAAGATTGATACCTTTCGCCTTATACATTTCAATTAAAACTGGACAATCTAATAGAAGGTGATGCACAGAAATGAATTTTCCACAGACACACACAACTTCAGGAGAAAATTTGGTCTTTCATTAATGAGAAATGAACATGTGTATACGTTCTCTTGTTCAGCTTGCCTTAACAAAAGCAGCAAAACCATCTTACTTAAAGAGACCCTACATAATTATACTTGCTTCCCTTCCCCACACCCACTACACCCCTGTCCCCTCCCCACTTATACCTACGGCAGAGGAATATTTATAGAAACGGCGATGAATAGTATGACTGGTTGAGCAATGTTTTTAGCTTCGGTTGTGAGACTTTTGGTCTCATCCCAGTCCTCGGGAGTCTTGCAACAACAGAAGGAGATGAGTTGGTTTCGAGGGAGGGGGGGGGGGGGGGAGTGGGAAAATACGAGCATAGAGACCCCGCTTGTTAAAAAAAAAGCTATAAGAAAGAAAAAAAAAACTATCAAAAAAATGAAAGGTGGGGGGGAAATGGAAGTTGGACCCCCCCCCCCCCCCCCCCCCAAAAAAAAAAAAAAAAAAACAAAAACCGAGGAGGAGATGCACACAATGGACCCAGCAGTACAGTAAAGAGGAAGCTCTGAGTTAAAAGATATTCATTTGTCCAACGTCTGGAAAGTTCTCCTCCATTCAATCATTGGTCAGCTCATTACAGATAAAGGTATAGAAAATGTTTGTATAGCCACTGTCACCATCTCCTTCCCTCTTCTCTCTCTATGTCTGTCTGTCAGTGTGTCTGTCTGTCTGTCTGTCTGTCTGTCTGTCTCTCTCTCTCTCTCTCTCTCTCTCTCTCTCTCTCTCCCCCCCCCCCCTTCTCTCCTCTCTCTCTCTCTCTGTCTGTCTCTCTCTGTTCGATTCTTTTAATGAAAAATAGTAAATTTGTTTCTTTTCATGAAAAACTATAAACTCTGTCAAAATCTTTTGCCTTTAATCCTCAAGACTTCGGCAGTAACGCTGTACTTCCAATTTTTTTTAAGAAGGAAAAAAAAAACATATTCAAAATAACAGAACAGAACTCGAATAACGCGAACACTTTCAGAATGCTTTAGAAAACGACGCTAACATTAATTCTGATATTTATTTCGGCCAGTTGGCAAAACATGACGAGTACACGGAGAATGAAAATTAGCCTTTCACAAAAGAAGAGCTGTTACATGCAATAAAGAAATCAAATATTTTCAGCGGTGCTGGGCTTAAGGCACTTAACGGTGAGTAAAAACAAATGAGCCTAGGAATCAATTATCCTCCAAATCCTTCAACGTTGTTTGCTTGTTTCTTTCCTTCTTAATTTTCTGTTTTGTCGAAGTTGTTGTTGTTGTTTGTTTGTTTCTTTGCTTTTGTTTGGGTTTGTTGATTCATTTTTAGATAAGGGGATCTGTCCCAAACTTTGACCGAGTCGATAATGCTTCAATTGTACAGGAGGTTGATGCAAGTAAATAAATTAATTACCGAGGATTCTGTTTAAATAGAAGGGAAATATATACTTCATGGTTGTATAATTGATATCGATTATGACAATTGGTCAAATTAAGCAACATGACAGAAGAGTGTCAAGCTGGCTTCGAAATGGACTGTAGGCAGCATTTCAGAGATAATGTGCTTATAACTGTAAATTGTCTTCCTTTTGTTGGTTCTGGCTTTCTGAGTCGATGAAAAAAGAAAACAAAAAACAAACAAACAAACAAACAAAAAAATGCGACCA
The DNA here is from genome assembly GCA_033310375.1 of Conus canariensis. Lineage (NCBI taxonomy): Eukaryota > Metazoa > Mollusca > Gastropoda > Neogastropoda > Conidae > Conus > Conus canariensis. The sequence goes on from CM065732.1 coordinate 36,755,474, forward strand.
GTTTATTTTTGATTGAAGATGATGTACAGACTTAGGTTGAGTTGTGCTAGAAGCATGATAAATGTGTAGAAGATTAACTAAGGAGTGAATCTAAGTCTGGTGTTTATATTAGATGCAACCAAAGGTTTAAACCAGGGGTGCTTTGTCATCCTGTTTTATTTTCATAACTTATTTATGAACTAGCTCTTGAAATCAGAGAAAAGAGTATGCATAGTATTACATTTCACTTGATAGAATTTGGTTGACTACTGTCAGATGGTATTGTGAATCCACTGTTGATCTCCAAACATAATCGAATGGTTTGTACTTTGCCACCCACGTTTTGGACATGGGCAATATTGTAGTTTTCGGTTTCAATGGGTACTTGGTAACATGTCAAAAATCGCTTTAGGAAAAACATAAACATCTGTGTAAACACCTAACAAGCATTTATCTTTTATTTTCTATGAAGCCAAGTTTTAGTTATGTATGTCAGAATCTTGTGAGCGGGTAAAAATCAAATTAATAAGTTTACTGAATACATTGTGTATGTTTGAACTTAGCTCAGCAGGTATATTTTGTAAGTGTTCGATGTACAGGTTCTGTACTGTGTTTAGATTTGGGCCAAGGAAACACAGATGAAAAATAAAACAATGACGCAGATTTACTATTATTTGCCTTAATCTACAAAGAGATTCCATTAATGGTGAACTTGGAAGATTTCAGACTTACATGAATTATCATTCTGAGTGCATGGAATGAGGGTCTAATGTGACCCAGACGAATTAGTACAGATTAACAACTCAATCAAGCAAAACAGGAGACGCATTGGGTTTTAAAGGTAAAGTAACTTGGGCAAGAAATAATCGCTTTTAAGTGGGTTTTTCGTTTGTTTGTCTTAACCAGGGAACGGTGTATGTCCAGAAATTTTCTTGTTGTTTGGTTTGAAACAGCACATAATTGACTGCAATTAGTGAAAGGAGAACTACCATATCCAGAGCATGGACAGACTTTCCAGATAAACAAATAACTGAATCATTTGGTAGAAACATGCATAACAATACGAAATTTGCGCATAAAAGGTGTTGTAATATGGTCATGACTTGGCGTCTTTGAATCGGCAGTGTATGGTCAACACCGGGATGAAGATTAAAGGAATAAGTTAATGTGACTTGTGCTCAAGTCAGAGAAAGAGAAATAAATTCACTGTGAGTAATGTTGCTCATTGTTTAGTCATTTAAGAATAAAATTCATCATCGTCAAGTACGGGAACAGACCAGCGATGTTCGGAATAGTCTTGACTTCTGTCTTCAACAATTCAAAAAGTCATTGAAATCATGTCCATATTAAAATCCAGTGCTGTAGTATGTAGGCTCTAAGATGTGCATATATGTTTCTGTATTAGTCTATCTGACTGTCTGTCTGTCGTCTGTCGTTATCTATCTATCTATCTATCTATCTATCTATCTATCTTATCTATCTATCTATCTACTCTGCTGTTGTCTTCAACAATTTAAAATGTTATGGAAATTATGTACGTGTTAAAATGCAGAGCATTATAATATAATGTTATAGTATGTAAAATGTACAGATATAACCTGCATCTCTACTATCTATCTATCTATCTATCTATCTCTGTCTATGTCTGTCTATATCTACACTTGTGTTTGTGTATATAAATACATAGATACAGACAGAACGATAGACAGACAGACAGATGTAGATAGATAGACAGACAGACAGACAGATAGACTGATAGAGACAGACAGACAGACAGACAGATTGAGAGAGAGAGAGAGAGAGAGAGAGAGGGAGGGAGAGAGAGAGAGAGAGAGAGAGAGAGAGAGAGAGAGAGAGAGAGAGAGAGAGATTGATAGACGTATTGCTTAGGTGCAACAATAGACAGCAGACGTAAACTACCTTGTTTCTAGTGTGTATGTACTCGTTCTCATGAGGATGAGTGCCCTCAAAAAAAGCAGTGTTGCTCAAGATTAAATTTGTCCGTTCGTACGTAACCTCTGTATCTCTACACCCTCCTCTCCCCAACTTTCCACTCCCTCCTTAGTCTTTGTCTGTTGTTCTACTTTCACCTCTCTCTCTCTCTCTCTGCCCCCCACCCACCCCCCCTCCTCTCTCTCTCTTTCTTGAACTATGCTGTGTAATAAAGGCAACACACACACACACACACACACACACACACACACACACACACACACACACCGTTTTGTTTCTTCTTTATCGTCATTATCATCATCATTATCAACATCTCTCCCCTCTCTCTCTGTCTTTCTTTCTTTCTCTCTGTCTCCCTCTCTCTCTGTGCATGTGTGTGTGTGTGTGTGTGTGTGTGTGTGTGTGTGTGTGTGTGCGCGCGCGTGCATGCATGTGTGCGGGTGTGCGTACATACGTGCATACTTGCGTGCATGTATACGTGTGCGTGCATGCAAGTGTGTGTGTGTGTCCATGTTTGATGAATCACACTCCGCAGAATCGACCAATTGACGTCACCTTTCTCACAACATCCTCTGAATACTGTGGAACAGTCCAGTAAGCCTGACAGGGGAAACAAATCCAAGCAACCAATTCCACCCTCATGATGAAAATGAGTCCTGCCGTTATGACAATGATTCTCGTCATTATGAAAATGACTCAGCAAATATTCAGGAAGAAAAATAAACAAACAGAAGAATAACATATATTCCAGACATCTCTGCGGACTCTCCACCGTTCTCTCTCTCTCTCTCTCTCTCTCTCTCTCTGGACTCACCCTGGGAGCTGTTCGGGGCCAAGTATAGGTCACCCGCGTTTTCCTTGACCGTTGACGCTCACTCATCTCAACGGACCTCAACCGCGTGAAGTTGAAAAAAGAAAGAAAGAAAGAAAGAAAAAAACAGCAACAAAAATCTCCCGGTTCCAAGTCTTCACCACTCTCCTGCAACGTTCAGGCCTCCTCCGAACCGAGCCGATGATGAAGAATAATCCCCCTTGAGAAGAAAAGAAGTGAATACAAAAAAAAAAAAAAAAAAAAAAAAAAAGAAAGACAAAAAGGGAAATGGCACAACGCTGACAGTTCTCAGGTCTTCTGAACTTCAGACATATTTCAGGTCATTACTTGAACCAGTGGCTCGAACTGTGACAATTGGTCTCTCACACGCTTGTTTTGGCTTGTTGTCTTTTCTTTTTCTTTTTCTTCTTCTTTTTATTTCACAACTAGCTACCCAGTCAGTCTCTTTTTCATCTTTTTTTTTTCACAGACAAGGGACGCCACTCGCCGTCCTCGCCGAGCCGCTGGGCAATGGAGACCAGTAATCACCGGAAGTCATCGATAAACGTTGACTGTGTCCTCTCGTGAACACTACACCTCGTGAACTTGAGCCTCGGTCCTATTATCTGCGCCAGAATGAAGTTTGAACTGGAACGGAGCAGCGAATAAATAACCGAAGCCAGTATATAGGTCTTTGTCTGAAAGGTATAATGTCTTTCACTGAAGGGTGCGGGTAGGGGAGGACATGGTAGGGGTAGGGAATGAGGGGGGAGGGGGAGGGCGGAGTTACAGAAGGGAGAGGGGTTGAGAAAAGTGTTCTGATTGGTCCAGCATCAGAGAGAACACGATGACAAGTCCATGATTGACAGTCGGCTTCCCCCAATGGAGCCAACGGGGAAAAGGGTCTGGGCCAGGTAGGTGAGGTGGAACAGTTAAGTCCGGAGCCAAATGAGTGCACCTCAATGAGTCGCAATGGCAGAAAAGTCACTCGAGGGGATGGTAGAGTGGGGAGGGG
>CM065732.1:36759331-36819331 GCA_033310375.1 Conus canariensis
GAGGGTTGGGATGGTTTTAAGGGGTTTGGGGAAAGGATAGTTAAAAAAGGGGTATTATTTTAAATATAATTTTAAAATTATGTTTTTAATTATGGGGGTGGGCGGGGAAATGGAAGGGGGAAAAAAAAAAAAAAAAAAAAATTGGGGTTTCGGTGGGGTTTTTTTGGGGGGTAAAAGTTTATGAAAATATTCTGGGGGGAAAATTGAAAAAATTATTAGAAAGAAGGGGGGGAAAAAAGGGAATTTTTTTTTTGGGGGGTTTGGGGGTGGTTTTTTTTAAAAGGGGTTGGGAAAGGGTGGAAAGGAAAGGGTTAAAAGGTTTTTATTTTTTGGAAACCTTGGGGTTAAAAATCGGGCCCCCTTTTTTTAAGTTTAAAATAAAAAAAGGTTTTGGGATTTTTTGGGTGGGGAAGTTTATTTTTTGTGGCTTTTTTTTTTTTGGGGGGGAAGATTTGGGGTTTGTGTTAAAGGGCGGGTTTGTTATATTTGAATTTATTTTTTGTTCTGGGGCAAATTTTTCAAAAAAAAGGTGGGTTTTTTAAATTTTGGTTAAAAAGGGCGGGGAAGAAAGGAAAACCCTTGCCCTTTTTTGTTGGGCCCATCCATTTGCGGCCCTTGGGTTTTAACAGCGGTTTCAGAGGAACACAAAACCACCACCCCACCCCACACAAAACAACACACACACACACACCACACACACACACAAGCGTCATCAAGTACGCACACGCCATACCACATGCAACCCAAAAACACACACACACCCACCCCAAAAACACACACACACACATTTAACACAAACACTACACACCCCACACACTACCACACACACAAAACACATAAAAACCCACACACAACACAACCCCACAACACACCCCCAAACAACACCCTCCCCCCGGGCGTGCCCCCCGCCCCCCCCCCACCCCCCCCACACACACACACACACACACACCACGCACACGTCCCCACCCCCCACACCACCCCACCACACACACACACCACACGTCACTGATCTTTTAGATCATAGGATGGGATAATGAACTGTGGTTTTTGGAAGAACACATTTTGGATCAGAATTCTCTGATTCTGGATACATAATTTCTAAAGTGGTTTAAACTCAGAGACAATGAAAAATTATCACTTAAACATTTCAACTGGATCCCCCAGTGTTCAATGGTACAATGAAGAGGAAAGTTACTGTGGTGAGTTTTTGTGTGTGAGAAAACCGCTCGCCGCTGAGTTGTCAAGTCCTGTAGCTGATTGAGTACAATTCAAAGTCGTAAGTGATTGGTGAAGCTGTAGCTTGGTTTTATGAAAGGAAGGCAAATTAAAATTCCATCATTTCTGTGGCGGCTTGGGAGTCTGCTTGATGTGTGCAGCTTCCTTGAAGGTTTGATTCACCTACAATTTTGAAGTGTGCTTAGCTGGTATTAAACCTGCTATAGTCTTAATAACTTTGTTTTTTTGTTTAGATATCATCAGTTCAGTTAAAGGGAGCTAATGCTTAACTACCCGAAAGTAATCACATGTGCAAAATCTATTTGAAATGACCAATTTTGAAAATGCTGCAATAAAATCGTTGTTCTCCAGTTTGGTATTTGTTTCAATTTCAGCTTTTTCAGACAGTTCTTTTGAGCTTCTGCAATGGAAGATTCTCTCTCTCTCTCTCTCTCTCTCTCTCTCTCTCTCTCTCCTCTCTCTCTCTCTCTCTCTCTCTCTCTCTCTCTCTCCCAGATTCCACCAGACACATTTGTGTTTTATATCCTGACTTTTATTCTGCTTCTTCTGTATAATACTGTTAGAGGCAATATGGTGCCATCTTTGTCTGTGTGAACACGGAAAATGAAGTTCGTTATGATCGTCTAAATTTATGTAAACAGTATTAAAAAAAACTTGTTATGTAAGTTATCCACAGTTCTGTAGTAGTCGCACAAATCTTTTTCCCAAAATCTGGCCTATATCTTTGTGTTAGTTAATACTTAAGAAACATTGAACTCATTGAATGTTTAACTCATACATAAGGATACGAAAATTTGTGAGAAATGAACAAAAGCCATCGAAGTAGAATTAATGTGTGGAAACCAGTCAGAAATGTCATTGGATACATGTCTTCCCTACCATGATGGATGCAGCATCACTTGAACTTAAAATTGATCTGGTCAGGTCCCATGAATCGACACCTCTTTATACAAAACAGCACATCGTACAAGAGCACACAAGCAAGCATACATTGACCAAATCGAGATCAGTGACTCACAGAACACCACTGAAATGTGCCCACTAAAAAGATTCAGTGATTCTATGTAAATGTTTGCTACTCGCGCCAGAAACGGAACTCCTAGCACGAATAAAAACATGTCACTTCAGGTGCGCAGCAAATAATGTCTTCTCGTCGTCGTCGTCGTCGTCGTCTCCTCCTCCTCCCCCTAAGATCATCATCACCATCATCATCATCATCATCATCATCATTATCACCACTATCAACACCATCTTCTTCTTCTTCTTCTTCCTCTTCTTCTTTGCTGGGTCCCGGCTGTACGCATCAAGGTCTGTTTATGACCACGAACTAGGCACCATTCAAACGTATAGAGGGAAACATGATGCTTAACAGTATACTTGACCAGGAAGAGTAAGCTGCCTTTTACGTTTGAGAAAATTTCTCTGAAGAGTGAAGGAGAGAGGAACAACAACAACAACAACAACAACAACAACAACAATGATAATATCAGAAATACTACTACTACTATTACTGCTACTACTACTACTACTACTAACAACAACAACAACAACAATAATAATAATAATAGTAGTAATAACAATAATGATAATAGTAATGATAATAAAAATAATAATAGTAATAATAATAATAGTGGTGACGATAGAGTTAATTCACTCAAACGATTAGCAACAAAACATTTCGAAAAACAATTCACTAAAAGTGTCATGTCAGGTCTAGAGGTTTCCCCAAAGGCCGTCTCCCGCACCTGCGGTCGCGCTCAACAGCAGACAACAAACAATTTCACATTCACACTTCTTTTATTTCTTCAAACAGATGAATATCGAATACAGATGGTGGGACAACCTAGCTACTCCTAACAAATGGAAAGATTTCCTAAAGCATGTATGACGATGAGGAGAGAGCAAACAAAAGGACAGACGATTTAAAGACAAAAGAAGAAACGAAAGTACAAAGATTTACTCACACACCCCTCTGTCACACGCACATAGCACTTATCTCTCCCTCAGGATAAGTGACATGGTACAGTTTGGGGACAGTCCAGGGACTTCGTGTCCAGTTGCTATGGCTGTTGCACTGAGGGGCGTCCCCGTCATCTCTGGCGGTTGGTCACAGGCCTGTGGCCCTCGCGTCCTGGCTGCCTGCTGGGACCTGGAGGAATGACGGTCACAGTCCCGCGGCCCTGGTGTCCTGGCTGCGCACTGGGACCTGGAGGAATGACGGTCAGAGTCCCGCAGTCCTGGTGTCCTGGCTGCCTGCTGGGACCTGGAGGAATGACGGTCACAGTCCCGCGGCCCTGGTGTCCTGGCTGCCTGCTGGGACCTGGAGGAATGACCGTCACAGTCCCACGGCACTGGTTTCCTGGCTACCCGCTGGGACCTGGAGGAATGACGGTCACAGTCCCATGGCCCTGGTGTCCTGGCTGCTTACTTGGACCTGGGGAACTGAGCTGATCAGGGGGGCTGGCTATCAAGTCCCCTGACATTCTGAGGAAGAAGAGTGGGGCTGAGAGGCCAGTCGCGCTCAGAAGCTCACACACAGGCGCTCACAGAACCACACAAGGAGACGACAGTCAGAGAACCCCTCTCTCCTCCGGCACTCTAAAGGATCGGAATCTCAATGACGGAGGGAGAGTCAGAAGAATGAAGAAAAGTAGAAAACAGAGCATTGGTAGAATGGCTACACACAAAGGCTCACATATACACTACCTCCCTCCGCCCCCGGGAGAAACCGGGAGAGGGGAAGGGCCGCTATCCGTGCTAAAAGGTGCTACACACCTAAGATTTCTGACTGCTCTTTTAAAGAAAGTCTTTTTCTTTCTTTTTTTTTCTTTCTTCACTGCGCTCTCCCTGCAGAGGATAACCTTACATTCACATATGCTTATTCTCCGACCGTATCAACATTATAAATCGTTAATCTTCACGTTGAAAACCCATACAACCATTATAAAAGCGAGGCTCAAAACAAATTAATCAACATAAAATATAGCTGTTTGCGGGCCGCTCACCACGATCTTAGCACTAATTCCTACCTCATCAGCTCGTGTGGTCAGGACGACCAGTAGGATCAGCAGGATCAGCAGCGCTCCCACATCGAAGGGGAGCTGTCCGAAAACGGGTAACAGCCTGCCCGTCACTTAATGAAAAGTGTGCTGGTGGCCCGGGCAATGAAGTTCTCTCCACGACCATCGAAGGCAAATGGAGTCGGGTCACGGGAGCGGCGAACTCCCCGGACGGCTGCTATAGGTTCTGTGTCTCAACCCCTTGTGTCTCCCAGTGCGATTCTTCTTTAGGCCCCCTCTTGCCTTCCACCCCTCAAATATCGGCACGGCCCGACTGATGGTCGAATCCATTTCGCTAGTTGGAAGGCCCCAACTGGCCGACCACGAGAGCCCACGCGGGCTGGGTGCTAGCCCCACGTGGAGGGCGAGACCGAATGGCAGAATACACGTGCTTAACATGAGACGTGAAACGCGCTCACCCAAAGCGGTCGTACCCGAATTAGCTAGGGAGGGGAAAGAAGAAAAAAAACCCAAATAGTCTGGCCATACAAGTGTCTTTTCTCATTCAGTTGGGAAGGAGAGAGGAAAAAGAAAAAAAAAATCACGGTCGAACCTGACCCGTGACAAAAAGGAAATTTTGGAAATTCTAATTGGACAGCAGAAGTGCACTTACAAATATATGTTTAAAAAAAAACCTTCTCAGGCCAATGTTTATCCCATTATTAAGGTAACATTTAAGCAAAACTTCACAAAACTGGCGGAACACGCACACACACACACACACACCGCGCACGCATGTATATATATATATATATTATATATATATATATATAGCTGGTAGAATATTTTCCGGCTTTTTTTGAAAAAGTGCTCAACCTTGTGGGAGCAGCTAAAATAATGATTAAAAGCAAAACTGGCAAAGATTTGCTATTAATCATTATATATATATATATATATATATATATATATATATATATATAATAAACTAATAAATTCCAAGGATAAGTACCGAGCACCATTCCAGCAACTTACAGAGCAGCTAGGTGTTGCAATGACTGCAAGAAATATTCAATTATAAACAAAGCTTGCTCTTATGTCTTAGATTGAAGAAATAGGGGGAGATAAGCATTCATATCTGCAGTGGTAGATCATTCTGCCAACTAACAGTATGTGCTTGAGTGGGTGAATTGGGAAAAATAAAATAAATGCTTCTCAAAATGAGCCTTTAGCAAGCTTATAGTCTCCAAGTGGGAGACGATCTCCAATAGGGAGAAAACCCACTAACATATAACTCCTGGTCAGATACCGATATTTCGAAACCTGATTGTTTCTCCTCAGTGACCGCGGAAAGTGGTAATTTGACTCTTCTGCCTTTTCGGTTTTAAGAAGAATGCTATCCCAGAGAAGGCTGGTGTGCAATACCGTAGTATGTTTGTTGAGTTTTCAAAAAACCAACCAAAGGTGCCACCTAAGAAGCAAACGAAAATCATGAAAGAGCAAAACAAGCTACATTTTCTTGCGAAAAGTAGAAAGTATAAAAAGATAATCTCTGAAGACACAAGTGCTGAGGGCCAGTTCTTGGAATGAATCCGCAAGGGACTAAATTACAATAAACTAATAAATTCCAAGGATAAGTACCGAGCACCATTCCAGCAACTTACAGAGCAGCTAGGTGTTGCAATGACTGCAAGAAATATTCAATTATAAACAAAGCTTGCTCTTATGTCTTAGATTGAAGAAATAGGGGGAGATAAGCATTCATATCTGCAGTGGTAGATCATTCTGCCAACTAACAGTATGTGCTTGAGTGGGTGAATGGGGAAAAATAAAATAAATGCTTCTCAAAATGAGCCTTTAGCAAGCTTATAGTCTCCAAGTGGGAGACGATCTCCAATAGGGAGAAAACCCACTAACATATAACTCCTGGTCAGATACCGATATTTCGAAACCTGATTGTTTCTCCTCAGTGACCGCGGAAAGTGGTAATTTGACTCTTCTGCCTTTTCGGTTTTAAGAAGAATGCTATCCCAGAGAAGGCTGGTGTGCAATACCGTAGTATGTTTGTTGAGTTTTCAAAAAACCAACCAAAGGTGCCACCTAAGAAGCAAAAGAAAATCATGAAAGAGCAAAACAAGCTACATTTTCTTGCAAAAAGTAGAAAATATAAAAAGATAATCTCTGAAGACACAAGTGCTGAGGGCCAGTTCTTGGAATGAATCCGCAAGGGACTAAATTACAATAAACTAATAAATTCCAAGGATAAGTACCGAGCACCATTCCAGCAACTTACAGAGCAGCTAGGTGTTGCAATGACTGCAAGAAATATTCAATTATAAACAAAGCTTGCTCTTATGTCTTAGATTGAAGAAATAGGGGGAGATAAGCATTCATATCTGCAGTGGTAGATCATTCTGCCAACTAACAGTATGTGCTTGAGTGGGTGAATGGGGAAAAATGAAATAAATACTTCTCAAAATGAGCCTTTAGCAAGCTTAAAACCGAAAAGGCAGAAGAGTCAAATTACCACTTTCCACGGTCACTGAGGAGAAACAATCAGGTTTCGAAATATCGGTATCTGACCAGGAGTTATATGTTAGTGGGTTTTCTCCCTATTGGAGATCGTCTCCCACTTGGAGACTATAAGCTTGCTAAAGGCTCATTTTGAGAAGCATTTATTTTATTTTTCCCCATTCACCCACTCAAGCACATACTGTTAGTTGGCAGAATGATCTACCACTGCAGATATGAATGCTTATCTCCCCCTATTTCTTCAATCTAAGACATAAGAGCAAGCTTTGTTTATAATTGAATATTTCTTGCAGTCATTGCAACACCTAGCTGCTCTGTAAGTTGCTGGAATGGTGCTCGGTACTTATCCTTGGAATTTATTAGTTTATTGTAATTTAGTCCCTTGCGGATTCATTCCAAGAACTGGCCCTCAGCACTTGTGTCTTCAGAGATTATCTTTTTATATTTTCTACTTTTCGCAAGAAAATGTAGCTTGTTTTGCTCTTTCATGATTTTCTTTTGCTTCTTAGGTGGCACCTTTGGTTGGTTTTTTGAAAACTCAAACAAACATACTACGGTATTGCACACTAGCCTTCTCTGGGATAGCATTCTTTTAAAACCGAAAAGGCAGAAGAGTCAAATTACCACTTTCCGCGGTCACTGAGGAGAAACAATCAGGTTTCGAAATATCGGTATCTGACCAGGAGTTATATGTTAGTGGGTTTTCTCCCTATTGGAGATCGTCTCCCACTTGGAGACTATAAGCTTGCTAAAGGCTCATTTTGAGAAGCATTTATTTTATTTTTCCCCATTCACCCACTCAAGCACATACTGTTAGTTGGCAGAATGATCTACCACTGCAGATATGAATGCTTATCTCCCCCTATTTCTTCAATCTAAGACATAAGAGCAAGCTTTGTTTATAATTGTATATATATATATATATATATATATATATAAGAGAGAGATTGAGATTGAGCCCCCAAGCTTATTAATACTTATTGGTAGAATACCCAAATTAACTGTGCATCTGCAAGAACTAAGGCGCTGCAACTTTTACTACGTTCACATTTTGGAAGCCTAGACTGTGACTATTCCTTGTGTTGGCTACAGGCGTCAGAAGAATTGCATTGGAGGGGGAGGGGGTAGAGGATACTGTTTCTGAACAGCTTCATTAAAAAACGACTGTAAAATAATCAAATGGTAAGCATGGCAACAATGTTAACAAGAACACATACTATGAAACAAATCGGTTGAGCGAGCCATTGTCATTCAGAAGACAAAGATGACATAAAATTTCAAAAAATGATGCCATCATTGTCGTTGTCACCACACAATCACCACCAGTTACATTGTCTTACCATTCCAGGAACAAAAAAATGTGTGTGTGTGTGTGTGTGTGTGTGTGTGTGTGTGTGTGCGCGCGCGCGCCACAGGTTCTATTTTTTTTCCTTCAACCTCATTCTTTCACTTTTTGAAATGTTTGTTGTTTTTTTCTTTCTGTCTTTCTTTCCTTCATTCATTCTTTCTTTCTTTTTGCGTCCATACCTTTCTTTGTCTAACTTTTTCATTCGCATATGTGCATTGCAGCATTTCTGGCGTTTGATACAAAGCGTTTAGGAGTATCTGTGAACTGTGATAGTTTCAATCAAAACATTTAGTGCTTTTCACAGAAAAAAATATTGAAAAGGTAAACACAACAGAAACAACTAATAAAACTTACATGAAGTGATGCAAATGTCGTTTATGATACATTGTGAGAGTGCCAATGATTGAATACATTAATGAGTGTAAATGCCTCCTCCCTCCTCCCCCCCCCCCCCCCCCAATCTCATTCTCCCATACAACTATAATTCTTCCCCCTTATCCCCCTCCCTGCACGGCTACACCACACCAAAATCATACTTGAGACAAAAAAGCGAAACAAGTAAATAAACAAGCAAGCAAGCAAATAAATAAATACATAAATACATAAAAAGAATGACAGGAGGGGAATATGTATTGTACAGGCGGATTCACATAACAGTAAAATCTCACGAGTTGTTCTTTTCCTCACTGAGGCAGTCCAGAGAGAGAGAGAGAGAGAGAGAGAGAGAGAGAGAGAGAGAGAGAGAGAGAGAGAGAGAGAGAGAGAGAGAGAGAGGGTGTTACAGGGAAAAAACAAGGAAACCAGACTGCCAAATGAAATGTAGAAAGTATGTGTGCAAGTCTCTCTCTCTCTCTCTCTCTCTCTCTCTCTCTCTCTCTCTTCTTTCTTATCTGTGTGTGTGTGTGTGTGTGTGTGTGTGTGTGTGTGTGTGTGTGTGTGTGTGTGTGTGTGTGTGTAAAACATGCAGGTATAAGGGAAACAACTGTCATATTACCGACAGCCAAGAACACTGATAGGAGTACTTTTCCTTAACAGGAGGGTCGTTTTGGGGGCTGGGTGGATTCGCACAGCCAAGCAGAGTATGAAGATATGTTATGTCTTTATCGGACCGACAGCCCAGTTCAAAAGGATAAAACGCGTTTTGACTCATACAGAGAGAGCGACATAACGTGACCGAACCAAAGACAGCACAGGGACCTACACTTCGCAACAGAGGAACGCCGTTTGGGATTGAAATGGGCGCAGAGAGAGAGAGAGAGAGAGAGAGAGAGAGAGAGAGAGGGGAGATAGAGAGAGAAGACGAAGTAAAACAATCATTGTGTGCACACACAAGCTTACGCATGCTGAGTACACACACACACACACACACACACACACACACACACACACACACACACACACACACACACACACACACACACTCACTCACTCACTATCAAGCACTCCTTGCTATTTTTGCCTGCTTTCTTATTCTTGAAGATTCTGCTAAATGGTCATTATTGATCAGGCTGTAATCCCCTTTGACGTTTGACACACACACACACACACACACACACACACACACACACACACACACACACACATGGAGAGAGAGGGGGGAGAGAGAGTGCGAAAGAGAGAGAGAGAGAGAGATACACAAAGACACAGACAGACAGACAGACAAAGACTGAGACAGAGAGGGGTACACAATTCCCTTCTCTCGTCTAATATATCACTTCTTGAAACAAACAGGCATACAAAAAGACGTGCGTCATAACCTACCCCCTCCACCCTATCTCATACCATCCTCAGCCCTTCTCCTCCTTCCCTCCACCTCCCCCCCCCCCCCCCCCCCAAGTCTTCATGTACTGCATATCTCCATTCTTCCCCATTCTTTCCCGGCTACCCTTATTTTCACTCACAGCACCCACCCAACCGATCCTCTCCTCCATCCCTTCCAACCACGCACACATGAATATTGTAACTGACTTTTGAAAGATGCCCGCTTGCTATCACGTTCAGTTTTACTTTTTTTTCTTTTTCTTTTTGTTTCTCTTAATTTTTTTATTTGTTTATCTACCTTTTTGTCAGAAATATTGTTCTTAATGCGCCTGACGAAGTCTCTGTGAGACGAAAATTTGATTTTAAGAATAGATTCAATATTTCATGCATTTACTAGTTGATACCTAACACTTTTTGCCTCCATAGATGCCTGAGTTATCTCCTGAGATACCTATCAGATTTCATAAACTGTGAAACTTATGAATTAAATTGATCATGAAAATTATATTTGGCTTCAATTTCAATTTTAAACCATGATTAAAATTTTAGGCAAGTATTCCTATGCCCAGGCCCTAGAGGGTTTTAAGAGAGGCACAAAGATCTTTCTTCCGCATTCATTCCCACCCTCCCCTCCTGCATCATTTCCTTGCCCCTTTCCCCACACCCCTCTCCTTCACTGCAGCTCTCAGCCGATTCCAAACTATCTCGGGTAAGCTCAGGCTGGCAGAATTTCACCCCTCCACCCTGCTACATTCTCATAACAAACCAAGAGAGGACAAGAAATGTTTTCACACAATTCTTTCATTTCGTTATTCTTTCTCCTTTGCCCTAATTATGAATCCTGAAGTCAAAATTCGGCTTTTGTCTATATGCCCATTCTAAAGATGCTAACGGCATGTACTGAGCAATTTAGTAGTGGGAGAAAACAAGTGCAGACTAACAATTCTTCCATCATTATATTAATGATTGGCAAAAATTCGAAAGAGAGGGGGGGGGGGGGGGGGTAAAGAAAATAGGAATGAAAAGTCAGGGAAATGTATCATAAATATAAGATCCTTCACTAGCACCTATGAAGACCACCGTAACCCATCTTGAAGACAGAACTGTCCATATTGCCTGCTCCTAAACGTTTCGTCCGCTGGACCGGACTCGTCGGGGAGGCACACTTCATTGTGTCAGTGATTCCTTGACATCGAATAGAGATATACCACAGTTTACAATTCTATGGTATTCTCACTACCAAGGGTTCAAAAACGGAATCCAGCAGCTCCCCAAAGCAAGCAGTGAAGGGTAAAAGAGTGAAACGAAAAGAAAGTGTGGTAAAGAAACAAATTGCCGAAAAGTCTAAATCATGCATAACATATAAGGGTAACTCTTTGAGCCTACGCTTGAGGATCCATTTAAGGATGCAAGGAACATCAAAACGTGCCAACAGACAGAGTGGTCCGCTTATCTGTAACATAACCGAAGCATTTTCAGCAGCTAAAATTTGTGCAGGAAAGGCTTTACTTGGATCTGGTAAGAGACGCAATCTCCTTCTGATTGACCAAGCAAAAATATCTTGAACAATGTATTAGTGTGAGAAAAAAATGTGCAGGCTAACAATTCTTCCTTCATTATGTTAATGACTTCACTAAGATTGGAAAGAGAGGGAAAAAACGAGAAGGGGGAAAGGATAAAGAAAACGAGAATGAAAAGTCAGGGAAATAAACTATAGATATAAGACCCGTATCACTAGCAGCCTATAGAGACCATCGTAACCCATCTTGAAAACAGATGTGTTCCTATTGCCTGCTCCTAGACCTTTCGTCCGGTGGATCGAAATCGTCAAGGAGGCACGGCTGATTCTGTCTGTGGTCCCTTGGAATGAAATAGAGATATACCACAGTCTACAATTCCATTGTATTCCAACCACCAAGGGTTCAAAAACGGAATCGAAGAGCACCTCAAAGCAGCCAGTGAAGGGTAAAAATGTAAAACGAAAAGAAAGTGTGGTAAAGAAACAAATTGCTGAAAAATTTAAATCATGTGTGTGAAATATAAGGGTAAATCTTTGAGCATACATATATATATATATATAGTTATGAAGTTATCCAATGGTTTAAAGAATTGAACAAACAGAAAAATACAGTGTTCATTACTTTTGACATAGTGGATTTCTATCCTTCTATCGATGAGGAACTACTTACTAAAGCACTAAGATTCGCCAACAAATATACAAATATAACAGATTCTGAGATGGAAATCATTTTCCACACTAAGAAAACCCTTCTCCATAGCAACAATGAAACCTGGATTAAAAAAAAAAACCAGCAGAAATTCCACGTTCGATGTCACGATGGGATCTTATGATGGAGCTGAAACTTGTGAATTAGTTGGACTGTACATGTTGTCTCATATACAGAAAATACTTGGTAAACAGGTTGGCTTATACAGAGATGACGGCCTTGCCACGTTAAACAATAAACTAAAAATCATTGAAAACAAGAAAAAAGAACTTTGTAAACTTATTCAAAGCCACAACCTAAAAATCACAGTAGAAGCCAACAAAAAAATAGTAAATTATTTAGACATAACATTAGACCTTAAGGACCATACATACAAACCATACAAAAAAACCTAATGACACACCTGTCTACGTAGACATCAAAAGTAACCATCCACCCTCCATTTTAAAAACCATACCTAATGGCATAAACAAAAGATTATCTAAACTGTCATGCAATGAGAAAGAATTTAACAGTGCAGCAGCCGAATACCAATAATAATAATAATAATAATAATGAATACTTATATAGCGCCTATTCTCGGCTAGAGACCAAGCTCTAAGCGCTTTACAATCAACACTCGCTTACACAACGGGCTGCCTACCTGGGTAGTGCCGACTGAAGAGCTGCCAGCTGGCGCTTCATTCAGTCGTTTCCCGTGTCATCCAGTCAATATCGTTCATTATCGTTCACTCAGTTTCTTTACTTCCTTCATTCTTTCCATTTCTTACGCAGGGTGCATGCTGTGTGTAACGTGTCATCCATACCAACGGCCAAACTGGCCTACT
Organism: Conus canariensis; assembly: GCA_033310375.1. Lineage (NCBI taxonomy): Eukaryota > Metazoa > Mollusca > Gastropoda > Neogastropoda > Conidae > Conus > Conus canariensis. Next base: position 36,772,260 of record CM065732.1, read on the forward strand.
CTTCCGAAAGTTGGTGATGGGATTTTACGTGTGTGCAAGATATTATGCGTGCGTTCACACACGGAACCTCGGTTTATAGTCTCATTCGAAGGAGGTGCTGAAAAAAAAGTGGCTACAACTACAAATTACAATATAACCCAGATAATAACATGAACAGCAATAAGAAAAACAGGAAAAGAAAAATTATATGGTATAACCCTCCATATGATGGAAGAACAAAAACTAACGTAGGAAAAGAATTCCTCAGAATCCTTAAAACATCATTCCCAAAAGAACATGTACTATCCAAAATTTTCAATAAAAACACCATCAAGCTATCGTACTCGTGTATGCCCAACCTTAAAAATATAATTGATTCTTCCAATAAAACCAAAAACAACACAACCAAAGAGGGTGACGAAAGGATATCTTGTAATTGCACAAAAAAGACCAGTGCCCTCTGAATAACAAATGTCTCTACAGCAACATTGTGTACCAAGCTACGGTAACAACAGACAGTGATAAAGAAACATACATAGGGATCACGGCAAACCATTTTAAAACCAGATATGCAAATCATAAACAGTCCTTCAAAAATGAAAAATATAAAAACCAAACAGAACTAAGTAAATATATTTGGAAGCTTAAAGATAAGAAAATACATTACAACATATCATGGAAAATTATAAAAAGAGCAACACCATACAACAACATTTCTAAAAAATGCAATTTATGTACTACAGAAAAGTGGCTGATATTATGTAAACCCCATCTAGCATCCCTGAACTCCAAAGTAGAAATGATTAATAATTGCAGGCACAAATGGAAATCTTTGTCAATGCACCATTCCTTGGCACGTCCCCCCTGAACGCGCCCCAAAAAAGAAAAAAAATCTACAGGCCACGTGCCACACGCGCAGAGCTCACACGCCCACACACCACACTATATAACACCGGTGGCGTGTCCAGATTATATATACCCTGAGGAGAGCACTTTGGCTCGAAACAATTTTGTAGGTGGTTTTACTTTTCCATTTTAAAAACTTATTTTAAACTGTTATGTCGCTCCCTATTTGGTTGAGCACTTTTAGAATTCTGAGTGGCTTTTTAACTATATATATATATATATATATATATATATATATATATGTATACATATATATATATATATGTGTGTGTGTGTGTGTGTGTGTGTGTGTGTGTGTGTGTGACTTTGTTGCCTATGAGAGGATTTCAGGATTTTATATATATCAATGGTTCAAAAAACTTGACAAACAAAGGAACACAGTATTCATCACATTTGACATAGTAGACTTCTACCCATCCATAGATGAGGAACTACTCACTAAAGCTCTAAAATTTGCTAGTAAACATACAGACATAACAGGGTCAGAAATGGAAATCATCCTTCATACCAAGAAAACGTTGTTACACAGCAAAAATGAAACCTGGATCAAGAAAACGAACAGAAACTCAACATTTGACGTAACCATGGGATCATATGATGGTGCAGAAACATGCGAACTGGTCGGACTGTTCACTCTATCCAACATCAAGAAGCTACTTGGAAAGCAAGTTGGATTATACAGAGACGACGGCCTTGCTGCACTAGCCAACAACCCAAGAACAATTGAAAACAAGAAAAAAGAACTATGCAAAATCTTCCAAAATCATAACCTAAAAATAACTATTGAAGCAAACAAAAAGGTAGTGAACTACTTAGACATAACACTTGACCTCAACAACCACATATATAAACCATATAAGAAACCTAATGACACACCCATTTATGTAAACACCAAAAGTAACCATCCACCATCTGTATTAAAGACCATACCCAATGGCATAAACAAGAGACTATCCAACCTGTCACGCAACGAAAGAGTATTCAATAACGCAGCAGTAGAATACCAAGAAGCGCTGCAAAGAAGTGGTTACAACTACAAATTACAATACAACCCAGACAACAACATGAACGAAAGTAAGAAGAACAGGAAAAGGAAAATCATATGGTACAACCCTCCATATGACGGAAAACTTAAAACAAACATAGGGAAAGAATTCTTCAAAATCCTAACAACATCGTTCCCAAAAGAGCACAAATTGTCCAAAATATCCAGCAAAAACACCGTCAAACTATCATATTCATGTATGCCCAACCTCAAAAATCTAATTGATGCATCCAACAAAATAAAAACCAATTCAGCAAAGAAGGGTGAAGAAAGGAAATCTTGCAACTGCACCAAAAAAGAACAGTGCCCCTTAAGCAACAAATGCCTCTACAACAATATTGTATACCAAGCCACTGTGACATCAGAAAATGAAAAAGAAACATATATAGGGATTACTGAAAACCACTTTAAAACCAGATATGCAAACCACAAACAGTCATTCAATAAAGTAAAATACAAAAACCAAACAGAACTGAGCAAATACATTTGGAAACTCAAAGATGCAAAAATAAACTACAATATATCCTGGAAAATCATAAAAAGAGCACTGTTTGTGGTTTGAAACTGTTTTAGGCTTAACAGCTATACTCTTCTATATATATATATAATATATATATATATATATATATATATATATATATATGGAAAGACAAACTTGCTAATTTGCCTTTTCATTGTGTGGTTGTTTCTCTCTCTCTCTCTCTCTCTCTCTCTCTCTCTCTCTCTCTCTCTCCATGTATATATATATATATATATATATATATATATATATATATGCATTGATTTTAAACATATATATATATATATAATGGGTGGGTGGGTGCGTGCGTGCGCGAGTGTGTGTGTGTGTGTGTGTGTGTGTGTGTGTAAACAAAAATTAGTATTTAGATTTGGCTTCCATGTCAAGAAAGATTACTGAACAAGGTCCATATTTGTAGCAAAGATGAGCTGGATTTTGACGAAAAATCGTTTTTTTTTTCGTTACCTAATGTGTTTATGATATTTAGAAAGCTGAAACATTTATCTATCAAATACAGTTTGAATTATTTGCCTGAGTGCAGCCGTTTTCTAGCAATTAGCAATTGAACAGAGTGAGCGTGTGCCGAAAAATGACTTTTTCGGCCGCCATTTTGCCGAAAGTGACGCTTCTTTTCGCACCACACAATCCATGGAAATAATGAGCTACTCCCTGTAAGTTTCAAAACAATAAGCCCTAGGGAGACAAGGGAGGTTACTCCTTTGCTTTGCAAATGTCTGCTCCCTGCGTTCAAACTGCGACAGTTGTTTTCATTGTGTTTTTTACGAGAACAGTGACCAAAACACAAAGATCATGTCTGTAGATCGGAAGAATCGAGGGAAAGCTCCCAAGAAACGTAAGTTTCATGAAAACAGGTTCACAAAGCAAAATGAAATGGATGTGGATGACAGTTTGCTTCGTTCCTCTTCTACAAGTGGTGCTCGAGAGAGTATTTCTGAAACTGTTGTGACTGACACTGGTGACACTACACAAGGTGTGAAACGGAAAGCCACGCCCACCCGATCTGAAATGAAGCTGAAGGATCTGTATAGTTTCATAGACAACAGTTCTGAATCAGATCATGATTCTAGTGATCATGGTGACAGTGATGGAGATGATGTGTTAGGTGAAGGAGTGGAACTAGAAGGCAACAGGATAATTGATGTTGGCATCTTGAATGCAAACATTGCGTCAAAGCTTGTGTGTCAGTTTTGCCATTCTGCAGTTCAGCTGATTGAAACTGAAAGACAGGGGTTAGCCAGTGAATTTGCTTTTCACTGCAGCAACATGGCCTGTAATGGACAAACATCCTTTCCCTCATGTGATAAGATTGATGTTGGGAATCTTTCTGTCAATTCCGTGAATCGCCGTGCAGTGCTTGCAGTGAGGTGTGATGGGGGCGGACATGCAGACCTGCAAACTATCTGTGGTGTCATGGATTTGCCACCACCTGTGAGAGAAAGTAGCCACAACTTGATAAACCAAACAATGCACAAGGCAGCAACCACTGTTCAAGCTAAAAGCATGAGCAAGGCAGCTGAAACAGAGTTTGAGCATGCCGAGGCAGGAGAGGACAACTGTCGCAACATCGATGTGTCGGTAGATGGCACATGGATGACACGAGGCCATTCTTCGAAAATCGGGGTCACAACATGTATTGGTTGTGTGACAGGAAAAGTGACAGACAAAGAAACACTCAGCAAAGTATGTAAATCTTGTGACTATTGGGAAAAGAAAGATCCCAACAGTGTAGAGTACAGGCAGTGGTTAGACAGTCATGAAGAGAACTGTACTGCTACATATGATGGGTCATCGGGGGGAATGGAAGCTGCTTCTGCGGTGCTCATGTTTGGGCGTTCTGTGGAACAATACAATCTGCGTTACACCAGGTTCATTGGGGATGGAGATACCAACAGCTACAAGAAAGTGACTCACAACCCTATGGACAAGATCATCCAGTGCAGAAAATTGAGTGTGTTGGGCATGTACAAAGTGGATGGGCACAAGGTTGCGCAAGCTGAAGGCAACAATGAAAGGTGCACTTCTGGCAGATGGAAAACCAATAGGTGGAAAAGGCAGGCTCACAAATGAACAGATAGATACCATGCAAACATACTATGGTAATGCCATCAGGGGGAACAAAAATGATCTGGTTAGTATGAGAGCTGCTGTGTGGGCAATCTTCTTCCATAGGCGGTCAACAGATGAAGAACCAGTCCACAGCTTCTGTGGTGATTGGTGCCCCTACAAAAAGGCTGTGGCTGCTGGAACTGTAGGTGAATACAAGCACACAAGAAACATTCCAGTTGCTGTAATGGATGCCATCAAACCAGTGTTCAAGGATCTTGCCAACACCGATTTGCTGCGCAAGTGTCTAGAGGGCTATACTCAAAATGCGAATGAATGTTTGAATAGTGTGGTGTGGAAGCTGTGTCCCAAACACAAGAACCATGGACTGACACGTGATTTGATGTATGTATATATGCCTGTGCAAGTACTGCGGGGAGAGGGCGCGTGCGCGCGCAATTGTGTGTGTGTGTGTGTGTGTATGTGTGTGTGTGTGTGTGTGTGTGTGTGTGTGTGTGTGTGTGTAAGTGTGTGTGTGTGTGTGTGTGTGTGTGTGTGTGTGTGTGTGCGCGCGTGTGTAAGTGCTTGCGTGCGTGCGTGCGTGCGTGCGTGTGTATATATATATATATGTGTGTGTGTGTGTGTGTGTGTGTGTGTGTGTGTGTGTGTGTGTGTGTGTGTGTGAGGGCGCAGACCCGAGAACTTGCGACATGGTTTTTTTTTTGCACGATGGGATTTTTTGCCTCGTTCTTGTTTGCTTGGTTTTGCTGATGTTGCTTTTCAACCTTGAAATAAGAGAATGACTGATTTATCATTCGATAACACAATAGCCCCATAATCGTCAATGTTCAGCTGTTAGTGATGTGTACATGTCTTTTCTGCTCCCCTTGGCCCTGTAAGTCACCTTTTCCTCATATTCGATAGACACATGACCCTTTAAGACCTGAAGCAGGATTTCCGTTTCACACTCTCAATTCTCGAAACCTACATTGTCTATGCTGGATATTTGATACAGTTGTACACGTTTAGATAGATTCTCAACCCACCCCCACTCCCAAGTTAAAGATATGGAAAGGTAACTGTATTTCTATTCAGGTTCTACCTCAATAGAAAACAATTAGCAGACGTTACAACCATTATGAGTCCATAACTGTCCGATGTCTTGAATTTTTCTTTCCTTGTTTCTTTCTTTCGTTCGTGTGTTCGTCTCTCCGTCTCTGTCTCTGTCTCTGTCTCTCTCTCTCTCTCGTCTCCTTCGGGGGAGGGAAGTGTCAAAGCCCAGGAATGACCCATGTTGACCAGTGCGAAACGGGAATTCTGTATTTTATTGAATTGTCACGTTGCGGGTCCTCCATATCATAATTTTGGTGCTGGGATAGTAAAGAAGAGTGCCTCCCTTTGTCCCCCTCCCCCTCCCCCCCCTTCCCCCCATGAGAAGGGTGTGGTGTTGGGCCCTTATTGTAATCTGGGAGATTCTCTGTTATCTGCCCTTCTCCTCCCCGAACCATTCGCTATCGCCGCTGCTACCTGGTTCCCGCCTCTCTCTCTCTCTCTCTCTCTGTCTGTCTGTCTCTCTCTCTCTCTCTCTCTCTCTCTCTCTCTCTCTCTCTCTCTCTCCGCGCGCGCGCGCGCGCGCGCGCGCACACACATACCCCTCCTCCGTCCGCCCCTCTGTTTCCCTCCCTTTAATTAATTTGTTGATCACCATCATTTTTATCATTGTAATTATTAGCAATAGTACTATCACTACCACCACCACTATCGCTGCAACAACTGATACTGCTACTACTGCTGCTACCACTACTGCTACTTATACTACTACTACCACTGTCGTTAGTATTTTCTGCAGTGGTTTATTCTGTCCGTGCAGACTCTTTAACTGGAATGATGTGCTCTTGTTGCACGGACTTGTTCTCCAGCAGGTCTAATTTTCGCCTTTTCTTTTTTTTTTTTTTTTTTTCTCGCCAGTTTGGGATATTTTGGAGAGGAGGGGGTGGCGAGTCGGTGACCGGAAGGTGGGTGGGTTGGGACGAGGAAATTATTGCAGATGAAGGATGGGGAGGGGGGGGGGGAGGAGGCAGCATGGATTTGATGATGTTTGTTCAGAGAAAGGGGAAGGGCTTCCAGTACGATATGTTAGTTTTATATGTTGTGTTACTTATGTACGTAGTTTGCGGCATTTGTGTGGTGAGTGTGTGCGCGTGCGTGCGTGCGTGTGTGCTTGTGTGTGTGTGTGTGTGTGTGTGTGTGTGTGTGTGTGTGTGTGTGTGTGTGTGTGTGTGTGTGTCTTTTGTTTTCTTTTTGTTCTTTTTTGCACATAATATTGAAAATTGTATGTATTTGAATGTGAATTATCAAGACTTGAAACTCATGGCAACGAACGGCGTTCAAGTGAAGACTTCAGGTGCTGTGCACACTTTTAACGTTGTTATTATTGTTATCTCCATCATTGCTTTATTTGTGACTTTTTCCATGTTTTGTTTCTCATGTTATATGTATACAGCCCGTGTCAGTACATACATTAGCAATATCGACATCTCGCAAGGAATGTTGTACCTCTTGCAAAGAATGTTGTCTGGTTCAAAGGTAACAGGTATGTCTACCAAACCACTGCTCTCTGTAAATGATATTTGTCAACTATTGTCAAATGTAAATTCTAGTCATGAATAGCATTTCTATTATATCATTAAACTGCCAAGGGTTAGGTAATAATCTGAAAAGGCGTGACGTATTCCAGTATCTGAAACAAAAATCACACTCAATTTATTGTCTTCAAGACACACACTTTGATAAGAAATCAGAACACATCGTTGCATCAGAATGGGGCTATAAATGTTTTTTCTCTTCTAATACTTCTAATTCTAGAGGTGTATCTGTCATGTTTAATAACACGTTTGAATTTAAGATAAAAAAGATATACAGAGACCAAGATGGTAACTTCATAATTATCCTGTTTAAATATATGGAGCTCGATCTGCTTCTTGTTAATGTATACAGACCTAATAGAGACAACCCAGATTTTTATGTAAACCTAAAAAGTACTATAGAAAGTTTTAAAACCCGTAATATCATAGCGGTTGGAGACTGGAACCTTGTATTAGACCCTTCTATTGATTATGATAACTATAAACATAATAACAATCCCAAAGCTCAGGATACAGTTCTGAACATGATCGAAGAACTGCAGTTATCAGATATATGGAGAGAATATAACCCTGATAGCAGGAGATACACATGGCGAAAGATAAGCCCTCTTAAACAAAGTAGATTGGACTTTTTCTTAATTTCCGAATACCTGATTTTTTATGTAGAAGATCCTGACATCCACTATGGATATCGATCGGACCACTCCATGGTTAGTTTAAAGTTAGAATTTGGTAAACAAACCATCCATAATACATATTGGAAATTTAACAATTCTCTACTCCGAGATCGCCAATTTTTAGAAGAAATTAATGATATAATTGGTAACGTTACTCAAGAATATGCTGTAGCTCCTTATGACAAAGCACAAGTAGAGAATCTGTCTAAAGCTGATGTACAACTAACGGTGCCTGTCAACGTTTTCTTGGATTTCTTGTTAATGAAAGTCAGAGCAAAAACGATTGCATATGCAACAATGAAAAAGAAACAAGAGAAGAAAAGGAGTGCAGCTTAGAACATCAAATAGCAGAAATAGAAGAAAAAGAAACTAAAACTGAGGACAACATGCTGAAATTGGATTGCTTAGGCAGAGAATTAGCCACGTTAAGAGATGAAAAAATGCAAGGAATTTTAATAAGATCAAAGGCAAGGTGGGTGGCCCAGGGTGAAAAGGTAACTAAATATTTTTGTAATCTAGAAAAGAGACACTTCGTAAGTAAATACATGTCTAAGTTAGTAACAGACGACAGGATAGTAAACAAATCTGATGAAATCCTGATGGAAGTGAAAGCTTTTTATGAAAACCTGTACACAGAGAGAAAAGTGGAAGAATGTGAGATTTCGGACTTGATCGAGGAAATGCCAAAATTAACAGAGGAAGAACAAGAATCGCTTGAGGGAGAAATAACACTTGAGGAAGCAGGACATGCTCTTAAAAACATGCAGAACGGGAAAAGTCCTGGTTCAGACGGTTTCACATCGGAATTTTTTAAAGTTTTCTGGAAACAGCTGGGTGTTTTTGTGGTCAGAGCTTTAAACCAGTCATTTCAAAAAGAGGAATTATCCAATACACAAAAAGAAGGAATAATTACATGTATCCCAAAAGGAGATAAACCTAAAGAATTCATTAAAAACTGGAGACCAATATCTCTGCTCAATGTTGTCTATAAGATAGGGTCTTCTTGCATAGCAAATCGTATTAAATCCGTTCTTCCCAAGTTAATCAATGAAGATCAAACGGGGTTCATGGCAAATAGATATATAGGGGACAACATCAGATTAATCTATGTTCTAATCCATTACTTAAAAACAGAAAAACTCCCAGGCATGCTTATCTCCATTGATTTTGAAAAGGCGTTTGATTCCTTGAATTGGCAATTTATGTTGAAGGTATTAAAATCATTTGGATTTGGTAAAGATATATGTCGTTGGATCACGACCTTTCATAAGGGAATCAAGTCATCTGTAATAGTAAACAGTCAGAGCTCAACATGGTTCGAAATACAAAGAGGCTGTCGACAAGGTGACCCCATATCTCCCTATTTATTTATATTGTCCGCAGAAATATTAGCCATTATGATCAGGGAAAATAAAAACATAAAGGGAATACACATTAACCAAACTGAACACAAGCTCTCTCAGTTTGCAGACGATACACAGTTGACAAACGAAGGGGACAGAATATCATTTGAACATTCAATAGAGACCTTAAACAAATTCGCAAAAGTGTCTGGGTTGTACATGAATATTGAAAAAACGAAGGCAGTTTGGCTAGGAAGCAAAGTGTTATCAAAGACTAGATATATGCCCCACTTAAAAATAGACTGGAATCCAAAACAGTTTAAGATCCTTGGAATATGGTTCACCCCAGAACTATCACACTGCCTAGAACTGAATTTCAAAGACAAATTTCTCGAGATAACATCGTTATTTAACGCCTGGAATAAGAGAGCTATTACACCTGTTGGCAGAGTAGCCGTTTTAAAATCACTGATTCTCTCAAAATTGATATATCTTTGGATCTTGTTACCTAATCCACCAAACAGTTTTATGGATAAGCTTCAAAAGCAATGCTTTCAATTCGTATGGAATAACAAACAAGATAGGATAGCCCGAAAAACAACAGTAAAAAATGTTAGAAATGGAGGATTAGGTATACCTTCACTTAAACACATGATAATGGCATTGAAACTTACATGGATCAGAAAACTTAAATTCAGTAATCATAAATGGAAGTCTGTGATAGAAACAACGTATCCTTTGGTAAAAGATCTTGAAAAATATGGTTATGCTTTACCAGTTAGCCGAAAAGAGACTAATGCCTTTTGGAGTGACACTTTCCAAGCATATAAAATCTTTGGTGACAAAGTAAGTATTGAGGATCCTAGTGATGTTTTGGCTGAAAACATTTTTTACAATAAAAACATTAAAATAAACGGGAAAAGTATATGTTTCAAGGATTGGATAGACAAAGGTGTATATCGTATTGCGGATTTAATAAACCAAGCAGGGTCGTTCATGACATATGAAGAATTCAAGCAAAAGCATACCGTTCAAACAAACTTTATGCTATACCTAGGTTGTGTACAATCTGTCAGAAAATATATTCGAACAAAGAATATCAGATTCGCTAGTAATATGCCTACTACTACTGAAAAGGCTCTCGGTATCATCTGGAGTGCAAAGAAAGGAGCTTGACTTTATTATGATATCTTAAATGCAGATAACTCACAACCAAGATGCTGTGAGAAATGGAACAATGAAATAGGTAAAGAATTGAACTGGAAAAATATATTTCTTCGCACACACACAATAAAAGAAATTAAACTGAAATGGTTTCAGATGAGATTAATTCACAGGATCCTGGCTACAAATATTGTTCTAGAAAAAATGAACATCGTTGAAAATAACAAATGTACTTTTTGTAAGTCTGAAAAGGAAACTATAGATCACCTATTTTTCACATGCGACGTGACAACACATTTTTGGACTGACTTTCAGAATTCTTTAAAAGACAATTGCTCTAGTGTACCTGAAATTGTATTATCAAAGGAACTTGTTTTGTTTGGCACTGACTCTCGGATAAAAACTGATATCGTACTCGATTACATTATTATCTCTGCAAAGTTCTTTGTATATAAATCCAGACTTGAAAAGGTGCTTCCTCTGTTTCCTGTCTTCAGGAAATATTTAAAAACCAAATACCAAGTCGAAAAATGCATTGCAAAAATGAATTTGAACTATGTTGAATTTGCAAACAAATGGCAAAAATATGAATTTTTTATTGAAAACTAAGATTTGTATGTAGTCCTGAGCAAAGCCTGGCGTGGCAGCTAGAAGTCAACCGTCGTTTCTGGATATGTAATTTATTTGTACTGTTGATGTCGATTCCTATGCTTCTATATAGAAAACGTTAGGAATCTAGGGTTGTGATTTTTCTTCTTTTCTGTCTCTGTCTGTCTGTCTGTCTGTCTGTCTGTCTTTTGTCTGTCTCTTTGTCTGTCTGTCTGTCTCTCTCTGACTATTGATTTTGAAAAAAAAGGAAAACGCTCCAAAATAGTAAGTTTAATGTGTGACACTGACAGTGTAGACACAATGTTGTGCTTATTTGTAATATGTATATATTAAATAGGAATCGCTGTTCTTCTTGCGAACTTATTGCAGCTTTGTAATGTATTTATGCAAGATAAGATCTACTGTCATTTTTGTTTTTTGTAGTGCTGCTTTCTTTTTTTTTTTTCTTTTTTTTTTCTTTTTTTTTTTTTTTTTTTTTTTTTCTTTTCGCGTGTTCCACTTGTAAATTTCTGTACAAGCAAATAAAAGCGTTTGCGGAAAAAAAAAAAGGGGAAAAAAAAAAAAAAAAAAAAGTGAAATGTGTAAGTTTCAAAAAAAAAAAAAAAAAAAAAAAAAGAAATACGTAACACGTCTTGCCAACCCCTCCAACAATAAATGTGTAACGTGCAAAAAAAAAAAAAAAAAAAAAAAGAAAGAAACATTCCAGTTGCTGTAATGGATGCCATCAAACCAGTGTTCAAGGATCTTGCCAACACCGATTTGCTGCGCAAGTGTCTAGAGGGCTATACTCAAAATGCGAATGAATGTTTGAATAGTGTGGTGTGGAAGCTGTGTCCCAAACACAAGAACCATGGACTGACTGTAGTTCAGGCTGCTGTGGCAATAGCAGTTTCAGTGTTCAATGATGGAGCAAAATCTCTGATCTCTGTGATGGACGAAATGGGACTGCATGCCGGGACATTCGCGCGCAACTTCTGTGAACGGAAGGACACTTTTCGCATACTTTGCGCTCAGCAGCGGGCTACAGAAGCGTCTTTCGAAGCCAGGAGAGCAAAGAGGAGGAGAAGACTTGCACTGGATGAGCACCAAGAGCAAGCAGAGGGGTTTCCATATCAGGCAGGGGGTCACTGACAAGAAAAAAGGTAGGAAATTCATTGTATACTAACATATACTAACATATAAAGCTGTGTAAAATACTGTCCATGAACTTTGCCGAAAATCGCGATGTGTGCCTGGTTTTGGGGTCATAACTTTTTTGTTTTTCAAGCAATCTTCATCAAATTTTGCACACAAACTTGTGATATCAATACCTTTAGTGTGTTCTACCAAAACTCTCCAGTCTATCAATGTTTAGAGATATCAGAGATTTGAGGGGGCTAAAATGTATCTCAAAATGGCAAATATTCGGTGCGTAATAAATAAACAGTCATGTGAAATAAAACATTTTCTGTAGAACACACTGTGGGAGTAGCCTTTAATAGCATAATGACCAAATATGAACTTTAAATTATGTGTAGTATGGCATAAAGTAGCCAAAAGCTGAAAGGCTGTTTTCAGACGTTATTTTCTGCTATTTTTTTATTTAAATACTTTTTTCATAAAAACCATCCATCCTAGCTGCAAGTGAGTTACATTTCTGAAAAATACAAAGTTTTTTAATGATTATCTCCAAATTTGACATTAATCCATTGATATTTACTAGGTAAACAATTTAAGTAAAAAATACATGTCCCGCTAGGTAGCAGTGCCACCTTAAAGAGAAGGAAGTCCATCTTTGTAAGTAAGTAGAAAACGCATGTAGATAAGTAAAAAAAAAAAAAAAAGAAAAGAAAGAAAAGTCCGTCTGTCTAAGTAAGTAGAAATGCGGCGAGTTTAAAAGAAATTGGAAATCCATTTTTTGCTTATAAACAGAAAAGGCAGTCTGTCACGCTGGTGAGTAGATAACACAGATGGACAAACGAGGAAGTCCACCTTTAGCGAGAGAGAGAGAGAGACAGAGAGAGAGAGAGAGAGAGAGAGAGAGAGAGAGAGAGAGAGTATGCAGGAGCCTGATCTTATGTTTCATGGAGTAGGTTTTGTACTTCTATACAAGTTTTGATCAAACTTTCAATGGCATGTTCTACTGCATGTTGCAATGCTCACGGCTGTATCAGCATGTTCTTTCTTTTTGTATGCGTGCGAACACAGCACATCGACAAACAATAGATATTTAACGTCAATCTTTGTTTTATTCCCTGACAAAATATAATCGACCTGGAACTACAAAGAGGGAACACTTCCATAATTCACAATACTTCCATCATTTAAAAGACAAAGAGACAGCACGCACATGTAGACTGGCATATGTAATACCTTTGGGGTCTAACATGGACAGGTTTTTCTGAAGAACTGAAATAATGTTGTTCTGGAAAATCTAGTAGATGACTTCCACCAGCTGTCAGCTCCATCCCCGAGTCTTTTCTCCTGACTGGAATCCAGAAGTGCTGAAGACAAAAACGGGATGTGGTCAAAGGAACGCTACAGAAGACGTCAAATGAGCGGTTACAGGGCTTTCCTGTGATTCAGGGTCTCAGCAAGGAAGGCACGGTGTAAGCATCCAGTAGGTATCTCTGTCTATATACCAATCTTGTACTTCAACCCTGAAAGTCATCTTTTTTTCATGCCAGCTTTTGGCTCATGATTAAAAGATTCGATCAGCCAAAACCAAAAGCTACCAGCCAGAACAATATAAACAATGGCATCTTAACAGATTCCCCTATTCAACATAAATTAGTAATAGCGTTAATAAATAATAAAATAGAATCAAACATAACTGCAAGGAAGATGACTAAAGCAAAATAGCATCAACCAGATGGCTATAAGCTAAAATAGAATCAAACAGAACTGCAAGCAAGATGTCGAAATTTGAAACAGTTCTTAAATATGTTGTATAAATTGGCATTGCATTGCTCGTTTCTGCTATATTTGTAAACATAAAACGAGCAATACAACGCCTCTCTTTAAGCAAAGTATTCGAGAACTGGTTCAAATCTATAGCCACCATTCTTGCAGAAAAAAAATAGACCGATGGGTCTGACATGCGCACTTGCTTTTGATACAAGTCTGGTTTCCATGACATCAGTTGTGATCTCAAACACGACGTTAAGAAAATAAGCGATTATTTACCAACCTTCCATTTTAACAGAATGTGGTTGAGGAAAGCTAAGTCACCCAAAGAAGACAGAGGAGAAACATGAAGCCAGATTCAGCATGTAGGATCATGCAGACGGTCAGATACACGTGTCACTGTCGTCTTCTGCTTTTACCCATTGCACGCTAAAAGTCACCTCCCGATGTCCTTGTTTCCTACCTCAGGAGAAACAGATCTTTACCCAATTCACATGCAAAGAGAGAGAGAGAGAGAGAGAGAGAGAGAGAGAGAGAGAGTGAGTGTGTTTGTGTGTGTGTGTGTGTGTGTGTGTGTGTGTGTGTGTGTGTGTTGTCTGTCTGTCTGTCTGTCTGTCTGTCTGTGTGTCTGTGTGTTTGAGTATGTCTCTGAGAGCGGGCATGCGCGTGCGTATATGTGCGTGCGTGCGTGCGTGCATGCGCGTGCGCGTGTATGTGTATGTGTGTGTGGATTACTCTCTCTCTCTCTCTCTCTCTCTCTCTCTCTCTCTCTCTCTCTCTCTCTCTCTCTCCAGAGAACGAGTAAATGCCGAGACTAGCTCAACCGCCCCTCAAACGGATTTTCCGTTTTCGGGGCGGCCGCCCTAGTCTCGGCATTTACTCGTTCTCTAATTAGTAAACTCCTTACAAACATATATACTGTGTAGGATTATCTGTTTTTAATACTAATTTTTCAAAACTTTTCAGATTTCAGTTTTTGCTTAATCCTTTGTTTTTCTTGATCGTTTTCAATAACATCATTTTCACGCATACATTCATCAAATGCGTCTCTGTCTTTCATGTGAAATAAAACTACAGTCTTTAACTGTTCTCTAAAGTCTTTTAAAACTGAGTTATATTTTTGACATAAAATCCACACACTTATCCCAGCATGTCTTCCACTGAAAGACAGTTTCGACAAAGATTTTCTCTTTTTAACTATGTCTCTTTCTGCTGAGCAGTCATCTATAATAAATAGTGTCTGCGTTCCCTCAAACAATCTATAAAAGTGTTCTAAACACTCACTCAGTTTATTGCTGGGATCAACTAAATATATGTCATCATCCGTCCATATAAACCTTCTATCGTGATATGCTTTGTTCCATTTAAGTGTCGGACAGAAAATTACAATATGATCAAAATTATAACTATAAACTGTTTGTAATAGGTCGAGGACAAATATTGTTTTTCCACAACCAGTCTGTCCACAAATCAATGAACAATGACGGGTTTTTGTCATAAAGTTTAACTGCTCCATAGTTTTAAAACAGAATTTAATCTAATCCAGTTATTATGTTTATCATACTCTCTGTCAAAACTTGTTCAGTATAATAAAAACCTATAAGGCCCAAATGTCTAAGATTAATCCAGTTCAGTTCTGTAAGATCGTTTCTATTTAGACTAATATCAATTTTGTTGCTTGTTGTCATGACCTTAATATCCTCACCATTGTAAAGAACAACGACAGTAACTTTAAGTTTGTCAACGTCTAAGTTTTGCCAGCTAATAAGAATTCCTTTCATAAGATTGTCACTGACGCCCAGAGCTCCATTCCTCGCCTCATCTTTTAAGACAGAAATTTCAAATATCATTGTGAACGTCTCTCCTAATTTTGTGCGTAGAATGAACTGTAATTTTGTAGAAGCTTTCTTTAAAACCGATTCTCTTCTGTGGAGGATGTACTGTTTGTTCCCAAACGGCTTTATTTCGATCTCTTTCCGACTGTTGTCCTCTGGCATAAGACTTACATGTAAAGGGCCAGAGTTCAAAGCTTTTCTGAAACTTTTTTGACGGTCGAAAAATGTAAATGGGCTTAAGAATTCAAATTTTATGTCCCATTCTAAATATGGTTCTAAGTGCCATTTGTTGTCAGTTTTTCGAACTATTTTATATTCATACTGACCCGCATTATTTGCTTCTATATTGCGTAGTTGTTCTAGTTTAGGAAACCTTTTGTTGTCGCTAACCTCTTTGCGTTTATAATAACCATCTTTAGTGTACTCAAAACCACACAAAGTGCCTATCTCACCGTTCTGTTCAAAGTCCTCAGTGTCTGCAAGGTCTTTTAATTCTAAAGTTACACACCTCACAGGCGCTAATGTAACTCCCGATTCTTCTGGCCCACGCGACATTATTTTTAGTACAACTTATTATTTTATTTCTAAAACAATGTGCAGGTTATCACATTTCACGACTGTCCCTGTTTTATCTGTGATCTTTATATTAAATGATCTGACCCTCCCACAAGCTAATTTTTTAAACTGTAAATTAGAGAATTGTATAATTTCATAATCGCAATATGCAGCTTTCCCTGATGGAAGAGCTCTTAAAACAGTTGAGGGCCTTCCATCATATAAGTTTTCATCAGTGCTTAGCTCGTCCAAATGAACATAGAGTAATGAATGTAATGCAAGATCGAGCGGACTTTCTCCCTCAAAAGTAGTTTTGTCTGGTGTAACTCTAAAAAAAATGAATGTCTCGACCGGTAGTTGTAAAGTCTAACATTTTAGCTAGCTCTTCATCCAAATAGTAAGTTACTTCTTCTTCTTCAGGTTTGAATGTTAACATTGTTTTTAGATTTGCATTGTTAAGTTTGAGAGTAATGTCGAAGTTACTCATTGCTTCTTTTAGTGAGCAAAACCCGTAATAACCATCAGGTATGGTTAACCCGCTAACTTTGACTCCTCTTTTGTTAATTTTTAGAATCTTATTATTCTTCTTGGATTTACTTATATTAAACCATACGACTTTGTAAAAAATTTCATGGAGTGCGACACTTTGGGTTCCGCATTCGCTATCAATAGCATATTCTAAAAACGAAGGACTGTCTTGAGTTGTTATTGTTACAAACATTTTTAAAACAAATTTAAAAATGAGTGCATTCAAATATACTAATGCAAAATATTCTGTTGGACCACACTACAATCTTAAAAATATAACAACTGACACCCTTGACATTTCTGTGACTCAGTCTGACACCTTTCAAGTAAAGGTTAGTAATCTATTAAACAGATATCTTAACCCTCCTATTAAAAAAGACTACATCCCAAAAGTGTGGTTCAGTCATCCGATGCAGTTTTATCAGAACCAGTTAAACTTTGCTGTGTTTTGCGCATCAACTGGGTGTGGAGTGTCGTATGCCGATCATTTAAATCATCCTGATCCTTTGGTGAGGTCAGTGTATAGATTTCATTTCTATTACACCTTCAGGCGTATTTTGTCTGAGCTGCAAGCGCCATTACCAAATGACAAACCGTTTAATCCATTCAGCAACAGAATAGACATGAAGGCTTTTGAAAGGATCTGTAACGAATTCAATATTAATGTTAAGACAGACTTTAGACAAAAGTTGGACCGCAATCATGGTTTAGGCACCCCTTATTTTGGGGGCGTGCACAGAAAGTATAACTATGACTGGAATCCTCCTTACACATCTTTCTCTTCAGGCACAACTGTTCACCTTGGGTCCATAGAGCAAGAGCATAAAACAGCGTGGACAACATTTATTTTAGACACTTCTAATGGTCTAACTAGAGCGGGAATAGAACGAATAAACGACTCCATTCGTACTTATGTTTGGTGTTTGCTAGGTTCGCAAGCACAAGCAAGATCGAACATAACTGATCCTTCTACTGGCTTTGATGCACAAAAACAATACTTAGCAAATTTAGAGGACGCCATTAATTCTGCAGTTGATTTGCCTTCAAGTATTAAAAGGTACCAAAATGTTTTACAATACGCAAGATCGAAAGTAGACTTTGCTGTTGGCACTGGTTTATACATGCTGCCTTCTGACCTCAGACTCCAGATAGGAACAATAATAAACTACAATAATGAAATCCTTGTGGCGGGCAAAGAACAGAAAGTCGGAAAAAACGACATAAATTCTGAGCCAGTAATATTACAAACAAGAAACAAACAAGTTGACCCTCCAAGAATAAGTCATCCAATCCTCAAGGTCCAAATCCCAAAGGCCGCTGAAGACGCGAACTCTGTTCACGATGACAAAAAAAAATAATGACCATGAATATGAAAAGACAGCACTTGTTATTGGATTAACTGGCCTAGGATTACTCCTTCTTTATCTTACTAAAAATTAATCCAACTATTAAGACAACTAATGTCCATAAGTGCTCGGCCATAAAGCCAACTACTTTGCTTGCAGTAGACAAAAGCCAGCTAACGACACTCCCTAATATACCGGGGAAAGAGTCTATGGCTTTACTGGCTAATTTTTTTAATAAACCCGCAAGATGATCAAGTTGCTTTTTTATCCATGATTTATCAGGCGGCGATGGAGGTGATGGCGGCGGAGGCACTGAATGTTGACCACCACCGCCTGTAATAGCCAACACCAGTGTACTTATTGCAAATCCTAAGGCAGTTATAACACTTGCTAATGTGACGCCTTGCTCTCTAAACTGTGTTCTTATTCGTTCTGCTAACGTTGTGTCTTCATATAAAATTCTTTGGATAGTTTCTCTTATTCTGCTCACTTGAGTTCGTAATTGTTCTCGGTTAGTAGACAACACTTCTAGTCTTGCTGATCTCTCTTGTTCAAGATCATGTAGTCTTCGGGTTATTCTTTCTTTAACATCATGTCCTAAGTTGGAGTCGTCAGCCTCAACTAGTTTTTCTTTTTCTTTTTATATGCTCATCTAGTTCACCCAGTTTTGCTAAATTGTTTGTTAATTCGCCTCTGATGCTTCTCAAAGCATGATCAAGGGCCGTTATTTCTCTCATAGGTAGCGGCGGATCGTGCATAGTTTTTAATGCTGTTTCTTCTGAAAAACTGGTTTCTGCTTCTATTGCTTGTATTATTTCGTCTGCTGTTTGATTTAAATCTTTAAGTTCTATGTTTTGCATTTGGTTATCTGTTGGGAGTTCTTGTAGTGTGTTTTGAAGTTTAGCAATGCCTCCTCGTCTAATTTTGGTTTAGTAATGCCAAGGCGATTTTGTTCGCTCACACTGAGCCTTTGCCTAATTGTACTCTTTTTTAAAAACTTTGATGAGTCTGGTTTAGTTGTAAGCTGAACAAGTTGTCCTTGGTCGTTTCTCACAAACAAATGGTCATCTTTTAGTTCAAAATCATTAGGGTCTATAAATTCGGGAGGTTCTTGACCTAAACTTTGATAAAATGATTCGGCCTTACTTTGTGTTAATTCACGCCGCAATGAGGGCAACGGATGTACCAAAGGAGTCATTTCACTCATGTCGTCTGCACGATCAAAAACATCATAATCTTCATCTTCAATGCCTGCCATGTTTTTATAATAATTAACTTTTTTATTTTGTTTTATAAAAAAAATGTCACAAGCATATGGCTCAATTCTTGACCCGCATAGAAGACTGAAAGAGCCCTTTGGCGTGAAGGGAAATAAACAGAATATTATTGTTCCAAATAATCCATCTACTATTGATTCAGATCAAATTCTTACTGTTAAATTTCCAGACCTAGGAGCAGATGAAGTGATTGTGCCGGGATCTGCACGACTTACTTTCAAAATAGAACTCGAATCAGCAACAGACCCAAGCAGGACAGTTGTACAGAATCTGGGACGGGCAATCGTTAAGAAAATTTCTATAAAACTTGAGGGGCAAGAAATATTTTCTTTACACAATGCAGACATATTTCTAATCTATTCTGATCTATGGCTAACCGAGAATGAAAGGGCCGATCTTGCGTTTCAAGGAATCGAAAATAACGAAGCACTAAAACACAGAATAGACGCCGAAGATGCTAAAGCCGGTAACAAGTATGAAGCTGTAAGTTTTGCTTATGGAAATCGCTTTTCCATACCCTTGGATTTTGATTTGTTAAGTGCGCATGCGCCATACTTTCAAGGAGCATTAAAAGACAGATTGTCATATGAACTAACTTTTAATGAATACAAACGTGTTATTAAATCTACAGACACTGAAGCAAAGTACAGCATTTTCGACATCTCGTTAGAGTTTGACATTGTTAGCAACCCTAACTTAGCAAGGCTGATTGAGCAACAATATCAGTCAAAATTAGCAATATATTACGAAAGAGTGATTCATCATACTAAATATCCTAAAAGCAGGGCAGACACTATATGGAACTTTAGTTTTAGTGCCACAGCAAGATCCCTTAAAGGTATTTTATTGCTGTGTGAAGATGAAGAACCATTCAAAAGACAAAGTGAAAAGTTTATTAATCCTAAAATAACGAAAGTACAATGTTCAATTGAGGGTAGTCCTAACCAAGTCTACGGTAGCGGGCTTAAACCTTATCAGCATTTTGATGAAATAAGAAAATTGTTTAGAGGCGGGAGGTGTAGAAATCCAACAGTAGACCTTGTGTCTAAAGATCTACACCTTCACAGTGTTAGACTTGATGATTATTTAACAACGAAATACGGTTTATGGATTGACCTAAGGTCGACAGAGGATAATCAGTTGCATGGGAGTGGGAGAACAGTTAAAGACGTAATAAACATTCAAATTGATAAAGAAAAAGATGGTGATAAACCACTTAATGTACATTTGTTTTTAATATATGATGCGCAGCTGAATATTCAAGATAACAGATTAAAAGATATCCAATACTAAATTATTTTTTTTTATTTTTAAAAAGCATGTCTGTTCAGGTTTATCCAAAAGTGCCCAAAGAAGAGATAGTAAGCAACTCTGTTGCTGTAAAATGCCCTGACATAAACACTTTCAGATTAACCAACATTACACAAATGCAACAAGAACTAGAGCAGGACCTTTCAAAATACAGCAAAACCAAACGAAGGTATTCTGCTGCCTTTAATGCTTTTACATATGTTAATACTGGAACATCGACTATTAGTGCTCTATCAGCAGGAACAAGTGTAGGTCTCTTAGCAACAGGCGTAGGCGCACCGGCAGCTTTACCTCTAGGCGGTTTGTCTTTAACTCTTGGCCTGTGTTCATCAGCTATAAGTGCTGCCAGCAAAAAAATAAAAACTAAACTCCAAAAGCACACAGCTATGGTTCAACTAATAACAGCTAAACTTAGTTCCTTCAAACTGTTAATAAATAAAGCACTAGTTGACTCAAACATCACGGATGAAGAATTTGGGCGTTTACAGGCTGATTTTGAGGACTACAAAAGACAAAAGTTTGATCTTCAAAGAAAGGCAAGGGCAACTTTTTCTCAACAACCAGACACCGACCAGATAAAAAAGGAATGTTCAAAAAAAGTAAACGAGACATTAAACTCTGTTCTAAACAGATCACATTAACAACGCCAAAGGGCGTTTATACTTTAGTTTATGAGTCCAAGCACAAAAAGACCGTTGATATTGATTCTGACTAAGTTTTTTTTTTATTTAAATAAATATTTTGAGTTAGAAAAGAAACTCAACATGGCTAAGATATATGAAAGTCCTGACGCTTGGTTAGATGAATATTTAGAGGAAGAGCGTTTGTCAAGAGCTTTAAATGAAATTGATTTAGAAGTTATTGCTCCAACAAACGTACAGGCAAGTGTTGCACATGCTATTTCTCAAGTTCCAGGTAAACTAACAATAGACCCGCCAGTTAAAGTAAGGTTAACTGTTTTAATCGACTATATAACAACACATGATGAAAATCTAGAAGTCTGGGTCTCAACTAAACAGCAGACTATTCTTTCCTATAATGACTTTACACCTGGTTGGGCGGGCCAGCTGCTTACACAGTTCGATGTAGCCTCTGAAGAAGCTAAAATGAGAGGCTCTGGTTGGACAGAGGGTAAAGTCTTAGAGATCAGATTAAAACAGTCTAAGTATGAACCGATTGTAGGCAAGTCTTACATTCCGCTACCCCCAGCATTGGTTGCAAAAAGAGCAGTTCTAAACATAAAGAATTCAGACAACAAATGTTTCATGTGGTGTGTTCTTGCAAGGCTGCATCACGTCCGCAAAAACGCAGAGAGAGTGTCTAACTATTGCTCTTACATCAAAGAGCTTAACTTCGACGGCATACTATTTCCTGTTAGCGTAGACAAAATTGACCAGTTTGAAGAACAGAACAAGCCAATAACTGTTAACGTATACACATGGTCTGAGGAAACAAATTTGGTGCCTATCAGAGTGTCTAAGAATAGTCCGTCAATTGGTGGACCAGACAAAAATCATGTAGACTTACTCCTGATGTCTTCACTGGCAGGGCTACCGCATTACACACTGATACGAACAATGAGTAGATTATTGGCGTATACTTCAAAGAATGGGCATAAACAAGAATTCTGTAGAAAATGTTTAACAAGAATTCCATCTGTTCAAGCCGCGAGTGAACATAAGAAACATTGTATTAGCCCAGTTGACTGTAATACAGAACTAATTACGCCGAGAGAAGGCAGTAAAGTTTGTTTTAAGAACTGGAAACGGCTGCAAACGAGTCCGTATGTTGTTTACGCAGATTTCGAATCACTCATTGTTCCTTATGAAGGACCAACCCCACAGAAACTTCCAAAAACAGTTTTAATGAATAATCACCAGATTTGTTCATTTGCTTTCATCATTGTCAGGTCGGATGGCGCCCATTCAAAGCCAGAATTATACAGAGGACTTCGTGCTGCAGAATACTTCTTAAAACGCATGCAGCAAGTGCGTAATGACTGTTCTAATAATCTGAATTTATCTGAGATCAAGATGACACCTGAAGACCAAGAACAGTATAAATCAGCCACACGTTGTTGGATTTGTGGTTTAGATCTAACACCAGGCGCAACGAATCCAACAGTAAAAGACCATGATCACATTAGTGGAAAGTTCAGAGGAGCCGCACACAGTAAATGCAATCTTCAACTAAAGTTTGAACCAAAGACATGGAAGCTGCCTATATTCTTTCATAACTTGCGAGGTTACGACTCTTATCTTATATTGCAAGCAGTAACCAGCGCCTTTAGGGTATCATGTATTGCACAGTCATCAGAAAAGTACATGTGTTTCACTTTAAATAACCTGTCTTTTTATGACTCTATGCAACACCTGATGGGATCATTAGAGTCACTGGCTATGTCCTTAAAGTCCTGCCCAATAACAGAAGAATATTTTGACCCAACACTTGTTAGAAAGGGTGTTTATCCTTATGAGTACATGAACAGTTGGGAAAGGCTTGGCGAAGACTCACTTCCTCCTAAAGGTGCTTTCTTTTCTAGTCTTAAAGGAAAGGACATCAGTGACGCCGACTGTCAGCATGCTCAAGAAGCATGGCAGAAGTTAGAGTGTAAAACAATGGGAGACTATCATGACGCCTATTTGATGGCAGATGTATGTTTGTTGGCGGACGTCTTTGAAAATTATAGAAAGACCTGCATGAAACATTACAGTTTAGATCCTACGCATTATATTTCTGCGCCCGGGATGAGTTGGGACGCTTTCTTAAAATTTACTGGTGTACAGATTGACCTGTTGTCTGACCTGCCAATGCTTCAGATGATTGAAAACGGATTGCGCGGAGGAATTAGTATGGTGTCGCACCATTACTGTAAAGCAAACAACAAATACTTGGACGATTATGATCCTGATAAGAAGTCTAACTATCTTATGTATTTAGATGCAAACAATCTGTATGGATGGGCAATGGCGCAATCACTTCCATTACGTAACTTTAAAATGTATAGTGGCGTCTCTGCGGGAGGCATTCCTAATTTTGTAGAACAACTGCATACTCTTACAGCTGATCGTAAAAGAGGTCTCATTTTAGACGTTGACTTAGAATATCCTCATGAACTCCATGACCTGCATAATGACTATACAGTAGCAGTAGAAAGCCTAAAGATGACAAAAACAGAACCACCTAAACTTGTGCCTAATCTTCGAGGCAAAAAAAATATGTCTGTCATTACAGACTTCTACAATTTTATTTAAGGCATGGATTAAAACTAACAGCTGTTCATCGTATAATTGCTTTTGACCAAGAGCAGTTCATGAAACCATACATCATGAAGAACACTGATCTCAGAACTAAATCCACAGATGCTTCAGAAAAAGACTTTTTTTAAGTTGATGAACAACAGCTGTTTTGGAAAGACTATGGAGAATCCGCACAAGTGCAAAGATGTCAGATTGGTTACCAGAGAGAATGACGCAATTAAGCTGACTTCAAAACCAAATTATCAGGACTTTAGAAGATTTCATGATCAGCTTTTTGGCATAATGATGAAGAAAAAGAAAGTCAAATTGGACAAACCTGTATTTGTTGGGTTTACTGTTTTAGAATTATCAAAGCTTTTGATGTTAGAATTTCTTTATGACTACTTTAAACCCTTGTATCCAGAGTCCAGAGTACTTTACACAGATACAGACAGTTTTGTTATAGATATCCCTACTGAAGACAACTATAAAGACATGGAAATAGAAGTAGCTAAAGGGCATGCAGGATGGTATGATACATCTGATTATCCTAAAGATTCACCTTTGCATTCAACTGTTAATAAGAAGGTTTTAGGAAAGATGAAGGATGAATTATCTGGAGGGGTGATCAAGGAGTTTATTGGCTTAAGGTCAAAAATGTACAGTATTTCATGTCAAGAAAAAAGCCATCAAAAAAGCAAAGGGAATATCTCGCAGTGTTGTGCAATCAAGCATATCACATGACAACTACAAGGAAGCATTGTTCAATAAAAAGACTTTTCATCATGACAACGTAAAACTACGATCTAATCTACATAAGATCAACACAACTGTTGTAACAAAGAAGTTGCTTGACCGCACCAACACAAAACGAGTATTTGTTAATCCAGAGTTTTCATATGCAATTGGGCACTGGAGAGCAGTATAATTATATATCTTCATGCGGGAGTTTAGACTCAAATATATTTATGTACATCAGAAATGAAATGAGGCAGGGAACAGTAAACGATAAACAGTAAACAAGTTGGGTAATTTTTGCTCCCATAAGTAAACCTAACACAGAGTAACTTTTGTTCAAGACTGGCACAGCCTTTTAAACTTGAATAAAGTCAGACAAATACATAGACGAACAATCTAATAGTGGGGGAAAAAACAAGCGTAGGCCAACAACTGAACTATCTTCATAGTAATGACTTGGCAAAGATTTGGACTTAAGGAGGAGGAGGGAGGGGGGGGGATTTGAAGATGGAGAAACTGGGAACATGAAATTAAGGAAATATGTTACAGATATGAAAACTCTTCACTAGCTGCATAAGGGAACCATCGCAATCCCTTTTGAAGGCAGATATATTTGTATTGCCTGCTCCGAGGCCTTTCGTCCGCTGGGTCGGACTCATCAGGGAGACACGGCTGGTTGTGTCTGCGCTCCTGGCGTCAAATAGAGACACACCACAGTCCATAATACTGTGGTGTTCTCACCACCAAGGGTGCAAAAAAGAATCCAATAGCACCCCCAAAGCAGCCAGCGAAGAGTAGTAAATGAAACCAAACGAAAGTGTGGGGAGGAAAAAAGTTGCTGAAAAACTAAAGACATTATGCAAATAGTATAAAATGTAGGGGACAATCTTTGAGCCTACGCTTGAGGATCCACCCAAAGATGCAAGGGAGATCAAAAGACTAACACACAGATGGACAGAAACAAATACAAATAACCTCAATTTAATCAAAACAAAATCGGAAATGAAATGAGGCAGGGAACAGTAAACGATAAACAAGTTGGGTATTTTTTGCTCCCATAAGAAAATCTAACACAGAGTAACTTTTGTTCAAGACTGGCACAGCCTTTTAAACTGGAATAAAGTCAGACAAATACATAGACGAACAATCTAATAGTGGGGGAAAAAAACAAGCGCAGGCCAACAACTGAACTATCTTCATAGTAATGACTTGGCAAAGATTTGGACTTAAGGAGGAGGAGGGAGGGGGGGAGGTGGGGGGGAGGGAATTTGAAGATGGAGAAACTGGGAACATGAAATTAAGGAAATATGTTACAGATATGAAAACTCTTCACTAGCTGCATAAGGGAACCATCGCAATCCCTTTTGAAGGCAGATATATTTGTATTGCCTGCTCCGAGGCCTTTCGTCCGCTGGGTCGGACTCATCAGGGAGACACGGCTGGTTGTGTCTGTGCTCCTGGCGTCAAATAGAGACACACCACAGTCCATAATACTGTGGTGTTCTCACCACCAAGGGTGCAAAAAAGAATCCAATAGCACCCCAAAGCAGCCAGCGAAGAGTAGTAAATGAAACCAAACGAAAGTGTGGGGAGGAAAAAAGTTGCTGAAAAACTAAAGACATTATGCAAATAGTATAAAATGTAGGGGACAATCTTTGAGCCTACGCTTGAGGATCCACCCAAAGATGCAAGGGAGATCAAAAGACTAACACACAGATGGACAGAAACAAATACAAATAACCTCAATTTAATCAAAACAAAATCGGAAATGAAATGAGGCAGGGAACAGTAAACGATAAACAGTAAACAAGTTGGGTATTTTTTGCTCCCATAAGAAAACCTAACACAGAGTAACTTTTGTTCAAGACTGGCACAGCCTTTTAAACTTGAATAAAGTCAGACAAATACATAGACGAACAATCTAATAGTGGGGAAAAAACAAGCGTAGGCCAACAACTGAACTATCTTCATAGTAATGACTTGGCAAAGATTTGGACTTAAGGAGGAGGAGGGAGGGGGGGTGGGAGGGGGGGGGGAATTTGAAGATGGAGAAACTGGGAACATGAAATTAAGGAAATATGTTACAGATATGAAAACTCTTCACTAGCTGCATAAGGGAACCATCGCAATCCCTTTTGAAGGCAGATATATTTGTATTGCCTGCTCCGAGGCCTTTCGTCTGCTGGGTCCGACCCAGCGGACGAAAGGCCTCGGAGCAGGCAATACAAATATATCTGCCTTCAAAAGGGATTGCGATGGTTCCCTTATGCAGCTAGTGAAGAGTTTTCATATCTGTAACATATTTCCTTAATTTCATGTTCCCAGTTTCTCTATCTTCAAATTGCCCCCCCCCCCCCCCCCTCCCTCCTCCTCCTTAAGTCCAAATCTTTGCCAAGTCATTACTATGAAGATAGTTCAGTTGTTGGCCTGCGCTTGTTTTTCCCCCACTATTAGATTGTTCGTCTATGTATTTGTCTGACTTTATTCAAGTTTAAAAGGCTGTGCCAGTCTTGAACAAAAGTTACTCTGTGTTAGGTTTTCTTATGGGAGCAAAAAATACCCAACTTGTTTACTGTTTATCGTTTACTGTTCCCTGCCTCATTTCATTTCCGATTTTGTTTTGATTAAATTGAGGTTATTTGTATTTGTTTCTGTCCGTCTGTGTGTTTGTCTTTTGATCTCCCTTGCATCTTTGGGTGGATCCTCAAGCGTAGGCTCAAAGATTGTCCCCTACATTTTATACTATTTGCATAATGTCTTTAGTTTTTCAGCAACTTTTTTCCTCCCCACACTTTCGTTTGGTTTCATTTACTACTCTTCGCTGGCTGCTTTGGGGGTGCTATTGGATTCTTTTTTGCACCCTTGGTGGTGAGAACACCACAGTATTATGGACTGTGGTGTGTCTCTATTTGACGCCAGGAGCGCAGACACAACCAGCCGTGTCTCCCTGATGAGTCCGACCCAGCGGACGAAAGGCCTCGGAGCAGGCAATACAAATATATCTGCCTTCAAAAGGGATTGCGATGGTTCCCTTATGCAGCTAGTGAAGAGTTTTCATATCTGTAACATATTTCCTTAATTTCATGTTCCCAGTTTCTCCATCTTCAAATTGCCCCCCCCCCCCCCCCCCCCCCCTCCCTCCTCCTCCTTAAGTCCAAATCTTTGCCAAGTCATTACTATGAAGATAGTTCAGTTGTTGGCCTGCGCTTGTTTTTTCCCCCACTATTAGATTGTTCGTCTATGTATTTGTCTGACTTTATTCAAGTTTAAAAGGCTGTGCCAGTCTTGAACAGAAGTTACTCTGTGTTAGGTTTTCTTATGGGAGCAAAAAATACCCAACTTGTTTACTGTTTATCGCTTACTGTTCCCTGCCTCATTTCATTTCCGATTTTGTTTTGATTAAATCGAGGTTATTTGTATTTGTTTCTGTCCGTCTGTGTGTTTGTCTTTTGATCTCCCTTGCATCTTTGCGTGGATCCTCAAGCGTAGGCTCAAAGATTGTCCCCTACATTTTATACTATTTGCATAATGTCTTTAGTTTTTCAGCAACTTTTTTCCTCCCCACACTTTCGTTTGGTTTCATTTACTGCTCTTCGCTGGCTGCTTTGGGGGTGCTATTGGATTCTTTTTTGCACCCTTGGTGGTGAGAACACCACAGTATTATGGACTGTGGTGTGTCTCTATTTGACGCCAGGAGCGCAGACACAACCAGCCGTCCATCTTCAAATTGCCCCCCTCCCCCCCTCCCTCCTCCTCCTTAAGTCCAAATCTTTGCCAAGTCATTACTATGAAGATAGTTCAGTTGTTGGCCTGCGCTTGTTTTTTCCCCCACTATTAGATTGTTCGTCTATGTATTTGTCTGACTTTATTCAAGTTTAAAAGGCTGTGCCAGTCTTGAACAAAAGTTACTCTGTGTTAGGTTTTCTTATGGGAGCAAAAAATACCCAACTTGTTTACTGTTTATGTACATCAGTTAAGCGGAACTGTGTCTGGCGGGATTATCTGTTCTTCCTTCACAAAAGATCTTTGAGGGGCTGGTCGTTTTGTTGTGTCAGTTTCTCGTAAATAATACACAGGCGGATTCATTTTTACAATTCGTTTTATTTCATATGGATCAACACTCCAAACTGGATCTGTTGCCCTGATGCGAGTGTCCCCTTCTGCTTCTCCTGGTAAATAAAGGTATCTTACTTTCAAACCAAATGGTAATAGTTTGCTGGATGAAGACTCTTCAACAACATTTATTGTTTTTCGTTTGATTGCTTGTACTGGTTTTAGACCTGTTAATTTAAATTCTTCATTATTCATTGCGTGCAAAACTGAGGGCAGTCTTCTAACCCATTCTGTGTTGCGAGAATTGTCAATCAGCTCTCTGTGATACTGGTAGGAGAAAAGTCTTTCAGATAACTGTTTGTTAAAGTTTTCAACCAAAGCCTGTGATCTGTGAACTCCTGGAATGCCTCTTTTAATGCTAACTCTATGTTTTAACAATAATTGATTCACTTGGCCCTTAAATTCTTTTCCATCATCGACTTGAATCATGCGAGGATAAGTTAGCGGGCCTCGTTGATATATCAGTTGTATAGCAACAGCAACAGCAGAAGCACTCTTTTGTGTTAACGGTTCCGCATCTTTGTATCTTGAAGCTATGTCAATGACTGTAAGTGCATACTTAAATCTTTTTCGTCTAATCGTATCATGAGGTAAATATAGAAGGTCCATTTGATGGGTGTCGTTTGGCGTTGTATTTACAAAGTGCGGTCTCTGTATTCGTTTAGGCGCTGGCAGATAAATTTGCCAAATCGCTTGTTTAGATAACCATTCCTTTGCTGTTTGTTCACTAACTCCCGCTGCTTGGCTTAGCTTTTTAATTGCAGTGATTCCCTTCCAATATCCTTTTGGCGAATAATAGATCTTGTTCATTTTTTTATTCAGCCAATATTATGTGCAACAAAATACACAACGGTCATACCAAAGGCAATAAACAATATTTCTTGCATCTTTTGTTTTTCTGATGGTTGATAAAAGTCACTGAATTTTGGTGGGGGCAATGTCTCGATTGGTTTGCCTGTTACTAGATAATATTCTTTTATTGCCTGATCAACATCTTTAAATGTGTAAGCTGCATGCCCCTGTTCTTTAAGTTTGTCATTAATGAAACCTAACTGCTTAATTCTCTGCTTTTCATAAGCGTCTTGTGCTGCAGCTAGTTGCTCCATAGCTTTGTTATGTCTTTTTCTCTCGCCGTCATCACGTAGTTTACTAAATGCGTAATTACTTCCGCTAAAAGCAAGCGCATTAACCACTGCGCCACCTATCATCATCACGAGTGAAGCCATTTTTATAAATGTATTTTTTTAATTTACATATTGATACTGCCTGGAATTATTCCTTGCTTAACTAGAAAATCTTTCATAGCAAATGAAGCTGTAATAATAGCAATCAGTTTTGCTGAGTCTTCAAAGTCTAGTTTGCCAAGATCTGCCAGTTTTATTTTTAACAAGTTTTTACCAAGCATCGTGTATCCTACACTTAGGCCTCCAATAACAGCAGAATGGTATACAAGGTTGGTAACAGTTTTTTCAGGGCTCATTTTTAAAAAAATAAAATAATAATATCTAATAAAAAAAAAAAAAAACATGAACAGCGACGATCTACTAAACATTCCTGAACTTGTGATTGCAAATGATCAAGTTGATGACCAAGCTATTATGCCTAAAAAGGAAAGGCTGTATTCTTTGACAGCATGTGGAAAAACAAAACAGTACCTTGGAAATGAATTCAGCATAGAACAGATTCAACAGATGTCGCCACAAGACATTCTAAAGTATCACAACAGGCATGAAGCGCAACTGGGGTCAAGAATGGTAAAAAGCGTCGGTCAAACAGTTCTTAGTTTGTACACTAAACTAGTTAGTAGATTTGCTCCCATTGATTCTGAACAAGATTTTATGTATGATTTAATGCAGGATCCAGTTTTAACAAAGTCATTAGAGTCTCTAGGATGTGATCTATATTACAGATTTGGAACATTACTGTCGCCAGTAATCATGGGATTAATTACTTTTAATCATATAGATTTTATTTCCCTTAAAAATGACCGAGCCAGAAAAACAGCAGAATCAGAATCAGAAAATACTGATGGAGAAAGTGACCAGTAAAAAGCTTCCTCATCCTGGGCGTGTTGCAGCAGGAAAAAAATTAGCAGAGTGGAACAAACAAAAACAATTAATGTTACAAGCACAAAATGTAACTCATAATGAAAAAGTGACACCACCAACGCCAACAGTGTTGCCACAGCCAGTTATTATAAAAACACCAGAACAAGAACTAGTTGATTTAATTCCAACAACACCAAAGTCGCCATGGAATATTGAACTTAAAACAGTTGTCATTTTTGGGGTCATTGCTGCTGGGGGCGGTTATTACGGTTATAAAATATATAAACAACGCCAGCAAAAACCAAAGCAGTCCAAAAAATCTCAGCCACTAAATACAGAAGCCGAACAAAAAAGCATGCCAGAACCACCAACAACAAAACATCATTTTGATACATTTCAGATGCAATAATATTTCAAGAACTTAATAAATAATTATAAATTGACTTGAATAAGAACTTGGTTGTACTTAGAGGATGACTTAGTTATGATCTTGGGGCGACTTAAGTTAAGAACTTAGGGTGACTTAAGTAGGAACTTAGAGGTGACTTAAGTAGGAACTTAGAGGTGACTTGATTAAGAACTTAAAGATCACTTGATTAAGAACTTGGGGTGACTTGATTAACCCGTAGAGTGCCTTTAAGCCGTCAGCTGACGCCGCATTAAAAATGCTTTCCCAGTGCCTATGGGCCGTCCACTGACGTCATGCATTTTTCTTGAATTTTCATTCGTTACTATTTCTATCAACGGACTTAAATAGAGTGTGCGTAGTAAGCCTTATATGTCTGTAGTATTAAAATGATATGTAAATGACCACACGTGAGGGGAAAGCCCATTTATTCTCATCACTGACTGGATGACCAGCCAGCACTTCGTCTCGCTTGCAAAGATGGCGGCGCAATTGTCGACAAGCGCAGCGACCAAATCAACGTATTTACACAGCTGAGCAGGCTCTGCTAATGATTTTTGACAAAGACAATAATCTTTTATTCAACGACTCACTCGAGCATGAAGGTGAGATGATGATAGTGATGGAATTGCCAACCGTATTCGTCAGTTATTGTGTTGGGCTGTGTGACCTCAATGTGTGTTCAGCTGACTGGTTTGCCAGCGTCGAACGAGCTCGCCTAGTGTGTACTCTGCACTGCGTGCCAGTGGTCAGTGACGTGGTAGTCAGCGTGAGAGGGGAGCGCGGCCTGCTCGCGGCGCGGCACAGGGCAGAGGGAAAGGTAGGGGAAGAGGAGCAGTGAAAGAGAGGGTTGAAGTCCAGCAAGGGGGCGTGGTGGAGAGAGGGGGGCGTGGTCGTGGATTGACCTGTCTGCATAGAGTGTGAGCGTCTTGATAGACTTCTAAACTGTTTTACTTTCATTTACAGGTGTAGTGTGACAGTACAAACTTTATTTTCAACTTTTTTGCTTTGTGTTCTTGTTTGGATGTGAAGATGTAGTGGTAAATACATATGCTTTTGATCGTGCAAAAAAATCTATCCAAATCTAATTGTCTAAATACTTTTTTATTATCAAAATTAAAACAAAAGAAGCCCAGATTCAAAATCTTCATTCAATTTCCTTCAAAAATCATATGTATTTCATTGTTATATCTTTTGTAGTTTCTGAGCTAGAATTTTTTGTTAATTATTACCCCCAAATCATTAGATTTCCCTGGCACTGGGAAAGCCTTTGTTTGTAACATTTTCAAGCAGCTTCAAGCAGCGAACGGGTTAAGAACTTAAAGATCACTTGATTAAGAACTTGGGGTGACTTGATTAAGAACTTAAAGATCACTTGATTAAGAACTTGGGGTGACTTGATTAAGAACTTAAAGATCACTTGATTAAGAACTTGGGGAGACTTGATTAAGAACTTAAAGGTCAGTTGATTAAGAACTTGGGGAGACTTGAGTAGGAACTTAAAGGTTACTTGATTAAGAACATGAGGTGCACATTTGGCGCAGTTAGGAGGCTTGCTAGTTTCACCACTCTTAATTTGAACAAACAGGCAACCATGCACGTTTGACGAGAGCCACTACATCCTGTTAGACTCATGGTGCTAAAATAAGACGTTCATGTGTGAACGGTTATTCATAGTAACAGACCGCGGCCCTCTTGCTGCTAAACTGGGACGTTCACGCGTGAACGGTTATTTATAGTAACAGTCAGCAAGGCTAGTTTCGCCGCGGCATGCCTTCCGGGTTTAATCATACACTCCTCTTCGCGCAGTTAACCTGGTCAGCTGCGCGCCGCGAGCTCGGTGAGAGCAGTGGGCAGGCGAGACGTGTTTTATCGATTTTTTGGTCGGAACATAGCGAGACACACACAGTCAGTAAACGGGCCGCTCAGCCTGCTGACTTACTGCGACACTATCATTGTGTTGTCTTGGTCTTGCAAAAGAAGCTGACAAAGAGAACTATAAAATGTGCTTTCTGGCTCATCCGGCTCCGCCCAGCTCCAACCGGCTGGAGCCGGTTTCGCTGCTGCTCCACCGGATTACCCAGAAAGCACATTTTATAGTTCTCTTATAAAAAAAAAAAACATTTACAAACATACATAATGTGTAGGATTATCTGTTTTTAACACTAATTTAGAAAACTTTTTGCTTAATCCTTCGTTTTTCTTGATCGTTTTCAATAACATCATTTTCACGCATACATTCATCAAATGTGAAATAAATTTCTGCAAAACTCTTCACATCTGGCCGCATTACCGATCACCTCTGGGTCTCACTTGAGACCCTATGGCGCCCTAGGGCCCCAAGTCAGACCCAGAGGGTCACGTATAACACGGCCAGATGTGAAGAGTTTTGAGGATATGCTTCTCATACTTGTTTGCCTGCTTTCTATTTGTCTAATTTGGGCAATCCCCTCACCCCCATTTTAGTGGTCCTTCCCATAGCCGCACCAGGGCGACCATTTTAGGTTTACGGGCGTTCATAGCCGCGCCAGTGACCATATTTTGGGTTTACGGGCGTTCATAGCCGCGCCAGTGACCCAATACGAAAGTGGGAAGGATCACTTGAGGGCAGGGAAGAGGGCAAATTTAGACTTTTCAATGCCATGACAACCAAGTATTTAAAACTACCGCAGGCATATCCTCAATGTTGTTATCTTCAAGATTTATATATACTGTACACAAACAAACGCTTTACAATTACATGGTGTCTACTTGCCTAGAGTAAAGTTGTTTTTTATTTTGTTAAAACAACACCAAAAGCTAAATAACAAAGTGTATCTTACATTACTTTTTAGCCACTACTTTTTAATAAATATTTGTTTTAAATGCTTTTAGATTTAAATATAAAATGCAGATTTTAATACATAAAATTGGAAAAAGATTATTTGGGGTGGGGAATTTAGCCGCCTAAATTTATACAATGCCGCGTGACGGCTAACGCCTGCACTAAACGATGCCGGTGGGGAATTTAGCCGCCTAAATTTATACAATGCCGCGTGACGGCCTGCAGTAAACGACGCCCTTACTCCGTTATGTGTAACTTGACACGAACCAGCAAACAGTGCGACGCTTCGACTCGGCAATTATGCAGTTGGGTAAGCCGTGACCTAGAATTAGTAGAGTACTACATAAAGGCAGCAAACCCTTCAGAAGTGAAGAGGAGTTGTCTCCCCGGAAAAGAATGTAACAATTAATTGTGTTTTATGAAAAAAAAAATCGTCATCAAGTTCTTAACAAGTTCTTATTCAAGTTTTTATTCAAGTTCTATTCAAGTTCTTATTCAAGTTCTTATTTAAGTTCTTAACAAGTTTTTATTCAAGTTCTTATTCAAGTCATCGTCAAGTTCTTAACAAGTTCTTATTCAAGTTTTTATTCAAGTTCTTTTCAAGTCGTCATTAAGTTCTTATCAAGTCGTCATCAAGTTCTTATCAAGTTCTTATTTAAGTTTTCATCAAGTCGTCATGAAGTCGTCATCAAGTCGTTATCAAGTTCTTATTCAAGTCACTTATAATTATTTATTAAGTTCTTGAAATATTACTGCATATCAAATGGATCAAAATGAGATTTTGTTGTTGGCAGTTCTGGTATTCTTTTTCGTTCAGATTTTGTATTTAGTGGCTGTGATTTTTTGGGCTGCTTTGGTTTTTGCTGTCTTTCTTTATATGTTTTATAAACGTAATAACCACCCCCACCAACAGCAATGACGCCAAAAATGCCAACTCTTTTAATCCAAATAATCCATGAATACTTTGGTGTTGCGGGACTTGAAACAACTTGTTCTTGTTGTGGCACTGAAACAACTGGTGTTTTTTCATTATGAGTTATATGTTGTAACTCTAATTTTCTTTTTTTGTTCCACTCTGCTAATTTTTTCCCTGCTTCAACGCGCCCAGGATTCTTTTCACGGGTCACTTTCTCCATCAACGTTTTCTGATTCTGCTCAGTCATTTTTAAGGGAAATAAAATCTATATGATTAAACGTAATTAACCCCATAATTACTGGCGACAATAATGTTCCAAATCTGTAATATAGATCACATCCTAGAGACTCTAATGACTTTGTTAAAACTGGATCCTGCATTAAATCATACATAAAATATTGTTCAGAATCAATGGGCGCAAATCTACTAACTAGTTTAGTGTACAAACTAAGAACAGTTTGTCCGACACTTTTGACCATTCTTGACCCCAGTTGCGCTTCATGCCTGTTGTGATACTTTAGAATGTCTTGTGGCGACATCTGTTGAATCTGTTCTATGCTGAATTCATTTCCGAGGTACTGTTTTGTTTTTCCACACGCCGCCAAAGAATACAACCTTTCCTTTTGGCGCATAATAGCTTGGTCATCAACTTGATTATTTGTAATCATAAGTTCAGGAAGTAAATCATCGCAGTTCATGTTTTATTAATAATAAATATTATTTTATTTTTAAAAAATGAGCACCGAAAAAACTGTTGCCAACCTCGTATACCATTCTGCTGTTATTGGAGGTCTAAGTGTAGGATACACAATGCTTGGTAAAAGCTTGTTAAGAATAAAACCAGCAGATCTTGGCAAGCTAGATTTTGAAGACTCAGCAAAGTTGATTGCTGTCATTACAGCTTCATTTGCTACGAAAGACTCTAGTTAAGCAAGGAATAATTCCAGAAAATATAAATATGTAAAAAAAAATACATTTATAAAAATGGCTTCACTCGTAATGATGATAGGCGGCGCAGTGGTCAACGCGCTTGCTTTCAGCGGAAGTAATTACGCGTTTAGTAAACTACAAAATAACGATGAGAGAAAAAGACATAACAGAGCTATGGAGCAACTAGCCGCTGCACAAGACACCTATGAAAAGCAAAGAATGGAGCAGTTAGATTTTATTAACGACAGACTTAAACAACAGGGACATGCAGCTTACACATTTAAAGATGTTGACCAGGCAATAAAAGAATATTTTCTAGTAACAGGCAAACAAGTTGAAACATTGCCCCCACCAAAATTCAGCGACTTTTATCAACCATCAGAAAAACAAAAGATGCAAGAAATATTGTTTATTGTCTTTGGCATGACCGCTGTGTATTTTGTTGCACAAAGTATTGGCTGAATAAAAATGTACAAAATCTATTATTCTCCAAAAGGATATTGGAAGGGAATAACAGCAATTAAAAAGCTTAGCCAAGCAGCGGGAGTCAGTGAACAAACAGCAAAAGAATGGTTATCTAAACAAGCGATTTGGCAAATTTATTTACCTGCGCCTAAACGAATACAGAGACCACACTTTGTGAATATAACTCCAAACGACACCCATCAAATGGATCTTCTATATTTACCCCATGATACGATTAGACGAAAAAGATTTAAGTACGCACTTACAGTCATTGACATAGCTTCAAGATACAAAGATGCGGAACCATTAACACAAAAAAGTGCTTCTGCTGTTGCTGTTGCTATACAACTGATATATCAACGAGGCCCACTAACTTATCCTCGCATGATTCAAGTCGATGACGGAAAAGAATTTAAAGGTCAAGTGAATCAATTATTGTTAAAACATAGAGTTAGCATTAAAAGAGGCATTCCAGGAGTTCACAGATCACAGGCTTTGGTTGAAAACTTTAACAAACAGTTATCTGAAAGACTTTTCTCCTACCAGTATCACAGAGAGCTGATTGACAATTCTCGCAACACAGAATGGGTAAAAAGACTGCCCTCAGTTTTGCGCGCAATGAATAATGAAGAATTTAAAGGGCTAAAACCAGTACAAGCAATCAAAACCAAACGAATAAATGTTGTTGAAGAGTCTTCATCCAGCAAACTATTACCATTTGGTTTAAAAGTGAGATACCTTTATTCACCGGGAGAAGCGGAAGGGGACACTCGCATCAGGGCAACAGATCCAGTTTGGAGTGTTGATCCATATGAGATAAAAAAAATTGTGAAAATGAATCCGCCCGTGTATTATTTACGAGAAACTGACACAACAAAACGACCAGCCCCTCAAAGATCTTTTGTGAAGGAAGAACTGCAGATAATCCCACCAGACACAGTTCCAGTCACTTAGTTAATTTAGGCAAATACATTTGAGTTTAAAATGGAAGCTCAAAAGAAAAAAGAGTTTTCAAAATTAATACGTCAATTATCTGCTTATAATATTATTATCAAAAAAATATTTATGAACATTGACAATCTTATGCTAAAACAGCCAGACAATCGCTTACTACCCCAATCCCTAGATTCTGATATTTTGATATGGAAAAATCAAAATCTTGAAATGATAAAAAAAATTGAAGCACATTTAGCAGTAATGAATGAGAATAATAATGATTTGGCTATACTGGATAATGATATAGTTGAGCTTCTGATAACACTTGACCAAACAGAAACTCCATGAAGACATATGATTATACTATTCTCCAGTGCCCAATTGCATATGAATACTCTGGATTAACAAATACTCTTTTCGTGTTAGTGCTGTCAAGAGACCGTTTTGTTACAACTGTTGTGTTAATCTCATGCAGATTAGATCGTAGTTTGTAGTTATCATGATGAAAAGTCTTTTTATTGAACAATGCTTCTTTGTAATTGTCATGTGATATGTTTGACTGCACAACACTGCGAGATATTCCCTTTGCTTTTTTAATAGTACTAGTTTGACATGCGAGACTGTACATTTTCGACCTTAAACCAATAAACTCCTTGATCACACCTCCAGATAATTCATCCTTCATCTTACCTAAAACCTTCTTATTAATAACTGAATGCAAAGGTGAATCTTTAGGGTAATCAGATGTGTCGTACCATCCGGCATGCCCTTTTGCTACTTCTAATTCCATGTCTTTGTAAAAATCTTCAGTAGGGATGTCGATTACAAAGGAATCTGTATCTGTGTACAGAACTCTGGACTCTGGATACAAGGGTTTAAAGTAGTCGTAAAGAAATTCTAACATCAAAAGCTTTGATAATTCTAAAACAGTAAACCCAATAAAAACAGGTTTGTCCAATTTGACTTTCTTTTTTTTCATCATTATTCCAAAAAGCTGATCATGAAATCTTCTGAAGTCTTGATAATTTGGTTTTGAAGTCAGCTTAATTGCTTCGTTTTCTCTAGTGACCAATCTGACATCTTTGCGCTTGTGCGGATTTTCCATAGTCTTTCCAAAACAGCTGTTGTTCATCAACTTGAAAAAGTCTTTTTCTGAAGCATCTGCGGATTTAGTTCTGAGATCAGTATTCTTCATGATGTATGGTTTCATGAACTGTTCTTGATCAAATGCAATTATACGATGAACTGCTGTTAACTTTAAACCATGTCTTAAATAAAATTGGAGAAGTCTGTAATGACAGACATAATTTTTTTTGTCACGAAGATTAGGCACAAGTTTAGGCGGTTCTGTCATTGACACTTTTAGGGTTTCTGCCGCTAATGGATAGTCATTATGCAGGTCATGGAGTTCATGAGGATATTCTAAATCAACTTCTAGAATAAAGCCCCGTTGTTGATCAGCTTCTAGAGTATGCAGCCATTTTAAAAACTTTTGAATGTCTTTTACACCTCCTGTGTACATTTTAAAGTTACGTAATGGAAGTGATTGACTCATAGCCCAACCATACAGATTGTTTGCATCTAAATACATAAGATAGTTAGAAGTTTTACTTGGATCATAGTTGTCTAAGTATTTGTTGTTTGCTTTACAGTAATGGTGAGACGCCATACTAATTCCGCCACGCAATCCGTTTTCAATCATCTGAAGCATTGGTAGGTCAGACAACAGGTCAATCTGTACACCAGTAAATTTTAAGAATGCGTCCCAACTCATCCCAGGCGCAGAAATATGATGCGCAGGATCTAGACTATAATGTTTCATGCAGGTCTTTCTGTAATTTTCAAAGATATCCGCCAACAAACAGGTATCCGCCATTAAATAGGAATCATGATAGTCTCCCATTGTTTTACACTCTAATTTCTGCCACGCTTCTTGAGCATGCTGGTAATCAGAATCACTAATATCCTTTCCTCTAAGACTAGAAAAGAACGCGCCTTTAGGAGGAAGGGCTGTCTCTTCAAACCTTTCCCAGCTGTTCATGTACTCATAAGGATAAACGCCCTTTCTAACGAGCGTTGGGTCAAAATATTCTTCCGTTATTGGGCAGGACTTTAAGGACATAGCCAGTGACTCTAATGATCCCATCAGGTGTTGCATAGAGTCATAAAAAGACAGGTTATTTAAAGTGAAACACATGTACTTTTCTGATGACTGCGCAATGCATGACACCCTAAAGGCGCTAGTTACTGCTTGCAATATAAGATGAGAGTCGTAACCTCGCAAGTTATGAAAGAATATAGGAAGTCTCCAAGTCCTAGGATCAAACTTTAGTTGAAGATTGCAATTGTTATGCGCTGCTCCTCTAAACTTTCCGCTAATGTGATCATGATCTCTTACTGTTGGATTTAAACTTTTAGGTGTTAGCTCTAAACCACAAATCCAACAGTGAGTGGCTGAGTCATAGCGATCTTGATCTTCAGGGGTCATCTTGAGATCGGATAGGGTCAGATTATTAGAACAGACATTACGCACTTCTTGCATGCGTTTTAAGAAATATTTTGCAGCATGATCCCCTCTGTATAATTCTGGCTTTGAATGGACGCCATCCGACCTGACAATAATGAAGGCAAATGAACAAATCTGGTGATTACTCATTAAGACTGTTTTTGGTAAATTTTTTGGAGCTGGCCCTTCATAAGGAACAATAAGCGACTCGAAGTCTGCGTAAACAACATATGGACTCGTTTGCAGTCTTTTGTAATTCTTAAAACGAACCTTACTGCCTTCTCTCGGCGTAATTAGTTCTGTATTACAGTCAACTGGGCTGATACAATGTTTTACATGTTCGCTCGCGGCTTGAACAGATGGAATTCTCATTAAACATTTTCTACAGAATTCTTGTTTGCCACGATTTTTTGTAGTATGCACCAACAGTCTACTCATTGTGCGTATTAGCGTGTAATGCAATCCTGAATGGCTGTGCATCAGGAGTAAGTCTACATGGTGTTTGGTTGGTTCGCCTATTGTTGGACTGTTCTTTGATACTCTAATTGGCAGAAGGTTGGTTTCTTCAGACCATGTGTATACGTTAACAGTTATTGGGGGATTCTGTTCTTCAAACTGATCAATTTTGTCTACACCCACAGGAAAGGTGAGTCCATCAAAGTTAAGATCATTGACCCAAGGTTGATAGTTAGATACTCTCTCTGCATTTTTAGCAACGCGATGCAGCTTCGCAAGAACGCACCACATAAAACATTTGTCGTCTGAATTCTTTATGTTCAAAACTGCTCTCTTTGCAACTAATGTTGGAGGCAGTGGAATGTAAGACTTGCCTACAATCGGCTCATACTTAGCCTGTCTTAATCTGATGTCTAGGACTTCACCCTCTGACCAACCAGAGCCTCTCATTTTAGCTGCTTCAGAGGCTTCATTAAACTGTGTAAGAAGTTGATCTGCCCAACCGGGTGTTAAGTCATTATAAGAAAGAATAGTCTGCTGTTTAGT
Source organism: Conus canariensis (assembly GCA_033310375.1). Lineage (NCBI taxonomy): Eukaryota > Metazoa > Mollusca > Gastropoda > Neogastropoda > Conidae > Conus > Conus canariensis. Next base: position 36,813,073 of record CM065732.1, read on the forward strand.
TGAGACCCAGACTTCTAGATTTTCTTCGTTTATTGTTATATAGTCGATTAAAACAACTAACCTTACTTTAACTGGAGGGTTTATTGTTAGTTTACTTGGAACCTGAGAAATTGCATGCACAACGCTTGCCTGCACGTTTGTTGGATCAATAACTTCTAAAACGACCTCATTTAAAGTTTTTGACAAACGCTCTTCCTCTTCCATTGCATCTAACCAAGAGTCAAAACTGTTATATATCTTATCCATGTTGAGCTTCTTTTCTAACTCAAAATATTTATTTAAATTAATTAATCAATATCAGAGGTCTTTTTGTGCTTGGACTCGTAAACTAAAGTATAAACGCCCTTTGGTGTTGTTAATGTGAGCTGTTTAGAACAGAGTTTAATGTCTCGTTTACTTTTTTTAAGCATTCCTTTTTTATCTGGTCGGTGTCTGATTGTTGAGAAAAAGTTGCCCTTGCCTTTCTTTGAAGATCAAACTTTTGTCTTTTGTAGTCCTCAAAATCAGCCTGTAGGCGACTAAATTCTTCATCCGTGATGTTTGAGTCAACTAGTGCTTTATCAATTATCAGTTTGAAGGAACTAAGTTTAGCTGTTATTAGTTGAACCATAGCTGTGTGCTTTTGGAGTTTAGTTGTTTTTTTTTTGCTGACAGCACTTACAGCCAATGAACACAGGCCAAGAGTTAAAGACAAACCACCTAGAGGTAAAGCTGCCGGTGCACCTACGCCTGTTGCTAAGAGACCTACACTTGTTCCTGCTGATAGAGCACTAGTGATCGATGCTCCAGTATTAACATATGTAACAGCATTAAAGACAGCAGAATACCTTCGTTTGGTTTTACTGTATTTTGAAAGGTCCTGCTCTAGTTGGGTTTGCATTTGTGTAATGTTGGTTAATCTGAAAGTTTTTATGTCTACAGCAACAGAGTTGCCTACTATCTCTTCTTTGGGCACTTTTGGATAAACCTGAACAGACATGCTTTTTTTAAAAATAAAAATAATTTAGTATTGGATATCTTTTAATCTGTTATCTTGAATATTCAACTGCGCATCATATATTAAAAACAAATATACATTAAGTGGTTTATCACTCTCTTTTTCTTTATCAATTTGAATGTTTATTACGTCTTTAACTGTTCTCCCACTCCCATGCAACTGATTATCCTCTGTTGACCTTAGGTCAATCCATAAACCGTATTTCGTTGTTAAATATTCATCAAGTCTAACATTATGAAGATGTAGATCTTTGGACACAAGATCTGCTGTTGGACTTCTATGCCTCCCGCCTCCAAAATATTTTCTTATTTCGTCAAAATGCTGATAAGGTTTAAGCCCACTACTGTAGATTTGGTTAGGACTGCCCTCAATTGAACATTGTACTTTCGTTATTTTAGGATTAATAAACTTTTCAGTTTGTCTTTCGTATGGTTTTTCATCTTCACACAGCAATAAAATACCTTTAAGCGATCTTGCTGAGGCGCTAAAACTAAAATTCCATATTGTGTCTGCCTTGTTTTTAGTATATTTAGAATGATGAATTACTCTTTCGTAATATATTGCTAATTTTGACTGATACTGTTGTTCGATCAACCTTGCTAAGTTAGGATCGTTAATAGTATCAAACTCCAACAAGATGTCAGAAATGCTGTACTTTGCATCTTTGACTGTAGATTTAATAACGCGATTGTATTCATTAAAAGTTAGTTCATATGTCAATCTGTCTTTTAATGCTCCTTGAAAGTATGGTGCATGCGCGCTTAATAACTCAAAATCCAAGGGTATGGAAAAGCGATTTCCATACGCAAAATTTACAGCTTCGGGCTTGTTGCCAGATGCAGCATCATCAGCATCTATTCTGTGTTTTAGTGCTTCATCACTTTCGATTCCTTGAAACGCGAGGTCAGCCCTTTCATTCGCGGTTAGCCATAGATCACAATAGATTAAAAATATGTCTGCATTGTGTAAAGAAAATATTTCTTGCCCCTCAAGTTTTATAGAAATTTTCTTAACGATTGCCCGCCCCAGATTCTGAACTACTGTCCTGTTTGCGTCTGTTGCTGATTCGAGTTCTATTTTGAAAGTAAGTCGTGCAGAGCCTGGTACAATCATTTCATCTGCTCCTAGGTCTGGAAATTTGACAGTAAGAATCTGATCTGAATCAATAGTAGATGGATTATTTGGAACAATAATATTCTGTTTATTTCCCTTCACGCCAAAGGGCTCTTTCAGTCTTCTATGCGGGTCAAGAATTGAGCCATATGCTTGTGACATTTTTTTTTATAAAACAAAATAAAAAGTTAATTATTTTTAAAACATGGCAGGCATTGAAGATTATGATGTTTTTGATCCTGGAGACGACATGAGTGAAATGACTCCTTTAACACATCCATTACAATCATTGCGGCGTGAATTAACAGAAAGTAAGGTCAAATCATTTTATCAAAGTTTAGGCCAAGAACCTCCCGAATTTATAGACCCTAATGATTTTGAAACAAAAGATGACCATTTGTTTGTGAGAAACGACGAAGGACAACTTGTTCAGCTTACAACTAAACCAGACTCATCAAAGTTTTTAAAAAAGAGTACAATTAGACAAAGGCTCAGTGTGAGCGAACAAAATCGCCTTGGCATTACTAAACCAAAATTAGATAGGGAAGCAGTTGCTAAACTTCAAAACACACTACAAGAACTCCCAACAGATAACCAAATACAAAACATGGAACTTAAAGATTTAAATCAAACAGCAGACGAAATAATAGAAGCAGAAACCAGTTTTTCAGAAGAAACAGTATTAAAAACTATGCACGATCCGCCGCTACCTATGAGAGAAATAACGGCCCTTGATCATGCTTTAAGAAGCATCAGAGGCGAATTAACAAACAATTTAGCAAAACTGGGTGAACTAGATGAGCATATAAAAAAAGAAAAAGAAAAACTAGTTGAGGCTGATGACCACAACTTAGGACCTGGTGTTAAAGAAAGAATAACACAAAGACTAAAAGATCTTGAACAAGAGAGATCAGCAAGACTAGAAGTGTTGTCTACTAACCGAGAACAATTACGAACTCAAGTGAGCAGAATAAGAGAAACTATCCAAAGAATTTTATATGAAGACACAACGTTAGCAGAACGAATAAGAACACTGTTTAGAGAGCAAGGAATCACATTAGCGAGCGTTATAACAGCCTTAGGATTTGCAATAAGTACACTGGTGATGGCTATTACAGGCGGCGGTGGTGGGGGGCAGTGCCTCCAGGACCATCACCACCATCAGATAAATCATGGGTAAAAAAACAACTTGATCATCTTGCAAGTTTATTAAAAAAATTAGCCAGTAAAGCAATAGACTCTTTACCTGGCATATTAGGGAGTGTTGTTAGCTGGCTTTTGTCTGCCGCAAGTAAAGTAGTTGGCTTTATGGCTGAGCACTTATGGACATTAGTTGTCTTAATAGTTGGGTTACTTTATAGTAAGATAAAGACCAAGTAATCCTAGGGCAGTTAATCCAATAACAAGTGCTGTCTTTTCATATTCATGGTCATTATTTCTTGGGACCACAGGGATTGGATGGGGTTTTGAGGGGGGGTTGGGGGGCTCGGGGATTGGTGGGGCTTCTTTTTTTATTGCTATTGCTGGCTTAGAATTTATGTCGTTTTTTCCGACCTTCTCTTCATTGCCAGCCACAAGGATTTCATTATTATAGTTTATTATTGTTCCTATCTGAAGTCTGAGGTCAGAAGGCAGCATGTATAAACCAGTGCCGACAGCAAAGTCTACTTTCGATCTTGCGAATTGTAAAACATTTTGGTACCTTTTAATACTTGAAGGCAAATCAATTGCAGAATTAATAGAATCCTCTAAATTTGCTAAATACTGTTTTTGGGCGTCAAAGCCAGTAGAAGGATCAATTATGTTTGATCTCGTTTGTGCTTGCGAACCTAGCAAACACCAAACATAAGTACGAATAGAGTCGTTTATTCGTTCTATTCCCGCTTTTGTTAGGCCCTTAGAAGTATCCAAAATAAATGTTGTCCATGCTGTTTTATGCTCTTGCTCTATGGACCCGAGGTGAACAGTTGTGCCTGAAGAGAAAGATGTGTAAGGAGGATTGTAATCATAGTTATACTTTCTGTGCACGCCCCAAAAATAAGGGGTGCCTAAACCATGATTAAGATCCAACTTTTGTCTAAAGTCTGTCTTTGGGTCAATATCAAATTCGTTACAGATCCTTTCAAAAGCCTTGTAATCTATTCTGTTGCTGAATGGATTAAACGTTTTGTCATTTGGTAATGGCGCTTGCAGTTCAGATAAAATACGTCTGAAGGTGTAATAAAAATGAAATCTATACACTGACCTCACCAAAGGATCAGGATGATTTAAATGATCAGTATACGACACTCCACACCCAGTTGATGCGCAAAACACAGCAAAGTTTAACTGGTTCTGATAAAACTGCATCGGATGACTGAACCACACTTTCGCGATGTAGTCTTTTTTAATAGGAGGGTTAAGATAACGATCCAATGGAGTACTAACCTTTACTTGAAAGGCGTCAGACTGAGTCACAGAAATGTCAAGGGTGTCAGTTGTTATATTTTTAAGATTGTAGTGCGGCCCGACAGAATATTTTGCATTAGTATATTTGAATGCACTCATTTTTAAATTTGTTTTAAAAATGTTTGTAACAATAACAACTCAAGACAGTCCTTCGTTTTTAGAATATGCTATTGATAATAACTGCGGAACCCAAAGGGTCGCACTCCATGAAATTTTTTACAAAGTCGTATGGTTTAATATAACTGAATCCAAGGAGAATAATAAGATTAAAAAATTTGATAATAGAGGAAACTTAGTTAGCCAGTTAACCATACCTGATGGTTATTACGGGTTTTGCTCGCTAAAAGAAGCAATGAGTAACTTCGACATTACTCTCAAACTTAACAATGCAAATTTGAAAATAATGTTGACATTCAAACCTGAAGAAGAAGTAGACCATTACCTTTTTGATGTAGAGCTAGCTAAAATGTTAGGCTTTACACATGATATATTTTTAGTTTTACAAAAAGAGTCTACTTATGAGGGAAAAAATCCGCTCGATCTTGCCTTATATCCATTACTCTATGTACATTTGGATGAGCTGAGCACTGATGAAAACTTATATGATGGAAGGCCCTCAACTGTTTTAAGAGCTCTTCCAGCAGGTAAAACTGCATATTGCGATTATGAAATTATACGATTCCCCAACTTACAGTTTAAAAAATTAGCTTGTGGGAGGGTCAGATCATTTAATATAAAGATCACAGATAAAACAGGGAAAGTCGTGAAATGTGATAACCTGCACATTGTTTTAGAAATAAAATAATAAGGTGTACTAAAAATAATGTCTCGTGGGCCAGAAGAATCAGGAGTTACATTAGCGCCTGAGAGGTGTGTAACTTTAGAATTAAAAGACCTTGCAGACGTTGAGGACTTTGAACAAAACGGTGAGATAGGCACTTTGTATGGTTTTGAGTACACTAAAGATGGTTATTATAAACGCAAAGAGGTTAGCGACAGCAAAAGGTTTCCTAAACTAGAACAACTACGCAATGTAGAAGCAAATAATGCGGGTCAGTATGAATATAAAATAGTTCGAAAAACTGACAACAAATGGCACTTAGAACCATATTTAGAATGGGACATAAAATTTGAATTCTTAAGCCCATTTACATTTTTTGACCGTCAAAAAAGTTTCAGAAAAGCATTGAATTCTGGCCCTTTACATGTAAGTCTTATGCCAGAGGACAACAGTCGGAAAGAGATTGAAATAAAGCCGTTTGGGGACAAACAGTACATCCTCCACAGAAGAGAATCGGTTTTAAAGAAAGCTTCTACAAAATTACAGTTCATTCCACGCACAAAATTAGGAGACACGTTCACAATGATATTTAAAATTTCTGTCTTAAAGGATGAGGCGAGAAATGGAGCTCTGGGCGTCAGTGACAATCTTATGAAAGGAATTCTTATTAGCTGGCAAAACTTAGACGTTGACAAACTTAAAGTTACTGTCGTTGTTCTTTACAATGGCGAGGATATTAAGGTCATAACAACAAGCAACAAAATTGATATTAGTCTAAATAGAAACGATCTTACAGAACTGAACTGGATTAATCTTACACATTTGGGCCTTATAGGGTTTTATTATACTGAACAAGTTTTGACAGAGAGTATGATAAAAACAATAACTGGATTAGATTAAATTATGTTTTAAAACTATGG
>CM065732.1:36836831-36839331 GCA_033310375.1 Conus canariensis
ATTCCTGTATAAACCAATAAAATCTGAACATGTGCACCATTCCATTTTGCTGCATTTCAGTACAAAACGAACCAAATCTGATCATTAGTATCACATGACTCTTTTATTACCATGGAAGACGACGAACTCTGACATTTTGGGTTATTTGACTTTGGAAAAATTTCCCCAAACAACATAAAGTAAATTTTGGTCATTTCTGTCGACTTTTTTTCTTTAAATTCCAGTGCAAATCAATCGAATCTGATCATCCTAATAATACAAATTTGTGTATTCCTTAACAAAACGACCAAACGTGACTAACCATTCATTTCAGCACAAATGGTCACCAAAAGTCAGTTGTTTAAACAAAAGCTGACATGGCGACTATGACGATCGACGATGACAGCTGTTTTAAAAGCGCAGCGGAGAGGGCTTGTATTCAGCTTGCATCTACCCTTTCAGTCGAGTTTTGACATTGCTTCTCTTTACATCTTGACCGACTACCCAGGTTGGTGCGAAGTTATCTTTTGTTTGTTTGTTTGTTGTTGTTTTTTTTGTTGTTTTTTTGTTTTTTGTTTTTGTTAGATGATAATGATACTGTTGTTTATTACTACAGGCGCTTGTGGAAGCCTAATTGGAAAGAATGAAACCGATTGCAAAAGTTGATGTTTTGTGAACATATGTTTACAAGTGTGTGTCAGGGAAGAAAAAAGGCAAGTAAGAGACATACTACAAACAGATGGATCTAGTAAATTATTAAGCGTTATATGGAATGTTTTAGTGTCCTCTTTAAGAGTACAGATGTGTAGACAGATAGATAGATAGATAGATAGATAGATAGATAGATAGATAGATAGATAGATAGATAGATAGATAGATAGATAGATAGATATGTTAGAGTAAAATGGACTGTTCTGGCAGTTTCCCACAGCAGTGTAAAATCTGTCCATAGTACTCCTCGTCAGCCAAGGGCTGTGAAATGAAAGTTAACAGTTGGAAAACAGCCTCATATTCTGTGGTTTATTTACAGCTGTGAACGAGAATGAACCAGTAAAAAATCGCAATACAACTTGAAAGCGTAGTTTATTGGTGTTTTATCAATTGTGAAAAAAAAAATCAGTTCAACAAGAAATGATAATTTTTCACTTTATACGTTATCCCAGAGCATCTTTCTGCGTTCGTACTAGGATACTGTGAGCTTGGACAATGCAACCAACAGATTAAGCTGTGTATTTTCCAATTCCACAAACATTGCGTCTGTCGTGGTTTTAGAATTTGAGAAAAGAACGGATCGTCATGACTGATAAATTTTCCATTTTCTTGAATATTCTCCTGCACAATAGCATCACTATTTGCCCAGTCTAAATTAGGAGGAAAAAAAAACTTCCACTGAAAATATAGGTTTGGATGCAATTTCTTTGGTGTACTTAATACAATAGATCTATTCAATTCACTGAAGGACACCAATAAATGCTTTCAAAACGTGTTTAACCTGCGAATTTGTAACTTTATTGAACCAAACCGATATACATCATCACCATCTGGACAGAGACCTGCATCAGTGATTTGCCATGATCAGTTTCCTCAACAAAACAATAACAGTACTTGTGCCTATGTTTGTTTATTGGTATTCATAAGCTCCACTTTTAACTGTATGAATGGAGGGTACTCGTTTGCTCTTAATTCATTTTTGGTATCCTATATGAGTCCGTAACACATATTTTCTAATTGTTTTATGTCAGGTCAAGTGGGCTATGTCAATAACCCACTTTCGATAATAGATACCTTTTTTACATTCCCATGCCAGTCGATAAACTCTTACAATTCGCATCACTGCATTTCTTCTTAAACCTCTCCAAACAAAACGGCCAAATTTGATCATTTCCATCGACTTTTGGGGGAAAAAAATAGTGCGAATCTATCAAATCTGATTTTATATTATGAATTTTTTGCATTTCTCAGCAACATGAGCAAATGTGATTTAGCGTTCATTTGGGCATGAATAGTCACCAGCAATGAATTGTTTAAAAATAAGATGATGTGTCGACTTCGACTATCGACGGTAACACGTATTAATAGCAGAAGCGGAGAAGAGGGCTCGCACTCAGCATGCATTCATCACTCTTTCAGTCGAGTTTCTAACACTGGTTCTCATCTCATCTTGGCCAACTACCCAGGTTGGTGCGAATGTATTATTTTTTGTTCCTAATATTAGTGAAAGATTGAATTGTTTTCTCACACAGGCATTTATTGGAAACCAAAAGAGAAAGTATGAAACCAGTCGCAAAGCAAAAACAGAAAACACACACACACACAAAATGTGACGTAGAATGCTATAAACGCTGATAAGGTGTAAACATGTAATAAGTGTGTATACAGAAAAAAGAAAGAGACGTGCTACAGATACACCTCGTAATGATTAAGCGTTAGATGGGGTATTTCAGTGTCTTCCTTGAGAAGACAAACAGATAGATAAATCGATAGTGTAGAGACAGACAGATAGAAAGATAGACAGAGAGAC
>CM065732.1:36844331-36851831 GCA_033310375.1 Conus canariensis
TCTATACAAGCACCACATCATTGCCGTGTTTCTTTGATGTGGTCAGTATCACTTACCCTTGGTCCACACCATTGCAATGGTTTTTTGATGTGATCAGTACTATCCCGGGACCATACCACTTCAGCATTTCTTTGATATAGTCAGTGCCATCTATTCAGCAAGCCTTTCTTTGACGTGGTTAATACTCTCTATCCGAGCACCATATGGCTGCAGTTTTTCTTTGATGCGGTCAATGCTGTCTATTCCAGCACCATACCATTGCTGTGTTTCTTTGATGTGGTCAATACTATCCCAGGCCCGAATTCAGTACAATGGAGAGACGCCTGACCCATTCCTATCACAAATGGCGTAAAGCAAGGCTTTGTTTTGGCACCCACTGTTCAGTGTTATGTTCTCTACAATGCCAACTGATACCTTCAGAGAAGGAGACATAGGCATTGACATCAGATTCAGAATATATGGAACGCTGCTTAACCTGAAAAGACTCCAGGAAAAAAATACAAGATTATGACAAACATTATCAGGGACTTCCTCTTTGCTGGTGATTGCGCTCTCGATGCCGGTTTTGGAAACTGACATGCAATTCAGCATCGACAAGTTTTCCGTAGCATGCACCAACTCACTATAAACACAAAGCCCGTGCCAAGCAGACCCTACACTGAGCTTAACATCACAGTCAGTCGTAAGTAAATTCACCTACCTTGGCTGCACACTGTCCCAGAAAGTCACCTCGACGATGAAGTGAGCAACGGAATTACAAAATCAAGTGCAGTCTTTGGCAGACTACACATCAATGTTTGGAATGAAAGAGGCATAAGTCTATAGACCAAGCTGAAGGTGTACAGAGCAGTTGTTCTCCCCACGCTCGTCTACGCGCGTGAAACGTGGACAGTGTACCAATGACATGCCAAGAAGCTGAATCGCTTCCACACAACCAGCCTCAAAATATTGTTGAATACAAAATATCAGGACAAAATCCCAGACACAGAGGTGCTTGACCAAGCAGGCCTGCCAAGCATCCACACTATCCTGATGCTGTCTCAACTTCGATGGACATGTCATGTAGCTGGCATTCCAGACCACCAGCTACACAAGAGACTCTTCTATGGTAAGCTGCAACAAGGAATGTGCTCCCATGAAGGTCAGAAGAAACGCTTCTAAGACACTCTCAAAACATCCTTGAAAGCGTTTAATATAACACTGACACATGGGAAAGGAATGCTATGGATTGAGCTGTATGGCGATTCTCTATCCACAAAGGCACCAATTCATGGGACGAAAGGAGGACAACAGCGGCACAACACAAGAGACAGGCAAGGAAAACCTGCTCCAGCAATCAAGCGCAGGTCTCCCACATTCCCTTCCAAGCTGTCACCGCACATTTCGTGCACGCATTGGTTTGATCAGCCACCTGCGTATTCACAGATATCCTCCCCCCCACCCCCCCACCCCCCCCCCCCCCCCCCCCCCCCCCCCCCCCCCCCCCCCCCCCCCCAAGATGACTGAAGTGGTTCCCGTTGACGAACTATCTCAGGACCACACCCGCTACAATATTTCTTTGATATGGTCAGTGCCATCTATCCAAGCACCTAACGTCTGCTGTGTTTCATTGATGTGGTCAGTAACATATGTCTGGCAAATCTTTCTTTGAAATGGTTAATACTATCTATGCCAGCACCACATCATTGCAGCGTTTCTTGGATGTGGTCAATACTATCTATCGCAGTGGTGTTTTTTATGTGGTCTGTACTGCCTATCCCAGCATCACACCACAGCGGTATTTCTTCATGTGGTCAAATGCCATCTATCCCAGCACCACAACGCAGCAGTGTTTCATTCATGCGGTCAATACTATTCCAGCACCACACTGCTGCAGTACGTCTTTCATGTGTTCAGTATCACCTATTTCAGAACCACATCGCTGCAGTGTTTCTTTGATATGGTCAGTACTATCCAAGCACCAAACTTTTGCAATATGTCTGTGTCGTTGTCAATGTCATCCATTGTAGCATTACGCCACCGTGGAGTTTCTTTGATGTGGTCAATATAATGTATCCCAACACCATACCGCTTTACTGTTTCTTTCATGTGGTCAGCCTAATCTATTCCAGCACCAAACTGACAGCGCTACAGGGTTCTTTTTATATGTGGTCAATACTGTGTATCCAATCACCACGCCACTACCGTGTTTCTTTGATGTGGTCAGTACCATCTATATCAGCACCATAAACCTGTAATTTTTGTTTGATTTGGTCAGTGCCAACTATCTCAGCACCATAAACCTGTAAGTTTGTTTGATTTGGTCAGTACCATCTATCTCAGTACCACAAACCTGTAATTTTTGTTTGATTTGGTCAATACCATCTATCTCAGCACCATAAACCTGTAATTTTTGTTTGATTTGGTCAGTATCAACTATCCCAGCACCATAAACTTGTAATTTTTGTTTGATGTGGTCATTATAATCTATCCCAGCACAATAAACCTGTAATTTGTGTTTGATTTGGTCCGTATCATCTATCTCAGCACCATAAATCTGCACTTTTTGTTTGATGTGGTCAGTACAATCTATTCCAGCACCATAAACCTGCGATTTTTGTTTGGTTTGGTCAGTACCATCTATCTCAGCACCGTAAACCTGTATTTTTTGTTTGATGTGGACAGTATCTTCTATCCCAGCACCACATTTCTCCAGTTTTGTCTTTGATGTGTCAGTATTATCATCTCCAGCATCCCACTGCCGCCATGTTTATTTGATATGGTCAGTACTATTGATCCCATCACAACACCGTTGGTGTGTTCCTTGGATGTGGTCAATACCCACTATCCAAGCACCACACGACTATAAGGTTTCTTTGAGATAGCCAGTACTCTTTATTTCAGCATCATACAGCTGTAATTTTTGTTTGATGTGGTTAGCATCATCTATTCCAACAGTACACTATTAGCGATGCAGTGTTTCTTTGATGTGGTGAACACTATTCAAACTCCACACAATTGCAGTGTTTTTTATGCATTCAGTTCCATCTGTACCAGTACTGCAATGATGCAGTGTTTCTTTGGTTGCTCAATACCATCTGTCCCGGCACCGCACCATTGCAATTCTAGCACCACACCACTGTGCAATTTCTTGCATGTGGTCAATATCATCTATCCGAGCACCACAGGACTGAAGGGTTTCTCTGATGAGGTCAGTACCATCTATCCCAGCACCACACCATTGTGGTATTCCTTTGACGTGGTCAGTATCATCTACCCCATCACATTACTGCCATGTTTCTTTGATGTGGTCAATTCTATCTATCCCATCACCAAACTGCTGCAGCGTTTCTGTGACGTGGTTAGTACTTTGCTCTGACAATGATAGGGTACAATATCAGCAGCGTGAATTTTAGATAGAGAAATCTATAGTGACTATGGCATTGTACAATGTTAGTAGTATGATTACCAAAAAGAAAAATTTGCTATGACGATGGCATGCTACAATATTGATGATGTTGATTCTCAACAGGCCCACTCAAAGTGAAGGGTGGTTAGTGGTACAGATCATATCAAAATGTGTAGTGTTTGTTCTAGAGGAGGTGGCTACCAAGTATGTTGCCTTTGGGAAAAAAGACCTTTTTCTTATGAAGATAATTATTTCATGATGATAAAACGCTCCAAAATCATTGCCTATGACAAGTGAGGTCAATTCCTAAAATCTGCTTCCTGCCCTCCTTCATTTCTGTTTCATTCTTTTCCTTCTGTCGTACTTTTTGAACGCTTCTTTGTTGTCTTTTGTCGGTACTTAATGGAGTCTGGAGATGTGAAGCAGTCATGTCCCTAGTGGCCTTCTTTGCAGTAAGTGTTGATTATAAGGACAATGATCGATAGAGGCTGCTCATCTATCAGTATCAACGTAAGGTGTACTGAACGATCAGTATCCCTGCTTCTTCCAGGGGTCCAGCCAGGACAGATAACTAGAGATGTCGACAATGGGCAGCTCACGGACAACGGCCGTAACCTGCGATCGCAGTGGTAGGTATTCTGTCATACCTTCTGTCCATTATCATTTTGAAAAAAAAAATGGAGATGCCTTTATGTTGTCCCTGCAAGACATTCTCTTTTCTGTCTCTGGAATGGCTACCCTCTTCTGAGCACATTGTTGGGCTTTGGCGAGACAAACTTTACCACGCAAGCTATGACTATTAATATTATTATTGCTGTTGTTATCCTTTTCCCTACATGAACTTTATAAGCAACCTCACAAATTTTGTATTTTCTATTCTGTAAAGTATTTGTATATATACATGTTTTATTATATGACACAATCTTTCCCGTTTTCCTCATCATAATAATAGTAATGACAATTTTTATTTGTACCATTATCATAACTATGACTATACTAGCAGTAGCAGTAGTGTACTAGTAGCAGTAGCAGCAGCACCAGCAGCAGTACCAGTACCAGCAGAAATAATAGTAGTAGCTGTAGTAGTAGTAGGAGGAGGAGGAGGAGCAATAGTAGCAGTAATAGTAGCAGCAGCAGTAGTAAAAGTCGTCGTAGTAGTAGTAGTAGTAGTATGATTTGATGGAAAGATGGAATACGGCCCACAGACAAAAACATTAAATTTTGGTCCAGATCTGTGATCAAGGATCTGGATGAAAAGGTGGACTCGGGATTTGTTCCTATGGTTGATAGCAGATTACCACAGTTTTTCCACTGAACATATCAAGCACGAGGACCTTACCGCTTTCAACTGATAATTAATTTCCATGGAAGATAAATTTAGTAAATACAGACATTTATTGTCTATTTTTTATATTGTTTTCAAAGTAAATAGGGAACAGATCCTGCAGACCGTATCAAATGCTACCTTCCCTGGTTCCACAAATAACTGATTGTCTTTTACCAGACCGATTCCAGTTATGGAAACTTTAGGGAGAGATTGATAGCAGGTCTTCAGAGAAGAAACCCCTCTCAAGCAAGTGTTTCAGTCCCGAAATCCTCACACTCTAAGTGGCCTGGGTTGCATCCAGTTCATAACTCCCAAGATGCCCTCCTACTGCCATTGTTTTCTTTATCCTTGCGCCACCGGGATTCGAGCTTGCGCCTTTTGGATGGGTTGGCCTTTCAAAGCGTGCCGTTTTAGACTGAAGTTTTACTCACATCGCTAACGGACACTTGTTCTAAACAGAGAAATTTAAGCCTTATGAAATTTACTGTTGTTCCAACTCGACCTGATCCTCATGGGACTCTTGTTAGCTGCCTCTGCCATTGCCTTAAGGGTTCTGGACCTCTTATTACCAGATATCCCAAGCTGTTTCATAAGATCATATACAAAGCCCCTTACTCCAACCTATAGTGCGAAGACTTGGACTTGGAAGCAAGATTCCCTCAAGCTGCTGGCTTGACTGGCATGCTTGTCAGTCTTGTAGATGTGCGCTTGGTCCATTCTGCATTTGCATCGCACAGTGAGTTCGATCAGAATAATTGGTTTTGATAAACCTGAGTGGAGAACAATATCTGTGATCTCATGTCACTCTTCCTGATGATCTCTGGACGGTTCTTCAATTCTAGAAGGTTCGAGGTGCATTCCAAGTCGTCCACTCCCCCATCCAGTGTTTCATGCTTTTGATATCATAGTTGTTCCAGATCATGATTTGTGGCTCCTGCCATTTAGAACTTCATTGCTGGAGTTTCTGGTGGCGTAGTGGTTCCTTCAATGGTGCCAACCAGATTGCAATCTCCTTGAGCACTTGGTTGTGCCTCCATGTGTACCTTCCCTGGGTTAACGCCACTTTGCATGAACTCGGGACATGTTCCACTATTTGTCTTCCATGACAGTGGACATGAAGGATAATCTGATTTCTCCCATTCAACCAGCCTTGAATTCGAAGGCACAAGGTCACATACAGAGTTGATGATGAAGCTGACCTAAGAGGTACCATATGCCATGTCCTTCAAGGTGAGACTTCCTTAGCTGGAAATTCATCTGGGATGAAACAACTGACATGTCTGCTTCAGTACTGTGTGTGCCTCATCTTCCTCTGTGGAAAGCACCATTGTGCTATGTATGAAGGCTTTTAAAGGGGGCGTTTGGTATTCATTCCCAAGGTCTAGCAAACCTGTAAAGCTCATGGCAGCTTTCGAGATTACCTCCGTTGCCAATATAAACAGAACTGAAAACATTGCACAGCCAATTTTTTGCTGTTGTTGTGGTTAGTGGTGGTGGTGGTGGTGGTGGTGGTGGTGGTAGTGGTGGTGGTTGTGGTGGTGTGTGTATGTGTGTGTGTGGGGAGGGGGGGGGGGTGCAGAACCTAATTGAGAAGCCATGGAAGTACTTCCTCGGCATTTCTCAACCGTTCTTTGGAACATGATACATCTCGAGGGCCAGTTGAATCATTTTGTGTGGAACACATCCTTATGCATTTGACAGATCGACACGCCACGTCGAGGTCTGTGTTTGTGCATTAGTTCTTTGGATTGCTTTGCACATAATATTCTACTCAGCCAGAAACGCATGGGATGCCTTTCTGGACGGACAAATCGAAAGACTCATTTTCTGAAAGTATTTAGTCAGTCGAATTGCCATGACAATTCAGAAGTGATATTGGTCGAAACTGATTAATGTCACTCGAGTTCTGCTTTTTGGGAATGTACGCTCAATTGGCTATCATCCACTGGTAGCCGATCTTCAAGTTTCTCAATGCTGACCGTCTCATTGTATGGAGCCACTGATATATACTGGCACATTTCTTTCACAGCAAATATGGTATTCCATTCGATCTGGGCGAAAATGGGGCTCTGGCTTTCTTAATCACATTCTTTACCTCATCCAGTGTTGATGGCTTATCACCAAACTTTTCCTCTGGTACTGCTGCACTAAGGCCTGGATTTCAAATGGTGCTTTTTTACGATAGACCGAACATAATTTCCGGAGATGCTGCTCGGGAATTTCTTCATCCACAGTAAGTGTTCCAGATTTTTGGCACCTCAAATCGTTTTCTGATAAACTGGAAGGGTCTCTGAAGAAGCAGTCTTGGGTTTTCTTTTTGCTGTATCTCTTTATTTCTGATTCTGCTGTGCCGTTGGCGATGCTTTGTGCTTTCTGGTCTTCCCAGTGGTTTTCTCCAACTCCTTCTCAGCTTCTGAGGCAGCCTTCATCTATATTTTTTTGTTTGTGTTTTCGTTTGCTTTTTTTTCATCAAAGATTCTTCTTTTTCTTTCGGATGATATCCGTCTCTTGCTGGCGTCTTGATTGTTGAGGTGTCCTCGGTTTTAGTTGTTTCACTCCATAGCCGTTCCTACAGGTTCTGTAGACAATGTCGCCACATGTGGCTAGTGTGTGCTCCAGTTTGCCCTTTCTTCCAAGTTCATCCAGTATTTGGACTCTTTTTCATCTAATTTGTCTCCAGTTCCACTTAGGCACTTGCGGCAAGTTAAGCTTCTGGCGTCTGGCATCCAGAGCCTGTACAAATTCCCTGTCTGAACAATCAGCATGGGTGTACTTGGCACGGTGG
>CM065732.1:36856831-36866831 GCA_033310375.1 Conus canariensis
GTCATGGCACTATCATAATCCCCGGCTTTAAGTTACTTCGTATAGATCTCACCATTTTAAGTATACCTTTGTGTTAGTTAATACTTAAGAAACATTGAATTCATTGAATGTTTAACTCATACATAAGGATACGAAAATTTGTAAGAAATGAACAAAAGCCATCCAAGTAGAATTCATGTGAAGAAACCAGTCAGAAATGTTCACAGGATGCATGTCTTCCTTACCATTATGGATGCAGCATCACTTGAACTTAATATTGATCTGGTCAGGTCCCATGAATCGACACCTCTTTATACAAAACAGCACATCGTACAAGAGCACACACCCGTTTTACCCCCAAGCAAGCATACATTGACCAAATCGAGATCAGTGACTCACAGAACATCATTGAAATGTGCCCACTTAAAAGATTCAGTGATTCTATGTAAATGTTTGCCACTCGCGCCAGTAACGGAACTCCTAGCACGAGTCAAAACATGTCACTTGAGGTGCGTAACAAATATTGTCTTCTCGTCGTCGTCATCGTCGTCGTTGTCCTCCTCCTCCTCCTCCCCCCTCCTTAACATCATCATCATCATCATCATCACCACCACCATCTTTTTTTTCTTCTTCTTCTTCTTCTTCTTCTTCTCCTTCGTCTTCTTCTTCTTCTTTTTTCCTTCTCGGATAAACTCAGCTTTCATGAAGTGCTTACAATGTCAGTGCCCCAGAGATAGCACTGGAGTCCCGGCTGCACGCATCAATGTCTGTTTATGACCACGAAATAGGCACCGTTCAAACGAATAAGGGAAACATGATGCTTAACGGTATACTTGACTAGGAAAAGTAAGCTGCTTCTTACGTTTGAGAAGATTTCTCTGAAGAGTGAAGGAGAGGGGAACAACAACAACAACAACAACAACAACAATGATAATATCAGAAATACTACTACTACTAACAACAACAACAACGCTAATAATAGTAATAACAATAATGATAATAGTAATGATAATAATAATAGTAATAATAATAATAGTAGTAATTATAATAATGATAATAGTAATGATAATAATAATGGTGACGATGAAATTAATTCACTCAAACGATTGGCAACAAAATATATTTCGAAAAACAATTCACTAAGAGTGTCACGTCAGGTCTAAAGGTTTCCCCCAAAGGCCGTCTCCCGCACTGGCGGACGCGCCCAACAGCAGACCACAAAAAATTTCACATTCACGCTTCTTTTATTTCTTCAAACAGATGAATATCGAATACAGATGGTGGGACAACCTAGCTACGCCTAACAAATGGAAAGATTTCCCAAGTACATCCCCCTCGCCATTCCCAACCTAATTCCTACTAAGTCCGGGACGAAAGAGATGGGGGGGGGGGGGGGGGGGGGGGGGCTTGAAAAGAGAGGAACTAAAACATGTATGACGATGAGGAGAGAGCAAACAAAAGGACAGACGATTTAAAGACAAAAGAAGAAACGAAAGTACAAAGATACACTCATACACCCCTCTGTCACACGCACATAGCACTTATCTCTCCCTCAGGATAAGTGACATGGTTTGGGACAGTCCAGTTGCTATGGCTGTTGCACGGAGGGGCGTCCCCGTCGTCTCCGGCAGTTGGTCACAGCCGTGTGGCTGTCCGCTGGGACCTGGAGGAATCACGGTCACAGTCCCACGGCCCTGGTTTCCTGGCTGCCCGCTGGGACCTGGAGGAATCACGGTCACAGTCCCACGGCCCTGGTGTCCTGGCTGCCCGCTGGGACCTGAAGAAATGACGGTCACAGTCCCACGGCCCTGGTTTCCTGGCTGCTTACTTGGACCTGAGGAACCGAGCTGATCAGGGAGGCTGGTTATCAAGTCCCCTGACATTCTGAGGAGGAAGAGTGGGACTGAGAGGCCAGTCGCGCTCAGAAGTTCACACACAGGCGCTCACAGAACCACACAAGGAGACGACAGTCAGAGAACCCCCCTCTCCTCCGGCACTCCCAAAGATCAACATCTCAATGCCGGAGGAGAAAGTCAGAAGAGTGAAGAAAAGAAGAGAATAGAGCATTGATAGAATGGCTACACACAAAGGCTCACATACACACCACCTCCCTCAGCACCCGGGAGGAACGCAAGGAGGGGAAGGGCCGCAATCCTTGCTAAGAGGTGCTACACACCTAAGATTTCTGACTGCTCTCCCCTCTCCTCTTTTAAAGAATGTCTTTCTCTTTTCTTTTCTTTCTTCACCGCGCTCTCCCTACAGAGGATAACCTTACATTCACATTTGCTTATTCTCCGACCGTATCAACATTATAAATCGTTAATCTTCACGTTGAAAACCCATACAACCATTATAAAAGCGAGGCCCAAAACAAATTAATCAACATAAAATATAGCTGTTTGCGGGCCGCTCACTACGATCTTAGCACTAATTCCTACCTCATCAGCTCGTGTGGTCAGGACGACCAGTAGGATCAGCAGGATCAGCAGCGCTCTCACATCGAAGGGGAGCTGTCCAAAAACGGGTAACAGCCTACCCGTCACTTACTGAAAAGTGTGCTGGTGGCCCGGGCAATGAAGTTCTCTCCACGACCATCGAAGGCAAATGGAGTCGGGTCACGGGAGCGGCGAACTCCCCGGACGGCTGCTATAGATTCTGTGTCTCAGCCCCTTGTGTCTCCCAATGCGATTTTTCTTTATGTAATGTAAAAGGATATTTATAAAGCGCTTTACCTCGCGAGAGCCCATAGCGCATATTACAGAAAAACATGATAAAATTACAATTCTAATTCAAAGCGCGCGCACACGCACGCCACACACACACACACACACACACACACACACACACACACACACACACACACACACACACACACTCACACACACAAACACACGCACGCGCACGCGCGCACACAAACAACACACACACACACACACACACACACACACACACACACACACACACACACACAAACCACACACACACACACACACACACACACACACACACACACACACACACACACACACACAGCCGAAAAACAAAACAAAAAAAAACTCACACACGCAGACAGACAGACGAGCGCGCTCAGCATCAGCAAACACGCGCACAGTGGTAAGTGGATATCATTAGTCAATCCGAGGGAAAAGATGTGTCTTTAGGGAGGTTTTAAAAGTCTCTGAAGAATCCGTGTTACGCAGAGAAGAAGGGAGACTATTCCACAGAGCAGGTGCCTGGTAAGAGAAAGATCGTTGGCCTGAAGTTTTCAGGCGAGCGGAGGGAAGCCGAAGCAGGCGAGAATCGGTGGATGAGCGTAAGCTGCGAGACGGAACATAGAGATGGACAAGGTCAGAGAGGTAGGAGGGAGCCAGATTATTCAGTGATTTGAAAACCAGGAGGAGAACTTTAAAGTCAATGCGAGACTGAACTGGGAGCCAGTGTAAGGATGACAGAATTGGTGATATGTAATCAGATCTAGAGGAGCGGAAGATCAGGCGGGCGGCATTGTTCTGAACTTTTTGATGTTTAGAGATGAGTGTTAAGGGACAACCGGCAAGGAGGGAGTTACAATAGTCGAGCCGAGACAGGACAAAAGCACAGATTAGAGTCTTCAGGGCATTTTGGGTGAGGAAGCGGCGAACTGAGCTAATTCTACGAAATTCAAGGTAGCAGGACTTGCACACATTAGAGATATGTTGTTTGAAAGAGAGAGTTTGGTAGAGTGTAACGCCGAGGTTACGAACAGCCACTGATAGCTTTATCTCGTTTCCATCAACGTTTATAGAACTAGGGAGAGAATGAGTTCTAATAGTGTGTTTTGAAGCAATGAGGACTATTTCAGTTTTGTCTGCGTTAAGTTGTAGTTTGTGATTGTGCATCCATGATTTAACATCGGTAATGCATGCTTGAGAAGAGGAGATTATTTCATGAAGCTGACTGAGATGGGCAGAGATATACAGCTGGTTGTCATATGAAAAGCTATGGTGAAGGAGAGAGTGTTGGCTGATAATGGCCGAGAGAGGCTGGGTGTATAACACAAACAAAACCGGTCCCAGGACAGATCCTTGAGGGACACCAAACTGAAGTGCTCTTGCTGGGGACTTAACACCTTTCACTGAAACAGTTTGCATGCGATCAGAGAGATATGAAGAGAACCAGGAAAGGACAGAACCAGAAAGACCAAAAGAAGTGTTGAGTCTTGAGATAAGAATGGAGTGATCTATTGTATCAAAGGCAGCAGACAAATCTAGGAGTGAGAGAAGAGAAACTTTGTTTCCATCAATAGCTGTGAGGATATTGTTTGTTATCTTGAGAAGCGCTGTCTCGGTGCTATGGCCAGCACGGTAGGCTGACTGGTTTGAGTACAAGAGATTGTTTACAGAGAGATGTTCGGACAGTTGGGCGAGAACAACTTTTTCGATCAGTTTGGAAAGAAATGGGAGATTAGAGACAGGTCTGTAGTTCTTGAGGTTTTCAGGATCTAAGTTTTGCTTCTTCAGGAGAGGTCTGACAACTGCAGATTTGAACAGAGTGGGAAAACAACCTGATTGCAAAGAGTCATTGATAATGGATGTAAAGTATGGGAGGAGATCGTCGAGACAGCAGGTAAGAAGGGATGAGGGGAGAGGGTCAAGTTCACATGTTTTGACAGTGACTTGCTTCAAGATTTTGCGGACATCTTCTACCGACACAGAGTGGAATTCAGACCACTGAGTGCCAGAGAAGGAAGGATCAGGAACAGCAGGGGGAGGGGCAGCATGAGAGTCCAGATTATGGCGAATAGTGGCTATTTTACTGTAGAAGAAATCAGAGAAACGCTGGGGGAGTTCTGTCGCAGGGATTGAGGAGGGCAGTGGTGTGGACTTTGATTTGCCAAGTAGAGTATTGGTTACAGTAAACAGTTGTCGGGATGTACTACAGGCTAGGATTTTGGCACTGTAAAAACAGCATTTGGCACTGTCCAGAATGTTAGTAACTAGCTTATTGGCAGTACGAAAAATTTGTCTATGAACATGTAGTCCAGATTTGAGCCAGCAACGCTCTGCCTGGCGTCGTTCTCGCTTAGCCTGCAGCAGCTGAGGTCCGACGGAGGTGAACCAGGGTGAGGGAGGCCGGCTGGAGATCTGGCGGCGGGTGGCTGGAGCGTGCTGATCTAGTAGACTGGACAGAAGCTGGTGGAGCTGGTCTGCTGACAGGTGTGAAGAGGCCTCCAGTCTGGCCCGAAGATCAGACTGGAAGGTGACGGTGTTGACAGCGGCGATCTTTCTGGCCTCCACGTACACAGGAAGGCGTGAAGGACGTGAGAGGCGGAGCTGGGCAACAACACAGTAGTGGTCGGCCCCCTCTTGCCTTCCACCCCTCAAATATCGGCACGGCCCAACTGATGGTCGAGTCCATTTCGCTAGTTGGAAGGCCCTAATTGGCCGACCACGAGAGCCCACGCGGGCTGGGTGCTAGCCCCACGTGGAGGGCGAGACCGAATGGCAGAATACACGTACTTAACATGAGACGTGAAACTCGCTCACCCAAACCGGTCGTACCGCATAAGCTAGGGAGGGGAAAGAAGAAAAAACAAGATCCAAAGCATATAAACGTACTCCCAGTTTATCCTGAATACGCGTGATATATTCCATAAAGAGGAAAAACCGTCTTGGGCTGGTGTAACCGTTAGTAATGGCTATTCTGGTAAACATTGGCCATCATCTGTGACCTATAATGAACATACTTACAAATTTTAAGAAAGATCGGCCAAGAACTTTCTGAGATTTTCCATCAAGAAGAAAACCATTATGGGCCAATAGTAACGGCAATAACGGTAAAATAACACATTGGGCATCGTCCGTGACCCATAATGAACATACCTACAAATTTTCAGAAATATCGGCCACGTACTTCCTGAGATATTCCATGAAGAAGAACAACCGTTAGTAACGGCTATAGCGGTAAACTAAATCGTCGGGCATCATCCGTGACCCATAATGAACATACCTACAAATTTTCAGAAAGATCGGCCAAGTACTTTTTGAGATATATCATAAAAAAGAAAAACCGTTAGGGGCAGTTATAGCCGTTAGTAACGGCTATAACAGTAAACTAAAACGTCGGGCATCATCCGTAACCCATAGTGAACATACCTGCTAATTTTCACAAAGATCGGCCAAGTACTTTCTGGGATGTTCCATAAATAAGAAAAACCATTACAGACCGTTACAGCCCTTAGTATCGGCTATAACGGTAAACTAAAACATCCGGCATCATCCGTGACCCATAATGAACATACCTGCTAATTTTCACAAAGATCGGCCAAGTACTTTCTGAAATATTTGATGAAGAAGAAAAACCGTAACAGGCCGTTACAGCCGTTAGTAACAGCTATAACGGGGTAAACTAAAACATCGGGCATCATCCGTGACCCATAATGAACATACCTGCTAATTTTCACAAAGATCGGCCAAGTACTTTCGGAGATATTCCATGAAAAAGAAAACCGTTACAGGCCGTTACAACCGTTAGTTACGGCTATAATGGTAAACTAAAACGTCGGGCATTATTCGTGACCCATTATGAACATACCTACAAACTCTCAGAAAGATCGGCCAAGTACTTTCTGAGATATACCATGAAGAAGAACAACCGTTAGTAACGGCTATAACGGTAAACTAAAACGTCGGGCATCATCCGTGACCCATAATGAACATACCTACAAATTTTCAGAAAGATCGGCCAAGTACTTTTTGAGATATATCATAAAAAAGAAAAACCGTTACAGGACATTACAACCGTTAGTAACGGTTATAACGGGGTAAACTAAAACATCAGGCATCATCCGTGACCCGTAGTGAACATACCTGCTAATTTTCACAAAGATCGGCCAAGTACTTTGTTAGATATTCCATAAAGAAGAAAAACCGTTACAGGCCGTTACAGCCGTTAGTAATGGCTATAATGGTAAACTAAAACATCGGGCATTATTCGTGACCCATTATGAACATGACTACAAATTTTCTGAAAGATCGGCCAAGTGCTTACTGAGATATTCCATAAAGAAGAAAAACCGTTACAGGACGTTACAGCCGTTAGTAACGGTTATAACGGGGTAGACTAAAACATCGGGCATCATCCGTGACCCATAATGAACATACCTGCTAATTTTCACAAAGATCGGCCACGTACTTTCTTAGATATTCCATGAAGAAGAAAAACCGTTACAGGTCGTTACAGCCGTTAGTAATGGCTATAACGGTAACCTAAAACATCGGGCATTATTCGCGACCCATAATGAATTAACATACCTACAAATTCTCAGAAAGATCGGCCAAGTACTTTTTGAGATATTCCATAAAGAAGAAAAACTGTTACAGGCCATTACAGCCATTAGTAACGGCTATAACGGGGTAAACTAAAACATCGGGCATCATCCGTGACCCATAATGAACATACATGCTAATTTTCACAAAGATCGGCCAAGTACTTTCGGAGATATTCCATGAAGAAGAAAAACCGTTACAGGCCGTTACAGCCGTTAGTAACGGCTATAACGGTAAACTAAAACATCGGGCATTATTCGTGACCCATTATGAACATACCTACAAATTTTCAGAAAGATCGGCCAAGTACTTTCTGAGATATTCCATAAAGAAGAAAAACCGTAACAGGCCGTTACAGCCATTAGTAACGGTTATAACGGGGTAAACTAAAACATCGGGCATCATCCGCGTCCCATAATGAACATACCTGCTAATTTTCACAAAGATCGGCCACGTACTGTCTTAGATATTCCATGAAGAAGAAAAACCGTTACAGGCCGTTACAGCCGTTAGTAACGGTTATAACGGGGTAAACTAAAACATCAGGCATCATCCGTGACCCATAATGAACATACCTAGAAATTTTCAGAAAGATCGGCCCAGTAGTTTTGTCTGGAGCGAGTGGAACACATTTTGACCACGGACGGACGGACAGACACACAGACAGCATTTCTTCGTTCCCATTCTAAAGTACTCCCTGTTCTGTAAGAACTGGGAGTACAAAAACAAATAGTCTGGCCATACAAGTGTCTTTTCTCATTCAGTTGGGAAGGAGAGAGGAAAAAGAAAAAAAATCACGGTCGAACCTTACCCGTTACAAAAAGGAAATTCTGAAAATTCTAACTGGAGAGCAGGAATGCACTTACAAATATATGTTTTAAAAAAAACCTTCTCAGGCCAATGTTTATCCCATTATTAAGATAACAATAAGCAAAACTTCACAAAACTGGCGGAACACACACACACACACACACACACACACACACACACACACACACGCACGCACGCACGCACGCACGCACACACACACACACACACACACGCACGCACGCGCGCGCGCGCGCGCGCGCGCATGTATATATATATATGTATATATTATATTGGGTATTTATATAGCGCCTATCCTCGGTCACAGACCAAGCTCTAAGCGCTTTACAATAAACACACTACCTCACTCACTCAACGGGCTGCCTACCCAGGTAGAGCCGGCCGAAGAGCAGCCTACTGGCGCTCATTCAGTCGTTTCCCGTACCATTCAAATATCTGTCACTCGTTTTCATTTATCTCATTTATTCCTCCAGTTTCTCACATAGGATGCATGCGATGTCCACACGTGTCCTCCACCTCCACCGGCACACGATAGTACACGATAACAGTTAGTGACAATTTTTGTGGCTTGGTAAGAAATACCAGGCGGCTATCTTCAATCTACATCAATTTTGCCAGGGCAGCGGGGAACCCCCCTGCTCTTTTCGATTTTCTACTGCCGTGGGTTCTTTAACGTGTGCAGGGGGCCAGGAAGGCACACGGGTCCGACTCGCTTATAGTCCCCATCCGATGGACTTGACGTTCAGTTCGATTTGTCATTCAAACTGGGAAAGAAAGGGCGAGAAAGGCAGGGCTCGAACCCACGCACTTCTCACACGTTGGATTGGCAGGCGAACGTCTTAACCACTCTACCACCTTTCTTCTATATATATATATATATATATATATATATATATATATATATATATATACATACATAAGAGTGAGAGTGAGAGAGAGAGAGAGAGAGAGAGAGAGAGAGAGAGAGAGAGAGAGACTGAGCCCCAAAGCTGATTAATACTTATTGGTAGAGTAGCCAAATTAACTGTGCATCTGCAAGAACTAAGGCGCTGCAACTTTTACTACGTTCACATTTTGGAAGCCTAGACTGTGACTATTCCTTGTGTTGGCTACAGGCGTCAGAAGAATTGCATTGGAGGGTGTGTGTGTGTGTGTGGGGGGGGGGGGGGGGTAGATGATACTGTTTCTAAACAGCTTCATTAAAAAACGACCTGTAAAATAATCAAATGGTAAGCATGGCAACAATGTTAACAAGAGCACATACGTACGAAACAAATCGGTTGAGCAAGTCATTGCCATTCAGAAAACAAAGATGACATAAAATTCAAAAACGATGCCATCATTGTCGTTGTCACCACAAGATCACCACCAGTTACATTGTCTTACCATTCCAGGAAAAAAAAAATGTGTGTGTGTGTGCGCGCGCGCGCGCGCGCGCGCCAGAGGTTTTTTTTTTTTTTTTTCCTTCAACCTCATTCTTTCACTTTTTGAAATGTTGTTTTGTTGTCTTCTTTCTTTCTTTCTTTCTTTCTTTCTTTCTTTTTTTCCTTTTTTCTTTCTTCTTTCTTTCTTTTCTTTTTGCTTCCATACCTTTCTTTGTCTAACTTTTCATTCGTATATGTGATTGCAGCATTTCTGGCGTTTGATAAATCGTTTAGAGTATCTACGAACTGTGATATTTATTGTACTGACAGTTTCAATCAAAGCATTTAGTGCTTTTCACAGAAAAAAATATTGAAAAAGGTAAACACAACAGAAACAACTAATAAAACCTACGTGAAGTGATGCAAATGTGTTTTATGATACATTGTGAGAGTGCCAGTGATTGAATACATTAATGAGTGTAAATGCCTCCTCCCTCCCCCCCCCCCCCCCCCACCTCCCCC
>CM065732.1:36869331-36909331 GCA_033310375.1 Conus canariensis
ACATACCTACAAATTTTCAGAAAGATCGGCCACGTACTTTCTGAGATATTCCATAAAAAAGAAAAACCGTTATGGATCGTTATAGCCATTAGTAACGGCTATAACGGTAAACTAAAACGTCGGGCATGATCCGTGAACCATAATGAACATACCTACAAATTTTCAGAAAGATGGCCAATTACTTTCTTAGACATTCCATAAAAAAACAAAAACCATTATGGGCCGTTAGTAACGGATATAACGGTAAACTAAAACATCGGACATCATCCTTAATCCATAGTGAACATACCTGCTAATTTTCTCAAAGATTGGCCAAGTACTTTCTGAGATATTCCATAAAAAAAGAAAAACCGTTACAGGTCGTTACAGCCGTTTGTAACGGATATAACGGAAAACTATAACATCCCGCATCATCCGTGACCCATAATGAACATACCTGCTAATTTTCACAAAGATCGGCCAAGTACGTTCTCAGATATTCCATGAAGAAGAAAAACCGTTACAGGCTGTCACAGCCGTTAGTAACGGCTATAACGGTAAACTAAAACATCGGGCATTATTCGTAACCCATAATGAACATACATGCTAATTTTCACAAAGATCGGCCACGTACTTTCTGAGATACTCCATAAAAAAAACTGTTACAGGCCGTTACAGCCGTTTGTAACGGCTATAACGGTAAACTAAAACATCTGGCATTATCCGTGACCCATTATGAACATACCTTCAAATTTTCAGAAAGATCAGCTAAGTACTTTCGGGGATATTCCATAAAGAAGGAAAACGGCTGTAACGGTAAACTAAAACATCGGTCATTATTCGTAACCCATAATGAACATGCCTACAAATTTTCAGAAAGATCGGCCAAGTACTTTCGGAGATATTCCATGAAAAAGAAAAACCGTTACAGGCCGTTACAGCCGTTAGTAACGGCTATAACGGGGTATCATCCGTGACCCATAATGAACATACCTGCTAATTTTCACAAAGATCGGCCAAGTACTTTCGGAGATATTCCATAAAAAAAGAAAAACCGTTACAGGCCATTACAGCCGTTAGTAACGGATATAACGGTAAACTAAAATATCGGGCATTATTCCTAACCCATAATGAACATACCTACAAATTTTCAGAAAGATCAGCCAAGTACTTTCTGAGATATTCCATAAAGAAGGAAAACCGTTACAGGCCGTTACAGCCATTAGTAACAGCTATAACGGGGTAAACTAAAACATCGGGCATCATCCGTGTCCCATAATGAACATACCTGCTAATTTTCACAAAGATCGGCCAAGTACTTTCGGAGATATTCCATGAAGAAGAAAAACCGTTACAGGCCGTTACAGCCCTTAGTAACGGCTATAACGGTAAACTAAAACATCGGGCATCATCCTTGACCCATAATGAACAAACCTACAAATTTTCAGAAAGATCGGCCCAGTAGTTTTGTCTGGAGCGAGTGGAACACATTTTGACCACGGACGGACAGACGGACGGACCGACACACAGACAGCATTTCTTCGTTCCCATTCAAAAGTACTCCCTGTTCTATAAGAACTGGGAGTACAAAAAGAATTCTGCCGGTTATATACAATCTTGTATCCCTTTGCGCCTTTGCCACCATCTCTCTCTCCCTCTTCAAACATCAAAGCGGGTCACGTGATTTGACACGAAGCGACAGGGTGCAAGTTATTTCAGCTGCGGCAATTGTTTTCTGTTTTCCTGTGACAATGGCAGTTACTGGGCTTCTAGCGACTGCGGAGTCAGCCCTAAACGCCCTGCTGACTGAAAACTGTGTTTCAAGCTGGAATTTGGTAGTCACACACACACACACACACACACACACACACACACACACACACACACACACACAGGAGAGAGAGAGAGAGAGAGAGAGAGAGAGAGAGAGAGAGAGAGAGAGAGATACACAGAGACACAGACAGACAGACAAAGATTGAGACAGAGAGAGGGGCACACAATTTCCTTCTCTCGTGTAATATATCACTTCTTGAAACAGACATACAAAAAAGACGTGCGTCATAACCTACCCCCTCCACCCTCTCTCATGCCATCCTCAGCCCTCCTCCTCCTTCCCCCCCCCTCCCCCCAAGTCTTCATGTACTGCCTATCTCCATTCTTCCCCATTCTTTCCCGGCTACCCTTATTCCCACTCACAGCACCCACCCAACCGATCCTCTCCTCCATCCCTTCTAACCACGCACACATGAATATTGTAACTGACTTTTGAAAGATGCCCGCTTGTTCTCTCTCTCTCTCTCTCTCTCTCTCTCTCTCTCTCTCTCTCTCTCTCTCTCTCTCTCTCTCTCTCTCTCTCTCTCTCTCATCGCGGAAGCATTGAAAATTAGACAGGTGAAGAATAGTGAAATTTAAGATAATGCATTATAAGAGATATCTGAATGAATATTATCATTCATCGCATATGGAAGAGATCAGTAAGATACAATGTCATCATTTGATTGCCTGGTTGGTCGAGTCAGTCCTAAGATTTTTGTTTAACCTTACTGCATTACTTCTGTGCGTGAAGGCATAAGGAAATGTTACGAATTTATTTGTTTTTGTTAACTTTTGATTTGATACACACTAGGAATGAATGTGTACTATTTGTTTGCAGGAAAGGAAGAGGGAAATGTTATTGTTCTGTTACCCCCTCCCCCCTTGTCAAAAGACCTCTTTAGTAATGACAATAAAATATCAAAGTGTCAAAGTCTCTCTGTCTGTTTGTCTGTCTGTCTGTCTGTCTGTCTGTCTGTCTGTCTCTCTCTCTCTCTCTCTCTCTCTCTCTCTCTCTCTCTCTCTCTCTCTTGATTTATTTATTTATCTACCTTTTTGTCAGAAATATTGTTCTTAATGCGCCTGACGAAGTCTCTGTGAGACGAAAATTTGATTTTAAGAATGGTTTCAATATTTCATGCATTTACTTGTTCACACCGAACGCGGAGACTTTTGTTCTATGTTCAAAGTCTTTTTATCACCAGCATGACCATACAGGATTGTAGAATGGAACCAGCACTGGCCAGAATATTTGCAGAGTGTGTGTGTGTGTGTGTGTGTGTGTGTGTGTGTGTGTGTGTGTGTGTGTGTGTGTGTGTGTGTGCGTGCGTGCGTGCGTGCGTGCGCGGGCGTGTGTGTGTGTGTGTGTGTGTGTGTGTGTGTGTGTGTGACTGAATTGTCCAACTGCTGAAATGGCGCCATTGTCGCCTGGTATACAAACGACCTGACTTAACTTGTATTCGTGCAGTTGTGATATTTCCATAGCCGTTTGTCATCAACTCATATTTTGTTGACAGCATATTGCACTCGTCTACAAGTTGAGATTCTATCGAGCATACGAAGAAAAAGAAACACCCGAAGGTGCTGGGGAGGACCCAGAGAAGCACTGTCTTCACCTGCCTTTAGAGCAGTCCTGTACCACCCTTGGAGGCCTGCGCTGTGTTGACGATGGGTACAGGCACGCGCAGGACACTCCATTAAGACATCAAGGGACATAACTGCTCCTGAACAGAGGTAAATCAGACTACAGGATGCAGCTCTTAACAGCCTTAAAGTAGCATCCCCATGGGTGTACCAGCCCGTATTTCATGACTGCAGAGCCCACCGGCGAAAAACCCTCCAGCTGCCGAGCACACCCACAGACCCAACCACCCCTGCCCACGGACAGATGAAGACAGTGCCACTCCAGACACAGCCAAGCTTTCGCCATACGGTCTTATGTGCCCTCAAGAGAGAATCCAAAGTTGTAGTCTTTCCCACTGTCAACAGGACTTTCCCTGTTGAGATTCTATCGAGCATACGTAAATTACTTTTGCCTATTCTGTAACTGTGGACTTAACACAAATCCACTGCCAGGGTGAAGCGTCATTTCCTGTCTTAAGCAAAATGGCGTCTTGCATCTTCTGCTTTCGATGTTGTCGAGAAGGAGCTTTTGGAACTGGTCATGTACAGCTCAGAGAAATGCCAGTCGTCAGATTAGACACATCGCATATTGGTGAGAACTGATCAGAGCATTCGTCACTTACGAGATAATTTCCTGTGGGAAAATGTACGTAGAAAATTATCGGCAAAATCCTAATAAAGTTGTGTTAACGACTGTTAGTCTGTTACATTCGTTGTTGTTGTAAAGGGCGAAGCCCTCCTGACTCTTGTACATGTCGGATCCTTGGTGTCTGTCGGATCCTTGGTGTCTGTCTCATTGATGGGCGCTGTCACAGACAGAAGCAGTGCTACCATTTGTACTGACAGACAGGGGGTCCCAGAGGGGGTATAGAGAGTCCCCATGAACAAAATTAACCAATACAGAAAATGTAGTATTTCTTGCTTTTTTAAATATCGGCTTGATAATCTGAACATTTCAGAGTAAATGAATCTCTCTCTCTCTCTCTCTCTCTCTCTCTCTCTCTCTCTCTCTCTGAAAACATTTCTTAAAAAAAAAAAAAAAAACATGGGAATCCAGACAAGGATGCTGCAATGTCTTCAAAGTCTTAACATCTCTCTCTCTCTCTCAGCCAAACACACACAAAGTGAAACAGAGAGAGAGAGATAGAAAGAGACACACACACACTCTGATTCTTGAGATGTATATATATATCGACTGAGTAACCGTTCAGTGACGTGGGCCACAAGGCGAGCCTATCAGTGTTTACGCAGCTTCTCGGCTTACTGTACTTTCGCGGGCACACGCTGTCCTGAATTTGATGACAGGCAATCGTGCGTGAAGCTTGTGGTGTGCTCAGCTTTGATCACTGACCGTGGCACGTTTTGGGGTTTGCCTGATTTTGTAGTGCGTCCTGCAGGACTCGCTACACGTTTTGTTAGTGCGTCCTTTTCGCTCATAGTGCGTCATGGACGCACATATGTGCATCATTGGGAGCCCTGCAGAAGTCATTCTGTCAACGACTGCGCAGGTCAAAGACATCAAGATAAAAAAATTTAAAAAAGGGGGGGGGGGGGGGGGTGGGGCAGTGCGCTCAGGGTCAGCAATTCACACATCCTTCCTCCCTGAGTTCTTCCTTCCTGAATCCATTCTCCCTGCCCCCTTCTCTTTCCTTGTCCTTTATTTCCTCCAGTTTAAGCATGGAAAGGCAACTTTTTAGAAACCTGCATGTAACCATTTGATATGCTATTGCTACTTTAAAACAAAACCAGGACTCATATTATAGCCCTTGATTTTTTTTTTTTTTTTTTTTTTTTTGGGGGGGGGGGGGGGGGCTTGTACACCACATCATTATAATTTCCCCACTAACAGCATTAAAGAACTTTCCATTGATATTTGCGTTTACTTGATTCATTCTGTATTTAAAGAACTTATTATGTCTTCATTATTTTCTTGTTAGGCAGCCAATTTCTTAGCCTTGAAGATTTTTTGCAGCTCTTGGTTGTACCCAGCTCTTTGGTTCAGTGCAAGAAAAGAGAGAGAAAGAGAGAGAGAGAAGGGAGGAGACTGGTGGTGGATGTCGTTTCAAGGCATCATGCTTGTTCCGTGTCAGATGGAAATGCAACACTCAAGACTGCACAGAATCTTGCCAGTTACAAACAGGAAGGTCATACGCCTTGGTCTGCAGCATCTTATGGGGGTAGGACAGGAGGGTGAAGAAGGGGGGAAGTCTTGATAGTAAAACTTAATCACAAAAAAAAACAAAAAAAAAACTACAGTACAGCTGGACCAATGCATTTGTGCCTAGAAAAATGTATTAAAGTCCATTAGCACAAGTTATGAACCCATATATAAGCTTAACCTGACCCTCTAAATTAATCTGTTGTTCCCATCAGCAGGTAACAGGACTGTATGTATTTTCATTAGTTTTGATGTTTATGATTCAGAATCTTGTGATGAAATTGCATTTGATAGCAATATTTATCAGGATAATTTGTACCTGTAGACAATTGTGAATATCCTTTTGAGGTCAAAACAATAGTAGGATAGCTGACATTGAACATTCACCTTCATTAGTTTATGTGAAGCACACCATATTATGTCACTGTGTGTGAATGTAATGTTTATTAACTAGAACATTGTAACTTACTTAATGATGAAATTAGCCAAGCCTGTAAGCATGGGTGTACAGCATTGCACACACACGCATGCATGGATGCACGCACGCACTCACAGTGACACACACACCAATCTTCATCTATTAGGTTTCATCTGTTATTTTTTTCATCTATGAGGCTGAACCTTTTTTTGCAATATTGAAACTGAAGTCCTTGGTGACTGTGTCACATACTAATTACTAGCCTCTAATCTATTTTATTTTAAGCTATCCTTGAAAGAATAGGATAGAAACATTTTTCTTGTAACAGTTTGTAGCATCTCAGCTTTTTTTTGTTGTGATCAGGTGAATAGGACATGGATTCTAAAAGTTAATGCTGCTCTGATTATACAGCAGCTGTCATTGGCTACTTGGGTGTCTGTTTTCACATTCCTGGCACCATCACTTCTATCATTAATGTTTTACTTTTTTTTTTTTAATCTGATGGTTAGAAATCAAATGTCTAGCACCTGTGGCACAATCTATATGTCTGCCATGAGGATGTCATTAGTGTAATGCTTATGTTGCAAATTACTTGATACATTTGCTTGAGAAAAAAAAAGACAAAAAAAGTGGTCAATGTCCCATTGGCTAGTAGCCAAACAAGCATTGAAGCGTGAAAGATTTACTGTGTCAGGAGCAAGGCATGATGAAGGCAGAGTCCATCCCTCTCCTTCCCCTGCGTGTACCTTCCCAGACCTGAAACAGATACCCATTTACTTCTTGATAGACATAGAGGGTTTTCTAGCCCCCAAAAATCTGACTCCATGAGTGGTTGGAACGTATGATGGTTAGCTTCGCTGGCTTATACGTAGTTGACATACGGCCTGTTTAGACATTGTGTAAATAGCTCCTTTGTGTTTCTTGCATTTTGTACAAAGAAATTTATTTCAGGCCCTGAAATGTCATTGTGCAAATAATTCTGAAACAGATGGTTTCAAACTGCATCATTGCATTCAAGTTCTGTGAGTGTGTGTGTGTGTGTGTGTGTGTGTGTGTGTGTGTGTGTGTGTGTGTGTGTCTCACTCTCTCTCCCATTTTCCCTCCATCTCTCTCTCTCTCTCTCTCTCTCTCTCTCTCTCTCTCTCTCTCTCTCTCTCTCTCTCTCTCTCGCTCTCTCTCTCACTCTCTGCCTCTTTGTCTTCCTCTCTGACTCTCTCAATCTCTCTCTCTCTCTCTCTCTCTCTCTCTCTCTCTCTCTCTCTCTCTGATC
Organism: Conus canariensis; assembly: GCA_033310375.1. Lineage (NCBI taxonomy): Eukaryota > Metazoa > Mollusca > Gastropoda > Neogastropoda > Conidae > Conus > Conus canariensis. The sequence continues at coordinate 36,876,592 of CM065732.1, forward strand.
CTGCCTTTCAGATATGGTTGTCCATGATGTTTTCCTCTGACCCCAGGCAATGATGTGGTGATAGTGAAGAACGGGAAGAGAATCTGTGGCACAGGAGGAGCGCTGGCCAATGCCCCCATCGCCCAGAACAAAGCCTACTTCGAGATCAAGATACAGTGTACAGGTCCACAGCATTGCCCATTTGCTTTACCTGACTAGTAGTGTTTCTGAGGGGAAAGGATTTATATACCTGTACATAGAGACTCATGAAAGCATACACACATGCATATGCACATGCTCACAGTTACACACATTCTGTAACGGCTTGAATTGAAAACAGTTTTGAGACTCAGGTTGTACATTTTTACAGCAGCTATGTAAACAAAGAGTATCATAACTTACACAATGCATTAAAGGCAGGATAATTCATATTTAGGAGTTACACAGAAAGTAACATATTTTTTTGCATTTCCTGTTTTAAATTTAAAAAAAAGAAGTGACAGGAAAAAGAAACACACAGAGAGATAGCATGGGGTAATGAGTGGGGGGTGGAACAGTAAGGGGGATAAAGTAAACATTTGCTTAAAATCTCCCGCAGTGGATTTCTGTATATTTCTCTATCTGTGTTAAATCATTTTCCAAGCTTTCTATCCAGCCCCATACACAACCACATGTAGGGCTGTCCTGGCGCACCCCCAACTCTGGCAATCCACTGGGAGTGTTCAGCCCATCCTGGGGCAACCCTCCAGAAGGAACTTTGTACCGTTGCTGAATCACTTTGTTGGTGTTAAGCGGTATCTGTTCTGATCTTACCTTTATGCTGGATGCCATCCACTATGCGCCCTACTGATGACAGTAATTTGTTACACAGGGGAGCCAGTGTCTGAGTAAGTGTCGTTTTCAAGAGGACGCTACAAACTAAAGTCAGTCCAACAATAGGCCCCTTGAACTATAGATACCAACGACTTTTAACACAAACCCACAGGCATTGACATGGGATAAAAATCAAAACTGGCGTCACCATGAGAGCAGGGTTTCATAATTTGGGGTGGTGGTGTTTTTTGTTTGTTTGTTTTTTTCCACACGATAATCAAAGAAGACGAAATGATACTATTGAGTTTCATACTGTCCTAAAGTAAAACAACATAGGGTTTGTTCTGGAAATTAAGGTGCATGGGTCATTGGCCCATTCAGTCCAGATGTTATGGGTCATTTCTGTAATGTGATGGGTCAAGCTTTTAGCAATGGTTATCAGGCATGGATCACCTTGTCTGTTGGGTTTTGCCCCAAAAGTAGTAAAAGTGAAGGGAAGGGATCTGGGGGCTAAGGGGCATTGCATGTCTTCCAAATTTCTGTTAAACAACAGAAAGTAAAGAAAGAATTTGAACACAGGGGGTGAGGAGATGGGGCTACCATAACATTCGGTTTCCGACGTTTCTTCCAAATTAGCCATTCATTGTTACCCAAGCTGAAGCAAGCTCACAGCAGTGCACAAACAAGAAACAAACAGAACCTTGACACTTGGCTTTCACCTCACTGCTTCATAACAAGGATGGGACATTAGCTTCTCTTGTCAAAATGCTATACATCATATGAAAGAATGATGCGCCAATAGCACAGGTCAGATATGAACCCTGGACAACATGACAGGGGTTTGTTCTACGCTTGCTTTCATTATGTGTCCAAGATGTCGACAAGGCCCCTGGAGATGCTGGCAATGTTGGTCAGAAAATTTGACAACACTGGCAGAGAGGCATCCATTTTGAGCCCACAGTACTCTGGTTCTGGTTGGGAGCTGGCCAGGGCCTAAAAAAAATCCCACAAATAAATGCCTCTGAAGGGACTTGAACCTACCACCTCCTTCCTCTCAGCCTTCAACTCTGACCTTCACACCATAGTGGGCTGGTCCCTGAGACGAGAGCAACGCTTAACTGAACACATCACTAGCAGTATTACTTTATGTAACAGGGTTTCAGAGAGGTGACAGTCCCAGTATGTAACTACATCCTTGTAAAGCCGGCAGTTCTGAAACCCAGCATCTCCCAGTACTACTTCGCTTCACAGTCACTCTTTTCACATGCTGGTTACTTGATCATGTCTGCGGCAGTCATCCTAGTACGTTTTTGTTTAATGCAGGGAAATGCATGTATCTTTAGAGTCCTGCTTTATAATTCTTTCTGAGATGAAGAGCACAAATCTGACAGTACTAGGCTCTTTGAGGTGGCATATAAATGTGAGAATAGCATAAAGTGTTATGGGTGCGATTGTGTGTGTGTGTGTGTGTGTGTGTGTGTGTGTGTGAGTGTGTGTGTGTGTGTGTGTGTGTGTGTGTGTGTGTGTGTGTGTGTGACTGAAAGAGTGTATTTGATTTGGAGGCTGTAGGTCTATTACCCATGAATGGTTGTGTTGTGGTGATCTGCAGGTCCCATAAATCAGTGACCTTTCTGAAGGTAACTCAGGTATTCTCATTCATAGTGAAATGCTGATTGCAGGTGTTATGTAACTGTCCCTCTGTCCTAAATTTGTTTATTCCCAAAGTACTTTGAATTTTTAATATTACAGTGGTGCTGAATGAAATGTTTTCCTCCAAATAAAGAGCACTAATTAGGTCAAATTTTAAGCACATATAGTTAGTCACAAATTGGACTCCACCACAGGAAAACTTGTATACAGTTCCCAGGCACACCCAGGATTGGAGGGTTAAAAGTCACATATTTTACATCATACACTAAGGGAAATACTAGGCAACCACAACACAGCTGAGTTTTTATCGTCCTTTCAGTGTTATACTTTCTGTGGCAAAATCTGATTTTATCTCATGATGCTAAGACTAAGAGGAGGCCATTTTTTCTTGCTGTGAAAAAAAGAAATGATGAATAAAAATAGAAAGAAATATATCTTGGGGGGGAAAAAAGAAAGATTTACAAAAACAGGTTTTCACAATACAATTGAATGCACTGCACACCACTTTTAAAGTGATTTGGCAGGAGGGGGGGTAGGGGTGGGCGGGCGTGATGGTGCATGAAAACGCACGAAAGTGTAGGGGTTTAAGCGTCTGTAACTGTCTGTTGTACATATTTAAGAATGACAACGTATTCTACCAGGTGTGTGGGGAGTGGGTCTAGCCACGCGGAGATGCAACATCAACACAGTGCCACTAGGAGGTGACACAGACTCCTGGGTTCTACGTCATGATGGCACAATGTACCACAATGCAGAGCAGAAGAGTAAACTACCAGACATTCCTCAGGAAGGCGACATTTTGGTGAGTGTGTTTGGGAAGAGATTTATGTGCATCAGCATGAGTCTTAATTGGAGGAGGAGGGAGGTGGGGGTGAGAGTAATAAGATAATGATGAAAATGTAGTCAGTGTTCTCCGCACTGTTTTTCACTTAGCTGCATCCAGTTTTCATCTAGCCACTGTGGCGCTTTGATTAGCATTGTTGGCTGTAGGCTAAAAGATTGTGAGTTCAGTTCTCATCAGAGGCATTTATTTGTAGGTCCTGTGTGGCTCAGAATGGGTGTGGGCTCAAACAGGAAGAAGACTATAATCACACAGTTGAGTTTCATATACTGAATCGATGTATCTCGAAGAATGTTGCTGAAAGTTCCAGACTAAAACAGCAGGTTTCTATATCTGTTGGGCCTGGTTGATGTTGGGATATGTTACGAGAGGAAGCGTACTGTGCAGCCCTTTCATGCTGTCTCAGACCAGAATCAAACTCTATAGCTCGTATTCATCATCCTCTCCCTCACTGGTCATCTAAAAAGAAACATCCCCTACTCTATGGCCTTTCAGTCCCCTGCTGAAGTAATGAAGTACTGTCTGTCGATTTCGTCTTCATGTCCTGTCCTTGGTGTGTTTGTGCTGAGGTTATTAGATAGTCCATGGAGAGTATTGTTGAATGGACACAGTGGTGCCCTCTGGAGGGGGTGCCCTCTGGAGGGGGAGGTTTATTCTAGCTGGCTCTGCTGCTGAGCAGCTATTGTCATCATTAAATCTTTGTGCCCAGACCATTTTAGGAGAAAAAAGCATTCCCAGCTTGAAGGTTTTGAGAATTAAACAGCAAAATCAGTTGTTGCCCTGATGAAATATCAGTATTTTAAAGATTATCAAATGGAATATAATTAGATCTAGTTGCAAAGCGAGACGACTGCAGGCGGAAATCTAAACAAATCTTAAATAAATGTTGGCGAACCGCCCAGAGAACGTGGACAAACGAGTCACAAGACGAAACACAACGCGTTTCGACCTCTTAGGTCTTCATCGGGTGAGACATAAACGAATAAAACAACGAAAATTCACTTGCCTGATTGCGATCGCAATCAAGTGAATTTTTCGTTGTTTTATTCGTTTATGTCTCACCCGATGAAGACCTAAGAGGTCGAAACGCGTTGTGTTTCGTCTTGTGACTCGTTTGTCCACGTTCTCTGGGCGGTTCGCCAACATTTATTTAAGATTTGTTTGGAATATAATTAAACAATAACTACAAAACAAACAAACAAACCCTACTGTTTCACCCCACCCACCCACCCCCATCCCCTTTTTTCTCAAAAAAAAAAAAGATCTACCAGTATCCCTCATCTTACTATATATGTTTACTTCATCGCCACTATTATCACTATTATTGCCATCATTACCATTATTATCATGGTCATCATTACTATTTCAACTCCCATGATCCCCTCCTTAACGACCTCATTTTCATCCTACAGCCATTTTGCGCCGAATATGTGAAGATAAGTGGTTTCTCATTCTTCATTTTCATTGTCCTAAATGTTGTTTGTTTTTGCCTGAAGAAGACCAAAGAGGTCGAAATGCATTGTGTTCTGTCCTGTAATCTGTTTGTCTGTATCTGTGGCAGTAACTAACCCCTTGTCTTTTAAAATTTGCTTCATTTTCTGCCCTCAGTCACCTCGTTTTGAAATTAATTATCAAATGAAAGCAGCTGAAATTCTTTATGCTTGCTGATAGGTGAATATGTTGCATTGTTTTCAAATTTCAGGCTCTTTCATTTGTTCTTCTTTGTTAACAGTGTTTGGAAATTATTTTGTCAGCCTTATTTTTTTGTTGTCACCATCAAAGAGACTGAACAAAGTCACAGCAAACACGAGAAAGGCTTCTTTACAAGTGGAGTGAGGAGCAACAGTTTTTATTCTTTTAATGCTAAATCTGCTGTTTCAGAGTCAAAACTGAAATCAGCCTCACAGAAGATTTCATCTTTAGCTTGCCTGACAGTGTATTATGCTTGTTTCCCCATTTTGACTCCTCATGCGAAGAAAAAATAAATAAAACTGCTTCAAAGTAGCTATTGAATATTCAAGTCACCAGCAAGGAAGAAAGACTAAGCTCCCTTCCCTGTGAATTTTCATGCTGTGTTTAGCAAAAGTATGCAGGCATCGCCATCCGAAAATTGGCCTGCTGCAGGTGCTAAGGGGAGGTATTGTTTCAACAGATAATTTGTCAGTTGCAGGGTGGATTGAGTAAAAGGGCTGAGTAGATGGTTTCCTGTTATGTATTGATTCAAAACAGGCACCACTGAGCACTTCCAAAGTGATTCAACAGCAGTGCAGTGTCTCCTCTGGTGGACTGCCTTATCACAACCTGATACTGCTTGCTGTATGTGGACTGCCAGTGCGGGGGTTGTGATAAAACAATCATGGGTGTGATTGTGTGTGTTAGGAGGCGGAACCAGGAACAAGCAGCCAGGGAATAATGGTACAGGGAGGGGTTTGATAAATGTGACAGGTTAAAAGAAAAGCATTTCTTCAGAAGGCTACAGTACATTGGAGTAGCCGTGTGCTGGTGTTGGTGTGCAGGGCATCACTTACGACCATATAGAGATGAATTTTTTCCTGAATGGAATGCCTCTCTCCACCCCCTTCTTGGGCATCAAAGGCACAGTCTTCCCGGTTTTCTATGGTCAGTGGCTATTGATGTTGTTCTGTGTGTGTGTGTGTGTGTGTGTGTGTGTTTGATTGTGGGTGCATATGTGTTTGTGTGTGTGTGTGTGTGTGTGTGTGTGTGTGTGTGTGTGTGTGTGCGAGTGAGAGAGAGAAAGAGACTGTGTGTGTGTGTGTATGTGTGTGTGTGTATATGAGTGAGAGAGACTATGTGTGTGTGTGTGTGAGAGAGAGAAAGACTCTGTGTGCGTGTGTGTGTGTGTGTTTCTAAGTCTTTTCTTGTTTACTTATTCACTTTTTTTTATGTATTGAGCTGTGAGGCATGGTAACAGTAGTCTCATAGCTTAGGAGATGTGGTGTAATTTACGTTGAGTAGTATGCACACAATGATGCCTCATTGATGAAATTGAAATTATTTGTGCCATTGCACATTGTGCATGTATGTGTGTGTGGGTGCGTGTGCGCATACATGTGTATGTGTGTGTGTGTATGTGCATACTTGTGTGTGTTTCAGTGGACAATGGAGCAGTGTTGGACGTGCAGTTTGAGAAGTTTTACCACCAACCGCCCGGTGGTTACGACAGCATCATGATAGAACAGTCCCTTCTGTAAATAGACTGTCATCTTACCTCTTCTCACAGAGATAGGGGTCCCTTTTATAAAAAGACGATGATCACTTGGTGTTCAGCTGTGTTCATATCTGTCTGTGGACCAAAGGTCATGACCTCTGGGTTGTGGGTTGTCAACGGTCTTCTGACCATCGACATCTGGATGTCAACTAAGATTTTTGTCAGTCTCTGGGATTTTCCGTCATTAAAGTTATTGCATTGTAAAACAGCTTTTTTTTTTTTTAATTGACTTATGATGTATTGCATTGTTTTTGGTTGCTTTGTTTTTATGTTGTTTATGATGGTTTTGTATTTCTTGCTTCAAAACACTAAAACTCCCAAGGAAAGGTCTTTGGTTTGAGGATTTTTTTTTATAATTGATTTTGTATTTCTTGCTTCAGAACAGTGAAACTCCACAAGAAAGACCTGTGGTGTGAGGACTTGATTTGAGAAAAGTTTAATGTTTTTGTAAACCAGCTTTATCTCTCAGCAGATTTCCTTTAGGAACCCCCCCCCCCCCCCCCCCCCACCACCACCACCACCACACCCACTCCTAAAAAAAAACAAAGAAGAAAAAATCCACAAAAAGATAAAAGGCTGGATGAAAATCCCAGGGATTTTAACCAAAAGCACGGTCATCATTTAGTCAAGTCATCCACCAGACCACACCTGCCGTTGCTTCATCGACAGGTCATACACTGCACACATGGTAAGCTCGGAGCCTATTTCGTAAGGTAAGGAAGAAGCCCGTGTGTAGTGTAGAGAGAAGGGAGCATTGGAAAATTGTCACCAAATGTGAGCAATGGTAAATGTTCAGATGAACAGCAGTAAACAGACAGTGGAGTAGCAGTGATGAGATACATGCGCATTTGTGAACAAGTAGCTGGACAACAACAAATGAATGCTTGAGCAACAGCGCATAGCTAGCTGGGCAACAGTGAACAAATATGTGAGAACCTTATGAATAGCTGAGTAACAGCAAATGGAGAGGTGAGAAACAGCACAGAGACAGTTTGAAACAGTGAACAGATAGTTGAATAACAGCAAAGGATTTTTGTTGAGAATGAATACGCTCACAGCTGGATCATTTCAAACAGAAGGAACGGAAGATGATACCAAGGCATTCAGACAGAACGCAAACGCACACTTTTGGAGCATTTTGTCCACAATTTTCACATTGGATATACTTAATACAAGGTGCTGCTTAAAAACTGTACCTATATGTAAGTCTGCGTGTGTGTGCCCATGTCTTTTTGTCCAGTGATTACTTATAAAGAAACCAATGGTTGGTGCACATCACAGAGTGATAAAGTGAGGATGCTTTCCTTTTCAGGTTTTTTTTTTTCATTGTTGTTTTGTTTTTTTGTTTTGATTTATGAACAGCAAAATATGCAGGTAAATTAACTTATATCTCATGATTTTTTGTTAAAAAAGAAATGGCTCATCAATTAGATTTATGAACAGTATTAAATATTCGGGTAAATTACCAAATATATCATGATGTTTTGAAAATGGCACATCATTTAGATTTTTACTGCACGATTGTTTAGTTAGTGATGGTTGAGATTGGACACTTGTGTTTCATGGTTAGTTCATCCATGGTGTGTGTGCGTGTATGTTAGTGAGCGTGTGTGTGTGTTTTTCATTTTCACCACTTCATGGGTCATTTTCACATGTCAATCTCCATGCCAAAACAAATCTACCAGATGAATATAACCCACCTGTAAAAAATGGCTTGGTACCCTCATTAGATCATGATGTACTAGAGCAAAAGAAAATAAATCAAGTTCTGCTGATCAGTGGACTCGTGCTGTCAGGCAACAACCAAAGCAAAAAAATGAACTAAGCTCTTTTTTTTAGTGCATTAACTTTTTGGGGGGCAGTCAACAAAGAAGAAAGAAAAATAGCACATGTAAATACGAGCACATTGAATTTTATATATTTTGCTTAATACAAAAGACTCATTGATTCTTGGGAAGGGGTGGGCAGGAAGGGGAGAGGAGGGATGCTGGAGAGGAATAGTTTCAGTATTGTGCTGTTTTGATTTTTTTCCCCCAAGAATCCACTTGTGTTTTAACATTGATTTTTTATGTGTACCTAGTTTTGTTTTTGAATGTTCTTTGCTTTTTTTTAAGTCGTGGTTTGTGGTCTGCCCTGCCACAAACGATATGAACAGAATTGACTGCTTGAACTTGTAGAATTGTCTGTTTTTTACCTGCGAGGATTTAAGTTCTATGTGATTATATATATTTATTATTGCTGCTGCTTTCTTAGGGGTTTTTTTTTTTTGCATTTGTTTGTTTGTTCTGATGTGTACATTTGTATTAGCAAAATGATTGTTACTAAACTGAAGATGCTGCTGTGCTGCAGATGTCTGTCTGGTGACGTGGCCAGTTCATATGGGGTGGAAGAGGGAAGGAATGGGGAAATGTCAAAGGGAGGTAATAGGGATAGGGGTGGAGACATATGCATGGGTTACTGTTTGTGTGTGTGCAAGAGTACTGTAAATATTTGTGAATGGAGACAGAAGGACAAACGTGGAAAGAAAGTTAGCATTCTTATTTTCCGCCACACATCTTGAAAAAAAATATTGATGTAATGAACAACTCCTGTCATGAAACTATATAATATGGTGTTACAGTTTTGCTTGCTGTTATACATCAGTGGTTTATTCTGTGACTGAAGACAGGTGTGTCAAGAGTGCACAGACTTTCAAGATGCTCTCCAGGCAAGAAGGAAGCAGAGCCCCTCCTTACTTAATTCCTTTTTGACTGTGTGCCACAGTGACAGGTCTCCACTTGCACATCAGGACATATTCTGGCAGACGACTTCATTGCCTTTTCATCTGTTGAACTAACAGGAGACCATCATTTGGCTCATTATGACATGATAGGGACAAGGAGAGGGGTATGTTGCCCCGGATGTTCACTTTCTAATTCTGTGGTTTCTGTTCATCTTCCTTGCTATTTTACCTTCTTTTTTCTCATAATCTTGGACAAAGCTCACACATATGATGCTGCTGTTCTCAGAAAACTAGATTGTAAAGTTGTGTATCCTAGCCGCCCATTTTGTAGTGCAGTTCTGTTGATTACCTATAGATTCAGGTTTAAATTGATGTTCACTTGAGAGAGCTATGCTGCAACCCCTGCACATCAGAGGTGGAGACAGCTGCTGTAGCATTCCTTATGGCAGTGATCCCTTGGCCCTGGGGGCTCTTGAACCCATGGCCTATAACAGTAATAGATGTTAAAACACTCACGTGCTAGAAAGGTGTTCACTTTGAGGGAGGAAAACTCGACACAGAAATTTGCCTTGTCATTCACAAAGGAGTAAATGACCACAGTTCCGTTCTGTATACTGTCAGCTGACTTGGGCATCAAGTTTTGAATTAAATGGCTCTGAATTGAGCATGTCAGCAGACATTGCGAGTGAATCACGCTAGTGCTCCACAAAAACATTGGTGATTTCACTGCCCATCTGAACATGCCGTCTTTCTGGTGGCAAAACTGTCTGTGAAGTGTATGATTGGTATCCTTCCCTTCACACACACCCCCCCCCCCCCCCCCCCCCCTTCCTCCAGTGCTTCTTCTGAGATGGTTATATCCCAGTCTGCCATATCACCATTAGCAGCTGTTGAACCTGAATACAGGTTAACTTACTGCATTATGCTACCGTTTTAAAACTGGATGGCGGAACAAAACCATTGTGCATGAACGACCCGTGTAAGTGGATGCTTGTGTGGCAAGAGTTGAAACAAAGTATTCATTGCATTAACTGCGTTATGCCACTGTTCTTAAAATTGTGGATGGTGGAACGAAACCATGTTGCATAAATGACCTATGTAAGAGAATGATAGTACGGCAAGAGTTGGAACAGCAAGTATTCATTGCATTTAACACTGTGATTATACATCTACCAGCACACTCAACTCGGAGACATTTCATTCAAAACCCATTCTTTGTGAACATGGTCTTGCAGAAACATTTTGCTGTCTTTCTTGTCCAGCTGGTAAAAAAAAGTATAGTAAAGAAAGAAGTATGGAAAAAGGAAAGTAGACTTTCAGCTTATGTAAACGTGTTGTGCGGCTAGGTAAGGATGGAGTCAAGAGTGTCCTGGTTGTAGCTTCTGTGGTAGGCTGGGCTATAAACACTAGAACTTGGATTAGCGTGGGTGGGGAGATGTTACCAGTTTTCTGAACGTACCCACCCCCATTAAAAAAAAAAAAAAAAAAACCTTTCCGGCTTCCCATCACTTTGCCTTTCCTGCTCATCATTTTTTCTTTTTTGGATGAATGTACCTCCATCCTGTGGTGCATAGACCGTATTCCTCCAAGATGACGTAATCTGCTCTGTGTGTATGTGTGTGTGAGCGTGCATGCATTGCATGCATGTGTGCGAGAGTGTGTGTGTGTGCATGTGTGTACATGCTTCTGTTCATCTACGGCATGTCACATTTTTCATCTTACAATGTTTAATATGAAACGATCTGTGACTCTCCTGACACAAAGAAAGTTTACATGTTGTGCATGCATGCTTCCACATGCATGTGTATTCACAGTCTGTTATGTATTTGTTACCCTATGTACTTTGAAACAGTGTGCATGCGCACCTCTGTGTGTGTGTGTGTGGTGTTTGTGTGTTGCACATATGCAAAAAAATGTGAAAACCAGTTCGTTCTTTGGTGCAAGTGGGTGACAAATCAGTTGGCATAGCGTTGACATGTTTTGTTGATAGCGACATGTTTATGTGTTCATGTGCATGTCTTTTCGCATTCAAGAGATGGGTAGAATGAGAGATATTTTTGTGTTCATATGTTTTGAGGGGATATGCTGGAGTATCCTAGTCATTTGTTTCGTTTCAGTTTTAATTTCTCTCATTTTCCATTGGTGTTGATGCAGTGTTTCTAACCTGTTTATTAATTTGATCAAATTTAGCCTGTATACATTATTTTGGTGGCCATGAGGAAAGGTGCTTCATTAACAAATATTCATTATTATCATCATTATTCGCTGATGGCAGTAGCAGTATAGCACACCCAGTGAATGGACCCCTTAAAATGCAGCTGACTTTATTGGGCTTTTTATTTTTGATTACCTGGTTGTAAATGAAAAGGTGCAGGAAATACTTTGATTATGTGCACCAGATACAGAAATGCTTTGACATATTGCTGAATACCCCAGTTTTGGGAGGTGTTTTTTTTGTTTTTTGGGGGAGAGTATGGAGAAGGGTTAACAAGGTCTTGATTGGGGATTGGATGGGATGGTGTTTCAGGTGATACCTGTGCAGATCTGATTCTGTGAAAACATTTTTGATGGGCACTTTCCCACAGTGCATGGTCAGAACATTAGATGTGTGTCAATGCCAACATAGTATTCCTCAGCAGTGAACATATACTTTCAAAACTGATGCAAGATTTTTTTTTTTTCAAGAAAGGGTTGTGGATATCAAAATATACATTATTATTACAATTATTATCACTGTATGCAGGTATCATCTCTTATTGTTCTGCTGGTACATAAATAGAAGCCCTTCATTTGAATTGCTGACATATCAGTGACAATATCTGCATGCATGAAATTGTAAATGTTCAGACATTTTGAATTATTTTTAACACAGTTCATGGAAGTGTACATAGGAGATTGTATGTAGAGTGTAGCATTATTTGTACAGTTACTTTATCTCCATGTTAGCCAAAGTTTGTACCGTTATTTGTACCAGTTATTTTATCTTCATCATGTTGGCCAAAGAACCATGGGGAAGTAATTTCTTGATCAGCATGGAACAAAAAAAGCAAAAGAATGTCAGTTTGTAGCAGCTGCTCATAATCATTCCCTCCTTGGTGGCATTGCCCACCCTCACTCCCCACTCAGCTTATTCTAGCCATCACCAACACAGCCATATCCAGTTTGTCCTGTCACAGTCCCACCACCAGCTGTCAGCAGGGAGCCATCAGTGTGAAATCATTGTGATGAAACCTGCTAAGGGAGATGCCACATTGCTACTACTTTTGGTTGCTTTCTGCCCTCCACATGAAAGAAGTCTGTGGTTTTTGTTCGATGATTTTCAGCCGTTTTACATTTATTTTGGACCTTTCCTCTCTCTTCAATGATGCAAACCTCCTTTCAAATCAGATAATGTTGCCAGTGTATATTAACCTCAGCCAGCACCTTTAAAGACCTAGACATTCCCTGAACTTGCTTATTTACTGCCCATTAGGCCTTTGGCTCAAAGGACAGCAAAAAAGGTCCTGTTCTGAGCTTTCATCTGGACCATGCACCAGGTAAGTTTTGCGGCCATTAGTTTCCCTTCCATAGCACAACACAGTCAAGTGTTCAGGGCTCTTCCTCTTTTGCATGTTCCTTCTGGTATTCAGTGAAGGGCAGGTAGGGTAATAGTTTTCAGCTTTTCAGATGACATGTGCATCGTCTCATAACGATGTTTCTCATGCTCCCTTGCTTTATTTGATGAGAAGTCCCCATCAAAATCTGTACAGAGCAGAGTGAGAATGGTGCTGTGCCGTTTGCCAATCTCAAGTCGGAATTAGCAGGTCTCCACCCTAGTCTGTTGTGTAGTTGGTCAATAGGTCGGAATTAGCAGTTCTCCACCCTAGTCTGTTGTGTAGTTGGTCAATAGGTCGGAATTAGCAGTTCTCCACCCTAGTCTGTTGTGTAGTTGGTCAATAAGTCGAAATTAGCAGTTCTCCACCCTAGTCTGTTGTGTTGTTGGTCAGTAAGTCGGAATTAGCAGTTCTCTAACCCTAGTCTCTTGTGTTGTTGGTCAGTAAGTCGGAATTAGCAGTTCTCTAACCCTAGTCTGTTGTGTTGTTGGTTGATAAGTCGGAATTAGCAGTTCTCTAACCCTAGTCTGTTGTGTAGTTGGTCAATAAGTTGGAATTAGCAGCTCTCCACCCTAGTCTGTTGTGTATTTGGTCAGTAAGTCGGAATTAGCAGTTCTCTAACCCTAGTCTGTTGTGTTGTTGGTCAGTAAGTCGGAATTAGCAGTTCTCTAACCCTAGTCTCTTGTGTTGTTGGTCAGTAAGTCGGAATTAGCAGTTCTCTAACCCTAGTCTCTTGTGTTGTTGGTCAGTAAGTCGGAATTAGCAGTTCTCTAACCCTAGTCTCTTGTGTTGTTGGTCAGTAAGTCGGAATTAGCAGTTCTCTAACCCTAGTCTGTTGTGTTGTTGGTCAATAAGTCGGAATTAGCAGTTCTCTAACCCTAGTCTGTTGTGTTGTTGGTCAGTAAGTCGGAATTAGCAGTTCTCTAACCCTAGTCTGTTGTGTTGTTGGTCAGTAAGTCGGAATTAGCAGTTCTCTAACCCTAGCCTGTTGTGTTGTTGGTCAATAAGTCGGAATTAGCAGCTCTTCACCCTAGTCTGTTGTGTTGTTGGTCAATAAGTCGGAATTAGCAGTTCTCTAACCCTAGTCTGTTGTGTTGTTGGTCAGTAAGTCGGAATTAGCAGTTCTCTAACCCTAGTCTGTTGTGTTGTTGGTCAGTAAGTCGGAATTAGCAGTTCTCTAACCCTAGTCTGTTGTGTTGTTGGTCATAAAGTCGGAATTAGCAGTTCTCTAACCCTAGTCTGTTGTGTTGTTGGTCAATAAGTCGGAATTAGCAGTTCTCCAACCCTAGTCTGTTGTGTTGTTGGTCAATAAGTCGGAATTAGCAGTTCTCCAACCCTAGTCTGTTGTGTTGTTGGTCAATAAGTCGGAATTAGCAGTTCTTCACCCTAGTCTGTTGTGTTGTTGGTCAATAAGTCGGAATTAGCAGCTCTTCACCCTAGTCTGTTGTGTTGTTGGTCAATAAGTCGGAATTAGCAGCTCTTCACCCTAGTCTGTTGTGTTGTTGGTCAATAAGTTGGAATTAGCAGGTCTCCACCCTAGTCTGTTGTGTTGTTGGTCAATCAGTCGGAATTAGCAGTTCTCCACCCTAGTCTGACGTGTAGTTGGTCAATAAGTTGGAATTAGCAGTTCTCCAACCCTAGGCTGTTTTGTTGGTCAGTAAGTCGGAATTAGCAGTTCTCTAACCCTAGTCTGTTGTGTTGTTGGTCAGTAAGTCGGAATTAGCAGTTCTCTAACCCTAGTCTGTTGTGTTGTTGGTCAGTAAGTCGGAATTAGCAGTTCTCTAACCCAAGTCTGTTGTGTTGTTGGTCAGTAAGTCGGAATTAGCAGTTCTCTAACCCTAGTCTGTTGTGTTGTTGGTCAATAAGTCGGAATTAGCAGTTCTCTAACCCTAGTCTGTTGTGGTGTTGGTCAATAAGTCGGAATTAGCAGTTCTTCACCCTAGTCTGTTGTGTTGTTGGTCAATAAGTCGGAATTAGCAGCTCTTCACCCTAGTCTGTGTGTTGTTGGTCAGTAAGTCGGAATTAGCAGCTCTTCACCCTAGTCTGTTGTGTTGTTGGTCAATAAGTCGGAATTAGCAGGTCTCCACCCTAGTCTGTTGTGTTGTTGGTCAATAAGTCGGAATTAGCAGTTCTCCAACCCTAGTCTGTTGTGTTGTTGGTCAATAAGTCGGAATTAGCAGTTCTCCAACCCTAGTCTGACGTGTAGTTGGTCAATAAGTCGGAATTAGCAGTTCTTCACCCTAGTCTGTTGTGTTGTTGGTCAATAAGTCAGAATTAGCAGCTCTTCACCCTAGTCTGTTGTGTTGTTGGTCAATAAGTCGGAATTAGCGGCTCTTCACCCTAGTCTGTTGTGTTGTTGGTCAGTAAGTCGGAATTAGCAGGTCTCCACCCTAGTCTGTTGTGTTGTTGGTCAATAAGTCGGAATTAGCAGTTCTCCACCCTAGTCTGACGTGTAGTTGGTCAATAAGTCGGAATTAGCAGTTCTCCAACCCTAGGCTGTTGTGTTGTTGGTCAAATAAGTCGGAATTAGCAGTTCTCCAACCCTAGTCCGACGTGTAGTTGGTCAATAAGTCGGAATTAGCAGTTCTCCAACCCTAGTCTGTTGTGTTGTTGGTCTTGTGTTGTTGGTCAATAAGTCGGAATTAGCAGTTCTCCAACCCTAGTCTGACGTGTAGTTGGTCAATAAGTCGGAATTAGCAGTTCTCCAACCCTAGTCTGTTGTGTTGTTGGTCAATAAGTCGGAATCAGCAGTTCACAGACCCAAGAGTGCTGTGCAGTTGGGTCGGTCTAAGAAGTGGCATGCAATGGCAGGCAGAAGGATGCAGTGAGGGTCCCTGTCACTTGGAAGGGAAGGGTCCTGGCAGCAGGGTAGCCGTCAAGGGCCATTTCCACCAGCTGCCTTCAGGGCTGCTGGGTGGTCTTGTCTT
Organism: Conus canariensis; assembly: GCA_033310375.1. NCBI lineage: Eukaryota > Metazoa > Mollusca > Gastropoda > Neogastropoda > Conidae > Conus > Conus canariensis. The sequence continues at coordinate 36,892,346 of CM065732.1, forward strand.
CAGTCTGGAGTCAGGGTCAACACGAATGTCACAAGGGCACTTAACTTCTCAAAGGCACCCAACTTGTTGACAGATACCAGAAGTGGCAGTAAGTCCAGTTCCTAGTTCTCTCCTCTCACCTTCTCTCATAACCCCCCTCCCCACCCCCACCCCACCCTTTCTCCCATTTACTGACCCCTGTGGCAAGTATGAGCTGTTTATCATCGAGTGATGCCGACAAGCAGATTTTTCTTTAAAGTTGGAGCAAAGATAATTAAGACATTTGCAGCATCTCTCTCATCAATCAAACAAATGGTGGATGTTTTGAACATCTTTCCCAAGAAAAGTAAATTCTTTTTGAGTGTGTGCGCATATTTGTGTTTTGAAGAGTGATATCAGAATACATTGCAAATCTGGCACCGTGCCCAACCCCCACACCTCCCATGCTCTTGCATAAACAAATGGGGGTAAGCAGATCTATTTATTATGACATGTATTTTCTGGGAATATGTACCCTTGGGATCATTATGTTGGGATGTACTCTGTATCATATCAGTTCCCTTAATGTCATTACATTATAGACTGCTAATAATGCTAATGTTATTTGCAACAACACCTTGTCAATTCTGTGCAACCATCAACCTGTTGGTTTATGCATGAGACAGGAATGTCAATATGAGTCAGGTCAAAAAAGTCTGTGTTTGTGTCATTTGGAGTGTTTAGTATGTGTGAAATGGGTAAGAGGTGTAGTATGTTACTTGATGCTATCAAACGGTGTTAGTCTTAAATGGCAAGTGGATGACTTTGTCATCTTTTGTTAAAACCAAATTTAGTTGTCTGCTGTTGAATATGTTTGATCCATGTATTTGACTTACATTTTACCATGCCCAGAAACCACCCATGAATGGTTTGAATGCGTTAGTCGGCTCAGTAGGCAAACACTCCAAATATTTGACTGCATGCTCCTCAGACATAATGTCACGCACAAAAGAGTTGAAAACTCCCTAAATCTCCATTACAACAATGCAATTATAAGGCTGTCTTCTTTTTTTTTTTCTTTTTTTTTTTTTGCTGTCCCAACCTCTGCGCGACTTCAGAGGCAGTGCACCCACGCCGCTCATTCCGACACTCCATCCACAGCCACAGCCCGGTCGGCCCCGCCGCAGCCCCGGCACCGGCAATCCACTCGGAGCAGTCAATATCAAGTCATCAAGAGGCAACCCACCGGAGGAGACACTGCACTGCTGCCGAGTCACTTCGGTGGTGTTCAGTGGTGCCTGTTCTGATCTAACATGTGCAGGACACCACCTACTAAGCCCCCTACTGACGACAATAATTGCTTAGTCGCGGAGCCGGCATGAGTGAGCTCTCCCTCTGGAGGGCGCCACCACGTCCGTCCAACAACAGCCCCCATGGACTCGCCGATACCGGTGACCCCGACAGAACCAAACCAAGACCACAGATGTGGAGAGCATATCGAAATTGAGGTCACCATGAGAGCAGGGCATGAAGGGCCACAGAACTTGAGACATTTTTTTTAATGCTGATCAATGAGAATGAGGATGATTAAGATGATGCTACAGATTTCCATTTCGGTCTGAGACTACATGACAGGGCTGTACTCTACGCTTCCTTTCATAATATATCCCTGCGTCAACCAGGCCCGAGAGATACAGGCACCTGCAGTGTTGGTCAGGAAATTTGAGCAACACTCTCAGAAACGCATCCATTAAGTGGATGAAACTCGACTGTGTGGTCCCAGTCTTCCCAACTGAGTCCGCAACAAACTCAACTCTGGGTAGGAGCTGGTCGGGGCAGAAAAACCCACATGACTCTGATGGGATTCGAACCCACGACCTCCCAGCCGGGAGTCCGTGACGCTAACCACTTCGCCACAGTGGCTGGTAGACTGTCTTCTTTTTGCTGTTGCCAATTATTGTTCACCAGACTTTCCAATCTTTTCTACAATGGATGATCACAGATACACACGCTTTTTACTTAGCCTTCTCAATTCTTAAAAAAAGATAGAGTGGAGATCACTGTGCATGCATTTTTGTCTGTCTGTAATACATACAGGTAGGGGTAGTGATTACTGTCCAAATGTTCATTTCAGATAGAGAACAGAAGCAACCAATTTTAAAAGAAACAGGACTCCAACGCATGCCATCAAATTGCTCGTTCTTTTTTTTTTCTCTATGCAACAATAATACTTGCACCAGAACATTCACAAGTTAAAAAACAAACAAACACAAAAAAAGGAAACATAACAGCAATGATGGATAAAAAAAATGTAAAAGGCAAACTTGCCGACTTTCTCAGTCATCAACATTACATACACACCTGCACACCCACTGACTCACAGACGGACAGCACATACAAACAGCACAAGGTGGCTAACATGAGGCAGACTGCAATGATGTGAAAATTGAACAAGAGTGTTTCTGCTGAAACTTCACTCTACACAGCAAACCCGCCACTTGTATACAGCAATCACAGGATACTGTCCCATTGGCAGTAGTAAACTGGACTGAGGATGAAATGACAAAGGCAGCACTACATCAGACCTGTTTACACATACAATTTTGCCGTATTTTGTACACATGTTTGGCGAAAATTTGATGAATACTTATAATGAACATGACAAAATAATGACAAATCTAGAACGAAGTTTTTAAGCAGTACTTGCACTTGTGGAGTTAACCGCATTGGCTTCTCGTGTGCTTTGACCAAAGAGTGACAACTCTCGCTATGTCTTGCATATAATATCATGTCTGGCTGTGCACAAGGCTTTGACAACATAACAGTATTGTTGGAACAATAATGGGGACTTTTCAGGCCTTGAAATATAAAAGAAAAAAAACTGGCGAAAGAACATGAATCTGTGCCAAAGTGTGCTGATGAATCGAGTTTGAAAGTATTTTGTATTGGGAGAAACTATTTCCACTGTAGGAGCTGGAAGATCAGGAATGCCTCTGCCCTCTGCTGTGTGATGGCAGGCTAAAACAAATCCAATCCCTCAGCACCCACCCCACCCCCAATCTTTCACAATTGCAGTTTTAAGGAAAACATGTCTACCACATACTAACATATACCCCTCAAATTTAGCTAAGAATATCAATCAAAAAGAAAGAAAGAAAATAAAAAACAAAGCACAGTGAACTTCTGAACTCTCACACTGGTTTGTTAATAATCAAGCACATGTTGCACAGCATGCTTGAGTTCAAAACTGTCCTCCAGTGACAGAAATATACATAATGACAATTCTCATTGTAGACTGATGCTGTCCAATTACATTTCTTCTTCTATTTAGTAAGACTGCAAAATCTGTAAATGTTGGGAGGTGTTGGTCTTTTGAACTTTTCAGATGAATATGAGTATATCCACGTTTTCTTAGTTCAAAATGTATCAGGGATACAAAGTAACATCAAAACTCTGAATTTTCATATCGTGTCCTTTGCACACATACTGTTTCAGATGAAAACCCAGTTGTCCACAGAAGTACATCAAACCCCCTTCTCACTATGCACACACACACACACACACACACACATACACACACACACACACACTGACATGTTCTAACACACACACACACACACACACAAACTCGCACACTACACACACACACCCTTGGTCCAATATCACTTCAAGCATACATGTTGAAATAACAAACAAACTGAAAAGCACCCTCACAAATGATGTAGACATAACAGCCTCTTTTAAGTTCCATGAAAGAGATTGCAGAGGAGAACAGAGATACAACATGACGATGGCAACAAACAACTGACCAGTGAAGACACAGAATTAAACAACACAGTCACACCTCCCCATGCACTAGGACAGGATGGCCGCCAGAGGTGGAAATGGGTTGGCTTTGCTGACGACCAACAGTTTGTGAGTCTCCGAGATGTAGCCCTTGATATAACCCTGAAAACACAATGACAATGTCAGTTTTAGATAAAGCCCTTCATACAGTCATGAAAACAAGATTAAGGTGTCGGAGATAAAGCCTTTGATACAGACCTGAAAAAACAACGTCAGTCTTAGATATGGCCATGAAAACATTACAAGTAGGTTGTCGGAGATCAAGCCCTTGATATGGTAATGAAAACATAACAAATAAGGTGCCGGAGATGATGCCCAGCCCTGAAAAAGAACAACAGAGTTGGTCTTTGAGATACAGCCCTCGATACAGCCCTACAAACAAAAACAGGGTGTCAGTCTCTGAGATGTAGCCCTGGATATAGCTCTAAAAACCAGTACTACGGTGTGTCAGCCTCTGAGATATAGCTCTAAAAACCAGTACTACGGTGTGTCAGCCTCTGAGATGTAGCCCTTGATACAGCCATATACTATAGTCATTTGTCTTTCACATCATGCCACAATCAAACACATACATCAAGATTTGGACTTTGTGAGAGCTTATTTTTGACATGGCTTTGTGTTATGGGTACAGCTTTTCAGAAAATGGGTCCGGTGAATGTATACAATGTCATGTGGGCTTTTTTTTACTTTCAAACATTGTTTGTCCCCATTCTCACACACTTCTTGGGCTTCATTTGTTAAGAAACATGATGACTGATTAACAAGACAGAAAGTGAACTCCAAGATATACATTGACCAATAAAAACTCGATTTTGACCCAAAGTTGCCCTGGCACTGGGCAGTGTCACAGTCTAGTACAATATAGACTACACACTCAGCTGTGACTGTCCAAGTGATAGGAAAATTAATTCTTTTATCTTCATTTTAATGCACCTTTAAGTGCAATAATTCATTACCTGAAAGAAAACTAATTTTCTGATTGATTACCTGAAAGGGGTTCACTGCAAAGCAACAGTCCCATATTATTGACCACCTGAAAGGGGTACACTGCAAAGCAACAGTCCCATATTACTGACCACCTGAAAGGGGTACACTGCAAAGCAACAGTCCCATATTATTGACCACCTGAAAGGGGTACACTGCAAAGCAACAGTCCCATATTTCACCACAGTGTGTCGCATATATACGTCCATCATACAGTCTACGTGCTGGAAAAGACCCCTGTGTTCTTCCTGATGTTTACAAGTCGTAGAGAAATTGCACAATACTACAAAGTGTCACACCTGTCTGCAGTTGTGACCAAGCGTGTGCAAGCCTGTGTGTGCGTGTGTTTTCATCTCACCTCAAAAATCTGGTTGGCGACAATGCACTGCGTCTCGTCATCATCCACATCCTCCACCTGCATGACATAGATCCAGTCAATCTCACGCAGCATTTTTACCTACCTCTCCTTCTTTCACTCAACTGTTTTCCCTCTTGTCTTCCTTTTTTCCCTCTCTTTCCCTCCCCTGCTCTCTTTCAAAGTGTTTTCCCCTCTTTCTCTCTCTTTCCCTTCCTCTCTCTTTCTCTTTCTATCACCTTTCTTTCTCTTTCCCTTCTCTCTCACCTACCATCCCTCTTCTCCTCCTCTTTCTTCTTCTCTCTTCCTACCGCTCTCTCTCTATTTTCTCTTTCTCTCTCTCCCTCAAACATTCATGGCAGGGAAAAGGAGTGGGAAGGACAGGGAGGAGGTTTGTCAACAACATATTAACCAAGGCAGTTGGTTAAATACCAGGTGCATGACTGGAGTCTTGTACTGGGTTTTTTTTTTTTCTCCCTCTTCACTCAAACTTTAGGTGTTAGCCTTCACAGAGCTTGTCTTTCCAATGTCTCTTTATATAGTATACACTATGCACATTGAATAACATAACCAAATGTAACAAGGGAGAGGTATGTTTGTTTTTTTTTTCCATTTAGCGGTCTCATTCCTTTAGCTTCCATGAACTGCCCCATCCCCACCCAATTATTCCCATGATTCTTTTCTTGGGCTTGATATTGGTCAAACACAAAAAGGAAAAACTCAAATGAGAAATGCTCCTGTAAAAATGAACTCAGGAGGTGGGATGGGGGTTGAGTGGAAGGTCTGGGGACATGCCCCCTTGGAAAAATTATGCAAAAAGAAAAAAAAGCAAACATCTATGCAATGTGATGCACAGTAGGCATCACATTGTACTTCCTGATAGCCTTTTGTAATGGTAAATCCCTTCTGCCATTAATATTATCACTTTTTTAAACTTTCCTAATGAGAAGGTAACTTGTAGGGGAGAAAGAATTTATGATGGAGGAAATTATCTGAACAGCTGAGAATTTTAACCTTTTCACAACGCGCCGTGCGATGGTGACAGCAATTCAGTCGACCTGTTCACGACAAGCCGTTCCATGGTGATGGCAGCACTGCTGTACTCCCTGGATGTGCTGTGCCTCCATGATGGCACAACTATACAAAAAATCCCCTGTTCCCTCTCTTCGCATTTTGAGAAGCGATAAGGGATGCAGCTGCTCTAAACATTTGGAACAGGGTTCTAGCCACTGGAAGGGTAAGTTTACATGCACTAGCGATGACAATTGTGACCCCAGAGTAGTCCAAACAAAGAGACCTGTCTGGCACTGGGAATTTCTGTAAACGGCACGTGTGGAATTTCCTGCCTCGCCAACATATCAGGCAGAAGAAGAATGACATGAGCTGTTAGAACTGGTTCAGCAAAGCAGTTCAGAGGATGAGGGGTATACAAGTTTATCAAAAAGAATCTGAGCTTGATTTATTTGCTCTGTGTATTTTACTTTTATATGTCGTGTCATCTGAAGCCAAAACAGTGAACAGCATGCACAGTGTGCAATGATTTATTTTCATTTTCTATATATTTTTTTTCACTTGGATTACACATATTGAATACCACAGGCTTTCTCTGCATCTGTTCAAAGTAAGAGCGAAATTTTATGCCCCTTTTCTTCCTCATTTGCTGTTGTCATACTAACCAAACAAATGTAAAGAAGATTGTGGTCTCCTACGTTTTACTTACGTTGTTTCTGTAACTGCAGCATTGCTATTTTACTCAAAATATATTTAAGTCTATGCTCATTGCAAAGTTCGTGCTTTACCCTTTCCGTTGATATATAACAATTGCTTGTTAGGTTTATATTAGGGGTCATAAAATAAAATCAAAAAGTGCGAAAATCACACATCCACAACGGTTGTAAGCACGTGCAGTGCGCGTGTCTGCAGGGAAGTGACGTTGCTGTGCCGTGCCCGTTGTAAAGCATCAAGGCCTGGCTCATTCTGGCCTTCTCATACCTAGCCACACCCAAAATAGTCCAGTTGCAGCCCCTAGCATTGGCAGACCACAGGGAGCAGTTAGTATCAGGTCGTCATAACGCTAGCAATTAGAAAAGAACTTCAATTGTTGCCGAGTCTTTTCTGAGGAGTTCAGTGGTGCCTGCTAAACCAAGCATCACAGAGGAATCTGCTGTAACGTTTCCCTCACACACACACCCGCCCACCTGCTCACCCACCTGCACTCATGCATGCATACACGCACACACACACCTGCATCATTCTGAGAGCTGTGGTGAAGGACAGGATGGGGATGTGATGTTTCTTCTCCAACACCAAATACCTGAACAAACAAACAAACACCAGGCCATAGCTTCCAAAACCCGAACAAATGACTAAACACCTGAACAAAACAACAAACACTTGAACAAAGCATCAAATACCTGAAAATAAAAACTGTACAAGGCATCAAATACCTGAACATGACATCAAACAACTGAAAAAGGCATCAAATACCCAAACAAACACTAAACATCTGGAGCAAGGCATCAAGCACCTGCACAGAAGAACAAACACTTCAACAAGTCATCAAATACCTAAACAAATCACAAAACCTGACGAGAGCCTGGAAAAGAAGTTTTTGTTGTGCAGTCTTGCTGACACACAGATCTACTGACCAATAAACGCACATGGAGACATCTTCTCCCTAGTGGAAACAACAAACAAACAATCAAAAAGGCATCACAAAACTGTAGAAAAAGAAAGCCAAGGTCACTCACACTTTCTTGAAGAGATTCCTGTAGGTGATCTTCTTCAGCTTCTCCAGGATCAGGTAGATGCCGCAGCGGATGAAGAATGCCTCATGTTTCTCTAATGCTTCATTCAGCTGGAGCAGGTTACCTGAACTGCACAACACAGCAGGGCAAGACACAGCAGCAGCTGGTGAACAGAACACCACACACATGAACACAGCATCCAATACCTGAGCAAAACACTAATGCCTCAATAAAACACCAACCACAGCATCCAATACCTGAGCAAAACACTAATGCCTCAATAAAACACCAACCACAGCATCCAATACCTGCACAAAAGACCAGAACTGCCTGAATCACACCTCCCCCCCCCCCCCCCCCCTTTCTCTTCAGGGAGAAGGAACATGTGTGCAGATGCTGATAATTTAGGTGAACAACAATTTTGCTCTAACTCACATTGTGAAATTTAGTGGGTTTTCCTTTGACCCGGAACTGATGTCACACCAAAGCAAACGACAACTGTGAGGGGAAAAAAGAATACCCATAATCAATAAATCCATGACACACACCCACTCACTCACTCACAAACACACACACACACACACACACACACACGCACACACACACACACACACACATGTACACAGACTCACTCACATGCACACACACACACACACACCACACACACACACACACACACACACACACACACACATGTACACACACACACACACACACACTCGTACACAGACTCTCCACACACACACACACACACACACACACACACACACACACACACGTACACAGACTCACACACACACACACACACACACACACACACACACACACACACACGTACACAGACTCACTCACATGCACACACACACACACACACACACACACACACACACACACACACACACACACACACACACACACACACATGCACACAGACGCACTCACAATGCCTGCTCATACTTGGTTCAACCAGTAAACCTGAAGGCCATTCGGGAGAGCACAGACCACCACCACAGTCAAACAGATTCTACCTTTAATCCAGATTTGCACCCACATTTCAAAAGTTGATTCTTGGGCCACATTTTGTCTTACCACCAGGTTTCCTTCCTAATGGTTAGCTTGTTTTCATTCAACACCCATCTTGCGCCAATTTTGAGAAGCGATAGCTCGTTCTTCATTTTTATTGTCCTGAACGTTGTTTGTCTTACCTGAAGAAGACCTGAGAGGTCGAAACACGTTGTGTTTTGTCTTGTAATTTGTTTGTACATGTTAATTGGTGGAGTTACTTTAAATTCCTTTTAAAATTTACTGGTTATGAAGTTTTTGCATAATCTTGCTGAGACCAGTCAGCTGACGCCAGAGAAAACAAGACCTCTGCTTTGAGGCAATGATGAATAACAAGGGTAGTTTTATACCTGAAGATACTCAACCAAAATGTCCATGAATCCCAACAGGTTGACAAGTGATTACTCCATTATTTCGCTAACTAAATGTTGGGTTCTTCCCAAAATTCTGTCAACCTCAAATTGACCGAATTATACTCCTCTCAGTTTCAGGAGAAAGCAACTTCACTGTATTTCCTTTTCTTTTTTTTTTCCCCACTCACGCCACAGCTTTCGTGATGTCAGCAAACTGGAGGAGATCATATTTGCGCAGCAAGTCCTGCCTTGGCATGTGACCCTGGAACAACACCAGACAGCCTGGTAAATAGTGCAGAAAGTGGAACAACATCAGACAGCCTGGTAAATAGTGCAGAAAGTGGAACAACACCAGACAGCCTGGTAAATAGTGCAGAAAGTGGAACACCACCAAACAGCCTGGTAAATAGTGCAGAAAGTAGAACAACACCAGACAGCCTGGTAAAGTGCAGAAAGTGGAACAACATCAGACACCCTGGTAAATAGTGCAGAAAGTGGAACAACATCAGACACCCTGGTAAAGTGCAGAAAGTGGAACAACACCAGACAGCCTGGTAAATAGTGCAGAAAGTGGAACAACACCAGACACCCTGGTAAATACTGCAACATCAGACATCCTGGTAAATACTGCAGAGAGTGGAACAACATCATACAGCCTGGTAAATAGTGCAGAAAGTGGAACAACATCAGACACCCTGGTAAATAGTGCAGAAAGTGGAACAACACCAGACACCCTGATAAATGGTGCAGAAAGTAAAACATCAGACAGCCTGGTAAACAGTGCAGAAAGTGGAACAACATCAGACAGCCTGGCAATTAGTGCAGAAAGTAGAACAACATCAGACAGCCTGGCAATTAGTGCAGAAAGTAGAACAACATCAGACAGCCTGGTAAATAGTGCAGAAAGTGGAACCACATCAGCCAGCCTGGTAAACAGTGCAGAAAGTGGAACAACAGACAGCCTGGTAAATAGTGCAGAAAGTGGAACAACATCAGACAGCCTGGTAAATAGTGCAGAAAGTAGAACATCAGACAGCCTGGTAAATAGTGCAGAAAGTGGAACAACATCAGACAGCCTGGTAAATAGTGCAGAAAGTGGAACAACATCAGACAGCCTGGTAAATAGTGCAGAAAGTGGAACAACACCAGAAAGCACGATAAATAGTGCAGAAAGTGGAACAACACCAGAAAGCACGATAAATAGTGCAGAAAGTGGAACAACACCAGAAAGCACGATAAATAGTGCAGAAAGTGGAACAACATCAGACAGCCTGGTAAATAGTGCAGAAAGTGGAAGAACATCAGACACCCTGGTAAATAGTGCAGAAAGTGGAACAACACCAGAAAGCACGATAAATAGTGCAGAAAGTGGAACAACATCAGACAGCCTGGTAAATAGTGCAGAAAGTGGAACAACATCAGACAGCCTGGTAAATAGTGCAGAAAGTGGAACAACATCAGACAGCCTGGTAAATAGTGCAGAAAGTGGAACATCAGACAGCCTGGTAAATAGTGCAGAAAGTGGAACAACACCAGACAGCCTGGTAAATAGTGCAACATCATACAGCCTGGTAGAGTGCAGAAAGTGGAAACACACAGACCACCTGGTAAGGTGCAGAAAGTGGAACAACATCAGACAGCATGGTAAATAGTGCAGAAAGTGGAACAACACCACACAGCCTGGTAAATAGTGCAGAAAGTAGAACAACACCAGACAGCCTGGTAAATAGTGCAGAAAGTGGAACCACATCAGACAGCCTGGTAAATAGTGCAGAAAGTGGAACACCAGACAGCCTGGAAAATAGTGCAGAAAGTGGAACCACATCAGACAGCCTGGTAAATAGTGCAGAAAGTGGAACACCAGACAGCCTGGTAAATACTGCAGAAAATGGAACAACATCAGACAGCCTGGTAAATAGTGCAGAAAGTGGAACAACACCAGACAGCCTGGTAAATAGTGCAACATCAGACACCCTGGTAGAGTGCAGAAAGTGGAACAACACCAGACAGCCTGGTAAATACTGTAACATCAGGCAGCCTGGTAAATAGTGCAGAAAGTGAAACAACATCAGACAGCCTGTTAAATAGTGCAACATCAGACAGCCTGGTAAATAGTGCAGAAAGTGAAACAACATCAGACAGCCTGTTAAATAGTGCAACATCAGACAGCCTGGTAAATAGTGCAGGAAGTGAAACAACATCAGACAGCCTGTTAAATAGTGCAACATCAGACAGCCTGGTAAATAGTGCAGAAAGTGAAACAACATCAGACAGCCTGTTAAATAGTGCAACATCAGACAGCCTGGTAAATAGTGCAGAAAGTGAAACAACATCAGACAGCCTGTTAAATAGTACAACATCAGTCAGCCTGGTAAATAGTGCAGGAAGTGAAACAACATCAGACAGCCTGGTAAATAGTGCAACATCAGACAGCCTGGTAAATAGTGCAGAAAGTGGAACAACATCAGACAGCCTGGTAAATAGTGCAACATCAGACAGCCTGGTAAATAGTGCAGAAAGTGGAACAACATCAGACAGCCTGGTAAATAGTGCAGAAAGTGGAACAACACCAGACAGCCTGGTAAATAGTGCAGAGAAGTGGAACAACATCAGACAGCCTGGTAAATAGTGCAGAAAGTGGAACAACACCAGACAGCCTGGTAAATAGTGCAGAAAGTGGAACAACATCAGACAGCCTGGTAAATAGTGCAGAAAGTGGAACAACACCAGACAGCCTGGTAAATAGTGCAGAAAGTGGAACAACATCAGACAGCCTGGTAAATAGTGCAGCAAGTGGAACAACACCAGACAGCCTGGTAAATAGTGCAGCAAGTGGAACAACACCAGACAGCATGGTAAATAGTGCAACATCATACAGCCTGGTAAACAGCCTGGTAAATAGTGCAGAAAGTGGAATAACATCAGATAGCCTGGTAAATAGTGCAACACCAGACAGCCTGGTAAATAGTGCAGAAAGTGGAACAACATCAGACAGCCTGGTAAATAGTGCAGAAATTGGAACAACAACACCAGACAGCCTGGTAAATACTGCAGAAAGTGGAATAACATCAGATAGCCTGGTAAATAGTGCAGAAAGTGGAACAACACCAGACACCCTGGTAAACAGTGCAGAAATTGGAACAACACCAGACAACCTAGTAAATAGTGCAACATCAGACAGCCTGATAAATAGCGCAGAAAGTGGAACAACACCAGACAGCCTGGTAAATAGTGCAGAAAGTGGAACACCACCAGACAGCCTGGTAAATAGTACAACATCAGTCAGCCTGGTAAAAAGTGCAGAAAGTGGAACAACATCAGACAGCATGGTAAACAGTGCAACATCAGACAGCCTGGTAAATACTGCAGAAAGTAGAACAACACCAGACAGCCTGGGAAATAGTGCAGAAAGTGGAACGACATCAGACAGCCTGGTAAATAGTGCAGAAAGTGGAACAACACCAGACAGACTGGTAAATAGTGCAGAACGTGGAACAACACCAGACAGACTGGTAAATAGTGCAGAAAGTGGAACAACACCAGACAGACTGGTAAATAGTGCAGAACGTGGAACGACATCAGTAAGCCTGATAAATAGTGCAGAAAGTGGAACAACATCAGACAGCCTGGTAAATAGTGCAGAAAGTGGAACAACACCAGACAGACTGGTAAATAGTGCAGAAAGTGGAACAACACCAGACAGACTGGTAAATAGTGCAGAAAGTGGAACAACATCAGACAGCCTGGTAAATAGTGCAGAAAGTAGAACACCATACAGCCTGGTAAATAGTGCAGAAAGTGGAACAACATCAGACAGCCTGGTAAATAGTGCAGAAAGTAGAACACCAGACAGCCTGGTAAATAGTGCAGAAAGTAGAACAACACCAGACAGCCTGGTAAATAGTGCAGAAAGTAGAACAACACCAGACAGCCTGGTAAATAGTGCAGAACGTGGAATAACACCAGACAGCCTGCTAAGCAGTGCAACATCAGACAGCCTGGTAAACAGTGCAACATCAACATCAGACAGCCTGGTAAACAGTGCAACATCAGACAGCCTGGTATACAGTAACAAAAGTGGAACTACACAAGACAGTCTGATAACAGCAAGTTGAACACCACAAGATAAACAAGTTGAACACCACAAGATAAACAGCAAGTTGAACACCACAAGATAAACAGCAAGTTGAACACAAGAAGATAAACAGCAAGCTGAACACCACAAGATAAACAGCAAGTTGAACACCACAAGACAATCTGATAAACAGCAAGCTGAACACCACAAGACAGTCTGATCAATAGAAAGTTGAACACCACAAGACATTCAGTCTGATCAATAGAAAGATGAACACCACAAGACAGTCTGATAAACAGCAAGTTGAACACCACAAGATAAACAGCAAGTTGAACATCACAAGACAGTCTGATCTATAGAAAGTTGAACACCACAAGACAGTCTGATCAATAGAAAGTTGAACACTGACAGTCTGATCAATAGAAAGTTGAACACCACAAGACAGTCTGATCAATAGAAAGTTGAACACCACAAGACAGTCTGATCAATAGAAAGTTGAACACCAAAAGACAGTCTGATCAACAGCAAATTGAACACCACAAGACAGTCTGATCAATAGAAAGTTGAACACCACAAGACAGTCTGATCAATAGAAAGTTGAACACCAAAAGACAGTCTGATCAATAGAAAGTTGAACACCACAAGACAGTCTGATAAACAGCAAGTTGAACACCTCAAGACAGTCTGATCAACAGAAAGTTGAACACCATAAGACAGTCTGATCAATAGAATGTTGAACACCACAAGACATTCAGTCTGACCAATAGAAAGTTGAACACCACAAGACATTCAGTCTGATCAAATAGAAAGTTCAACACCAAAAGACAGTCTGCTCTATAGAAAGTTGAACACCACAAGACAGTCTGATCAACAGAAAGTTGAACACCACAAGGCAGTCTGATCAATAGAAAGTTGAACACCACAAGACAGTCTGATCAATAGAAAGTTGAACACCAAAAGACAGTCTGATCAATAGAAAGTTGAACACCACAAGAGAGCCTGATCAATAGAAAGTTGAACACCAAAAGACAGTCTGATCAATAGAAATTTGAACACCAAAAGACAGTCTGATCAATAGAAAGTTGAACACCACAAGAGAGCCTGATCAATTGAAAGTTGAACACCAAAAGACAGTCTGATCAATAGAAAGTTGAACACCAAAAGACAGTCTGATCAATAGAAAGTTGAACACCACAAGAGAGCCTGATCAATAGAAAGTTGAACACCAAAAGACAGTCTGATCAATAGAAAGTTGAACACCACAAGACAGCCTGATCAATAGAAAGTTGAACAACCACAAGACAGCCTGATCAACAGCATAAAGAGTAATAGAAAGTTAAACAGTGCAAGACAGCTGGATTAAGAACAAGCTGAAGAACATAATGCAATGGGATGAAGAAAAAGCTAAATGACACAAAACATTTACATCAAGCTGAAGAATACAAGACAGTCAGACAAACAGAGTGGACAGAAGACAATCAGATCAATATCAAGCTGACCAATACACAAAAGTGTCATCAATAACAAGCTGAATAACACAGGACAGCTTAACAGCAAGTTCATCACAAAACTGTCTTATAAGCCACAAGTTGAACTACACAAGTCAATGTGATCTAAAGCAAGTTGACCATTACATACAAGACAATTATATCAATATGTCGAAAACCACAAACCAGTGAGACCAACACAATGTTGAACACATAAGAGTACGATCATCAACATGTAAACATAAGACAAGACAGTGAGATCAACAAACAGAACACCACGAGACAATGTGATCGAAAGTGAATTTAACACCTCAAAACACACAGATCAAGAACAAGTTGAACACCATTATGCAGGTCGACAAAGAACAAAGGCAGGTAAGATCCATCTTACCATCATAGCATTCTGACATGGACAAGTTGGGTGAGGTTGATCTTACCAAAGCATTCTGACAGGGATGAAGACACATGAGGTCCACCTTACCATAGCATTCTGACAAGGATGAAGACACATGAGGTCCATCTTACCATATTCTGACAGGGATGAAGACAGAGGGGTCCACCTAACAAGAGCATTTTGACAGGGACAAAATCGATGAGGTTGATGGTACAACAAGCAATTCTACAGGAATGAGGCAGATAAGGTAGATCTTACCAGAAGCATTTTAACAGGGAAGAAATTGACTATACAAGAACCATTCTGACTGGGACCTGTAAATGAGGTAGATCTTATAGGAGCATTCTGACAAGGACATATGGGCTATCTTACCGTAGCATTTAAACAGGGAAGAGAGAAACTTTACCAGAACCATTCTGATTGGGATTCTGAAGATCTAAAAGGAGCATTCTAACACAGACAAGACAGATGAATGCTATCTTACCAGGAGCATTTTGACAGGGATGAGGTAGATGAGGACGATCTTACCAAGAGCATTTTGACAGGGGTGAGGTAGATGAGGACTATCTTACCAAGAGCATTTTGACAGGGATGAGGTAGATGAGGACTATCTTACCAAGAGCATTTTGACAGGGGTGAGGTAGATGAGGACGATCTTACCAAGAGCATTTTGACAGGGATGAGGTAGATGAGGGCTATCTTACCAGGAGCATTTTGACAGGGATGAGGTAGATGAGGACTATCTTACCAGGAGCATTTTGACAGGGATGAGGTAGATGAAGGCTATCTTACCAGGAGCATTTTGACAGGGATGAGGTAGATGAGGCTATCTTACCAGGAGCATTTTGACAGGGATGAGGTAGATGAGGACTATCTTACCAGGAGCATTTTGACAGGGATGAGGTAGATGAAGGCTATCTTACCAGAGCATTTTGGCGTGAGGTAGATGAGGATATCTTACCAGGAGCATTTTGACAGGGATGAGGAGATGAGACTATCTTACCAGGAGCATTTTGACAGGGATGAGGTAGATGAGGCTATCTGGGTGAGGTAGTAAGGGCTATCTTACCAGGAGCATTTTGACAGGATGAGTAGATGAGGCTATCTTACCAGGAGCACTTTTGACAGGGCTGAGGTTAGATGAGGGCTAAGATAATCTTACCAGGAGCACTTTGACAGGGGGAGGTAGATGAGGGCTAAGATAATCTTACCAGGAGCACTTTGACAGGGCGAGGTGATGAGGCTAAGATAATCTTACCAGGAGCATTTGACAGGAATGAGGTAGGAATGAGGGCTATCTTACCAGGAGCATTTTCACAGGGATGAGGTAGATGAGGATGAAGCGTTTATTCTTCTTGCTGTCACAGTGGCAGTGCTGGAAGGCAAAGGTCAGGAACTCTTCCGCTGAAAGGTCACCACCACCATATTGCCTGTCAGGACCACTCTCCATTCCTCATGTGCCTGTTGTTCTGGTTTGTTTACCCCCCCCCCCCCTCCCCCACCTGTCTGTTTTACCCTTAAGTCCCACAACTTTTAAAAGCTTAACATGGTGCTCTTTATACATATACATATATATATATTCAATTATAAACAAAACTTGCTCTTATGTCTTAGATTGAAGAAATACGGGGAGACAAGCATTCATATCTGCAGTGGTAGATAATTCTGCCTAACTAACAGTATGTGCTTGAGTGGGTGAATGGGGAAAAAATGAAATAAATGCTT
>CM065732.1:36914331-36921831 GCA_033310375.1 Conus canariensis
AGATGGAATGAGCAGCAAGGAAGCAGTGCCATGAGGGTCCATATAGTAAAAAAAAAAAAGAAAAGAAAAAAAAAGGACTAAAAAAAAACTAACAAAACAAAACAAAACAAAGCTGGCCAGTCAAAACGTACCTGAACTCAGACACTTACCAAAGCATGACAAAACTGGCCACTTATCAAAACATGGAACTGTTTGAAAATACACCCAAACTGTGTGTTGTCATTGAGGTTGGTGTCATTTTCATTATAGATCAGTTCTCTTTCAGCCCTACCCCCCCTCCCCCCTCTTCCCCCAAGCATCCTCTCCCATCCCCTGGCCACTCCCAACTCACCAAGGATGGTATCCAACTGCAAAAACAAACAAAGAAACATAAAACCTTGAAAAGGTCATCACTGCTATTGACATGTGCTGTACTATTTTCAGGCAGTTTCCAGGAGGTAATTTCCTTGTCTATTTTAAGACCGAGTCAGAGTGTGCTGGAATATCACAATGTTTACTGCGGTAGCAGTCAAGTGCCACCGAAGCTGGAATGAGATCTGAACTTCACATACAAAAGCACATCACTGACAACAAAAAAAGTGCCACAATTTCATTCCAAAGGGGCACTTTGGCATGTGAAATCATTACCATATGTCAATGCCTGTACCAGTCAGTTGTTTTTTTTTCACTTTTACTCCCTCCCAATATTCAAGCCCATTTCAGCATTTCTGAAAACAAACTGAGCTTGCTCTATGTAATATGGGCTGTTCGGCATACAAACAGCTGCAACCTTTCAACAGCTAGTGTTGACAAGACGAATAGAATGGCTTGCTTGCATGTCCCTCTTTATATGCTTTTGCCTCCTGCCCTGTCCCCTGAGGCAGGGTGTACTCACGCTCTGAGCAAAGAGGCGGAGATCCAAACAGACGGTGAACATGATAGGAAGCGCCCAGTTGTCCTCCTTCTGACTCTGGAACTCACGGCTGAATACTCTGTGGCGCAGGTCAAGGACATTTATCGCTTCATTATCATCAGTGGTGATGAAATAGGGACATCATGGAGATAGAGAGAGAAAGTGAGAGAGGGAGAGAGAGAGTGAAAGAGAGAGAATGTGTGTGTGTGTGTGTGTGTGTGTGTGTGTGTGTGTGTGTGTGTGTGTGTTTGAGTGTGTGTGAGTGAGTGAGTGAGTGAGTGAGTGTGTGTGTGTGTGTGTGTGTGTGTGTGTGTGTGTGTGTGTGTGTGTGTGTGTTGTGTGTACACAGGCGCTCCTGCATGTACCAATATATATCTATTTTAAAATTAGTTTATATATGCGACCAAGTAATTCCTAAATGCACAAGTATCTCAGAAAAAGACAGCAAAAGGCCCTGTGCACTTATTTCATACTTCACAGCACCACATCACGATTCTGTACGGAAGGATACTGAACGACGTGGGACTGACAGGCATAGGCCTCCACGAAGTCATGGTTGGCTACTGCCCAACAGCACCTGAAACACCATCAATATTCGCTGTCATTAATCATCATGATCCTCATCTTCATCACCTCTGTTGCCATCAATGCAACTGTAACACTTTTATTAACTCCGCCAGGAGCATTGTGTGTTCACCCATGTCTATCGATTTGTTTGTCTGTCAGCAAGATTGTGCAAAACAGCTGGACTGAGTTTAACCACACTCTACGCAAAGATGGAATGTGACCACAAGGATGAACACACTAAATTTTGGTGTGGATCTATGGTGGAGGTCTGCATTCTCCCATGTTTCCTTGCAGTTTATAGTCCTTCTCACAACTAAGCAGCACTTTTTAGTTTAATTACAGCCCAGCTGACCTCTCAGGGTTTTTGCAGGGCTGATTGTGTGTAACCCAGTAAGGTTATTATAAGACGGTTCTTAACCGTATTGCCATGCGTCAGGACTGACCTTTTTCTTTTTTTTTCTTTTTTTTCTTTGGGGGGGGGGGGGGGGGGGGGGGGGGGGGGGGGGGAGGGGGGGGAGCAGGAAAAAAAGCTTGTTCCTCTTCATGAGACATGACCTTCACACTTCAACATTCATAATCACTGTCAATATCAATCCCAGGTAGACACTTTTTCTAATTTATTTTGTTCAGGACCTTTATATTCTTTTTCCTTTCATAAAATGCTCATTTATGTGTTTCTGGAAAGGTATCACAACTTTGCAGCTGGCAATGACAACAACCTTACCTGAGATGGGCGGCGACAATCTCATCGTAGGGCTGGTCCAGCACACGCTGACATGGACCTTCCGGTTTCTCCAGCTGGAGTCGAGGGTTGGCCACATGAGGATGTCGGAACGACAGCAAATCCTGCACGTGGGACAGCAAGAGTGATTTCTAAGACATACTATTCCCTAAACAGCCTGCACAATCAACAGAACTTCTCATCCTTCAAAAAAAGTGGTCAGTCAATGATCTAATCACAGTAATCAGTCATGTCAAGGCAGATCAACAGAACTTCTCATCCTTCAAACAAAGTAATCAGTCAATGATCTAATCAGTCATGTCAAGGCAGATCAACAGAACTTCTCATCCTTCAAACAAAGTAATCAGTCAATGATCTAATCAGTCATGTCAAGGCAGATCAACAGAACTTCTCATCCTTCAAACAAAGTAATCAGTCAGTGATCTAATCAGTCATGTCAAGGCAGACGAGAACATGTGCCTCATGACGCACTGATGTTGGTGGGCTGCTGGCACTTAAACTGTGAAAAGATTAACTTGGGTGTGGCTGTATTCTGGGATGCTGAAATAAGCAGTCTGAAAGTGATACCATTACAAGGATTGAGAAGAATGGAATTTGGAAAGTAGGGAAAAAAAAAAAAAAAAAAGTGTGGATTTTTTATGTATCTGGAAGCGGAACTTCACCTTACTCAAATAGCTGTTGACATGCAAAGCACACCTATCAAATATAATATGTAGCTAAAGCATTCATGCACCTACAGATGTCTGTATCTATCAGACCTGTTCAAACCCAGGATATAGTTTCAAAAGGAGTCCTGTCATGTAGTCTCAGACTAGACTGAAAAAGTGAAACTCCATAGCATCACATTTAGCCCCCTCAATAATGACCACACATGAGTCTCAAACTCTTGGACCCACCATGTCCTGCTCTTATGGTGGTGATCACAGCTTTTATTTCGCTTCCATGGCCTCAATGAGTCTGAGTAAAAGCTGTCAGAATCAGCAAGCTCACTGGGACTGTGTATCATTGTATGGATGGGACATAGCGGCAACCTTTATATGGGGCACTCACCCTGGCTTTGTAGCCAGACCATCATTTTCATCCATGAGCGGTTTGGTAAGCAGTGTCCAGCAAGTGCTGGATCAGAACAGGCACCACCAAAAAGTAAACTCTGTAGCAGTGCAGCATGTCCTCTGATGGGTAGCCTCATGATGGTATGATACCCACTGCTCCCTCTAGACTCCCATTCCTGAGGTAGCAACACTGTACAAGATGCATGTATGGGTGTGGCTGTGTATGCAGTGAGCATAATGAGCTACACTGGAGAAACTGCAGGGGGGCAGGAGGGGTGGGGGTAGGTAGGGAGGGAAGATGAGAGAAGGAGGAGGAGGTGGAAATGAGATAGCCATAAAAAGATGTAAAGAAAACAATTTCCCTGCATAGGTTAGAAAATGATTCACCTTACAACAAGAAACAGGTACTAGGTGTTAACTGTTACGCTTTTGTTCTATCATGATTTAAAATTTGCAAAGACCAGATAATGCTCTTAAGGACAAGAACAAGCATGGCCTCACTCCAGCACTTCTTCCACTCCCTTCATAAAAACTGCTGTCTTCATACATTAAATTTAAAGCAATGAACATTAGTTTCATTTCCCCCTCATAAGCTGCACACCGACTGATCTCACTGTCTTATTTCTGTTTCCATAAGGCAAACTCTTTTTGTGTTCAATTCATTCAGTGTTGAAAGAATTTTGATGTTTATTTTTTTATTAATACATTTTTTCAATATAATATACAAAGTTTCTTTTTTTTATCTTAGAAAATGTCCATTGAATTGTGGTGGAAAATTAACAAATAGGGCAATATGTCAAGTACTTGCTAATGTTTTTTTGTGGTTGTGCTTACGAATTCTTTTCTCCTGCTTCTAGAAATCAGGTTGAGTGGGACAAGTTCATTATAATTCTGTTTCTGGGAATGGGAGGGGAGCAACGCTGGTCTGGTAAGAAAACAAAAGTTATCCTGGACAATCCTTAAAATCCCAAATCTACCATCTTCACCCCCCCCCCCCCCCCCCCCCCCCAAACAAAAAAAAACATTTCAATGTTCTGTACTCACCGCTGTTTCAAATCCATCATGTGCATCAATTCCTTCATATAACTGAAAAAGAAAAATGAACAATTATAATTAAAACTTTTACATCATACAGGTCTCTCCAAAAGATAACTAATCACCAGTTTAAATATTCACACACACACACACACACACACACACACACACTGGGAGAGAGAGAGAGAGAGAGAGAGAGAGAGAGAGAGAGAGAGAGAGGCAAAAACTGTTTATTTGAAAATCTATTTCCAAGCCTGACTCAAAATAAAAATTCACCAGTTAGACAAGAACCAATAAAACCAATTAAAAAGAAATAACAATAACAAAAATAACATAAAAACACAAAAATTGTTCAGCTGTGTGTGTGTGTGTGTGTGTGTGTGTGTGTGTGTGTGTGTACTAGTAGTGTGTGTAGTATTCGTTGAAACTGTGCAAAATAACGGACACATTATCCTTTTAAAAAAATCTACAATTATCGTATCACTGTGTCTTCTAAAGATCTGCCAAATTATAACTGATATGATAACAAATAATTCGATATATGCTTACAGCTTGAAGATACGAATTGAGCGTGATGTGCGCCATTGTGTATGAATGACTTCCCTTTGAATACGAGATTATATACAAGTCATTCATTCATTGTGCACGTCAGTCGTACGCTGCCATCATGTAGGATCCCACCGCGACAAGGGACAAGATAAATGACAATCTAAATAAAATAAACACACAAATCCGAATGCAAAGCTACGCTCGTTATGTAAATAAACAAAATAAACGAGTTAATTTTCGACCAACTGTCTTTGTCAGAAGTCACGAATAACAGACACAGAACAGGCATGTGCCCTAACGGTAATTCCCCCCAGATGGCTGCCAGTAGAGGATTTATATTTATAGAAGGCTGTCTGGCTCCATTGAACAATATCGAAGTGACTCTGCTGTCGAGCTGGAATACCTCATGATACTTACACTGATTGCCTGACTATACTGCGGTATTTGGGCTTTGACAGGATGAACCTGCATTTGGCTGAAGAATTCATGAAAACCTTGACCCAAAGCATCGGGACCCGACAATCCACGTCCATTGTTTCTCCTCATTGTGGTCAACGAGACTGCACCTACCGTGACCATCCTACATAACTCTTTTCTTAGCACTGGCCAATATGACAGTCTCACAAGACTGAAGAATGACGAACGTGATTTTAGTCTTAAATAAGGGTCAGTGGTACTGGACCAGAAAATAGACAATGATCAGAAACATGCGAAGTGACTCTGCCGTTTCCATGGGAAAGATGCCGCTGGCGGGCACGCCCAAAGCAATTTTGTTCCATCAGTCAGATTCACACTCAATTAGAAACAAAGCAAAAACTGTCAGAACATGGACTGAAACGGTGCACCTGTCAGACAGATGGTTGATATCCCGATCGTTATCTTGATAGGCACTTCAAATAAAATATTTGACTCCATAGATCCATTTGCTTGACCCATGGGGTGATGAAAAAGCAGAGAAAGAAAAGGCATTACCCTTCACCTAATCTTTTTTTTTCTGGAACAGTTCTATTGCAAGCCCACATACATCCCATGTATCCTATGAAACGCAATGGGGTGCATAGTGGTCAGAAAACAACACTCTAAAACTTGCTCAGCATGGCCTTTCGGGTCACACACACACACACACACACACACACACACACACACACACACACACACACACACGCCACACACACACACGCGTGCGCACACACACACACACACACACACACACACACACACACACACACACACATGCGCGAGCACGCACACACACGCACACACACACACACACACACACACACACACACACACACACACACACACACACACCCCATCTCACATCGGTAAGCGTCTGTGAAGGTTTTGAGCCAGTTTCAGGACTGTTGTTGTAGCTGGCCTGATTCGGTTGGAGTATGTTGATGCACTCCAGCCTGCATTCACTGGCAACTGTGATCCGTTATCTATGGCTGTCAAATGAGAATCGAGAAGGCCTCTCCATCAAGATGCGCCAGTTGATTCTGTACTCAATAAGAACTCCGTCAGATGTTCTTTGTGGAAACGCCGCCTTACTTCGTGTCACGGCGGCGCTTCGCTGGATGTCCCATATTATCCTGTGAACTTGAGTAAATAACTCTACGTCTATGCCCTTTGGGAGTTTGTGTCAGAGTCGCAGATTCATGGGGCAAGTTGTTGGAAGGACATAGTGAGGGTTAACGAGATTACACTTGCTCATGATGACCCTTAAACTAAGCAGTCATTGTTGTTAGCAAAGCCGAGCTCCAGAGCTTGTGTCGTGTGTCCCAATGTCGGGCTGAACACCGGCGACCAAATGAGTTGGTGATAATGCAGTGTTTCCTCTAGTGGGTTGCCTATTGATGACATGAAATCAACTGGGCTGTGGTGCAGTGCTGGCTGGCTGCAACAAGATATGCATGCTGTGTACGGGGATGTCAAAACGTGTGGCCTGGGATTAATGCAACGAAATTGAGTACAGATGATGTGCATCAAAGCGAACGCGCGCACGCACGCGGGCACACACACACACACACACTCGTGTGCACACTTGGGCCTGTGCTCACCAATCCATGCAAACACATATAAACACACATGCACACTCACGCAAACATACGTACGATAGCAATAGTGGCGCAGACAATTTTTAGAAAGAGTGGTTGCTCGTTCTTTGTTTTCATTGTCTTAAAATGTTGTTTGTTTTTGCCTGAAGAAGACCTAAGAGGTCGAAATGCATCGTTTTTTGTCCTGTAATCAGTTTGTCTGTACTGTCTTGCCGAAATGATATCCTCTCTTTTTCAAAATTTGCTTCAATTTCCTCCTTCATTCCTCTCACTTTGAAACTGGCGCAGACAATGATAAATTTTAGGTACCCGAGGTCTAAGTTTCATTCATGAGACACTTGTAAATCCTCTCATCTTAGTCATTAATTCATTTATCCACCATCTTTAAATCTTGCGCAATGCGGTCTCAAAACTTAGCAGATGTGGTATAGGGTATATGGACTAGTCCGCACACAGTGACGCCTCCCTGATAAAACTGAATCTGATGAACGCCAAACGCACGTTTTCGAATATACGAGATCCCATAATAAAGTGGTTGCCATTAGCAGTCTGCCTGTTTATCTCAGCTGCAATGAGAAAGTCACCTACTGGTGACGTCAAGCTATG
>CM065732.1:36926831-36949331 GCA_033310375.1 Conus canariensis
TGATAGAGTTACTTGAAAAGAATGTTTTAGTATCGAGAGAGTGGAAGATTTGGTTTTGAAAATTGAAAATCGAGACTTGGAAGATTATGGTTGTAGGGGAAGGTATGGAGATGGAGGGGTAGGGCATGAATTTTTTTTCATTTTCACGCACACATTGCAAATTAGTATGTAAACTCAAAAGTGCGAAATTTACAGCAATACTGCTATTCATGGTATACTATTACATTGCAATCCTATGTCCATAGCTCCTAGAACGTTACTTACACCTTAACTTTGCTGTTCTTACAAAGTGGAGAGATTCTAGTCATGATGTTTAGAATATTTGTCAACGTTTTTGATCATTATCCTGCACAAAGGTAAGACACTGAGGAGCAGGTATTTTTTTCCATCCTTCTTATCTGGATCTTTGTGAAAGTAAAGAAAATTATTTGCTAAGCCCACATAAATTTACAAGGGATTAATTTGCAGGACTCTGATCTCAGAACGGATGAAACACTATGTGAAAAATGCTTTGCAAGTGGAAACAAAAGTCAAGATTGGACGCAGTGTTTGTTGTGCAGATGAGGGAGTTGGCACACAGCGCTGCTGTTAATTGGTCTTGGCTTGTTTCCATGTTGTTAGTGTATTAACTTTGCATTTTTGGGGGCATTGGCTCTACATTCCTCTTTGTCAAAAACAGTCATTTAAATAGAACTTGCTGGGAATGGCCGTGGGATGCAAGGAAAGAGAGAAAGAGTAAATGTGGGCACATGAATGCACTGCTCACTGTCGTGTGCGTCATGCCTTCAGCTTGACCTGGATTTCTTTTTACTGTGCATGTGCTGATTGTGTGTGTGTGTGTGTGTGTGTGTGTGTGTGTGTGTGTGTGTGTGTGTGTGAGTGCGCGCACGTGCGTGTGCAAGCGACTGCGGGTGTGAGTGTGCATGGGTGTGTGGATGTTATATTGTGTATCAGGTAACAAAGACATGGATGATGGAATCTGATGAGTTTGTATTCATTATATTGAATTTCAAGCTCTTTCTGGACTCTTATTCATTAACCAGTCTGGACCAAACGGTGATAATCAGAAAACTACTTGTGACACATTTTCAGTGCTTTTCCCCACCTACAAGGTGTGATTTTTTTTTCTTATATACATGTATTTTAAAGGTGTGTATTGTATCACCATTGTTTCAACAGGGTTTTGATTTTTCCATTGTGTGTGGTTTGAGGGAAAGTAATGGGTGCAGGGATTTCCACTAGTAGTTTATTAAATGGAGCGTTTCTGATTCCCCCTTAACTGATTCATGGTTTATGAGATCCAAGCGTCAGTGCGCAGCGAATGTTTATGTGTACAGACTACACAGATAAGTCAAGTATTTGAAATGACATGCTATCCATCATGCATGACAGATGTATACACAGTGCGGCTTTATTCACTGTGAATAGGCAACTCAGTCCATAGCACATACACACACACACACACACACACACACACACACACAAAAACACCCACTCTCTCTCTCTCTCTCTCTCTCTCTCTCTCTCTCTCTCTCTCTCTCACGCTCTCACACACATGCCTACACTCTCTTACATCTTACATACATAACAAATATAAGTTAAAAAAATCAATCAAATTCAGTATAATGGAAACATTCGATATTGCCACATTGATTACAAATAGAAATCAAAGGGAAATATTTTTTAGCTTGGATTTTAGATACTACGCAATGAAATCACCTCGTGTAAAATCTCAAATGAATGTGTTCATACAGAGGAAAATGTCATATTCGAAATATTTTCAATTCTCAAGCTGAGAGAGTTGAAGACAAATACCTACATTTTGATATTATGATGTATGATGTACTTTCATGCATAATTTTGTGTTGATGATCAGTGAGTTTCACAACCCATTTCTGTTTAAAACAAAACAGCACCCAGTTATCCAAACCGGTAAGAGTTAATCATCATTGTGCCTTCGGATAACTTGATCAATTTGGCATCATCATGCCTTTTAATTTTGGTCCTTATGTATGAGTTTTGGGGGCTGATGTCTTTGGTCAATCATTTTGAAGGCCATAGTCTATCTTGACTAGTTAACCCACTTGTTTACTGTTTATTGACTAGTTTTGTTGACTTGAATAAAATG
The DNA here is from genome assembly GCA_033310375.1 of Conus canariensis. NCBI lineage: Eukaryota > Metazoa > Mollusca > Gastropoda > Neogastropoda > Conidae > Conus > Conus canariensis. The sequence continues at coordinate 36,928,960 of CM065732.1, forward strand.
TATTTATTTTCTTTAAGCAAATGAAATTGAATGGTGTTTCTTTTTTTTTCTTTTTTTTTTTTTTTTTACCTCTTTATATAGCTGAATGTCCGTCTCATGGGAGGGAAGCAAAGGTCGGATTTGGATGTTATCTTTTGAATGATATTGTGGGGTTGGATTTAGATCAGATTGGATAAACGAGCAAACAGACAAAAGCCTGTGAAGACGAACTGTAGGAAAATGAGAAGCAACAAACACAGTATGAAGCAGGTGGCTGGGAATATTGATTTTCCTCCCTCTCTCTCTCTCTCTCTCTCTCTCTCCCACACACACACACACACACTCACACACACACACACACACACACACACACACACACACACAAGCACACACTTGCATACACACTCACCGAATAATGCACACACAGATATATGCATACGCAGACATACTCACATGCATGTGCACACACACACATACACACACTCGTAAACACGCTTGTGCATGCGCGCGCGCACACACACACACACACACACACACACACACAGGAAAGTTGATGAACACCTTTTTTTTGTTGTTTAACCATTATTGACTACTTTCGCAGTCACAAACTCCAATCTGCACATTTACATATATATTTTTAACATGTTAATTGTATGGTTTTGATCATTGATTTTATGACAGATCTCATTGCCAAAGAATTTCCCCAATGCATGTGTGTGTAGCAGGCTTAGGACTGGGTCATCATTGTGGGGTCGCAGCAGTTGCTTTCACTTTGTCCATCTCTAAAGGCAGCAGTCAAGAGTTCAGTACAGTAGAATTTGTCAACAACCACCTTCAGAAATTCTTAACAAATGGAGTCTGTAGATTTTATATGACATGCTGTGTGTTGATAATGGTGAAGGCAACTGTGCCCATCAACCATGCCTTGCTTAGGTGACAGCAGTTGAAAAAAAAAATCCTGTTTTTCTTTCCACCAGTCAGAAGATGCAAACATGTTGCATTCTTAGTTTTAGGTGGTTGTGAAAGAAATTTTGTTGTTGTTGTTTTTCCATAATAGAGGAAGTATTTTTGACGCAGTTAGCTTAGAACAGGGAATGTCAGACATTTTTGTGTCGGGCGGTCGAAATTTCATGGTTCTATTACATCACAACAGTATTTAAGCATTAGCTGAAAGTAGTGAAAGGTGTTTAACTCATACTGAGAGCAAAGTTCAAGTTATACCCTTTCCGGTGAATAACAATAGGCTGTTGCATTTGTATTTAAAGGCATAAAACATAATGTAAAAAAATGTTCATCGGTAAGGGAAAGAATTTATTATATGACATCCGTCATGGAAGTAGTAACAGGAGGAAGTTTTTTTTCAAGATAGGAGTTAAATTTTGTATTGAAAGAACAAAAATGCTCCAGAAAAGAAAGATATTTAAGTCTGACTGTCAAATGTTACTGAATGCGGGCTCCTATGTACAGATTTGAAACTTTATTGGATGTCACTTTGAGACTTAAAGTGTTCAGAAGAGGAAAAAAGAGACTTAAAGTGTTCAGAAGAGGAAAAAAAGATGAGTCTTGTCTGAGTCACTTTTTAAAGGACACCCTGCCCCCTTCTTCTCTCCCCCTCCCCTCATGAACATCCCCAATGTACAAATACCGCTTCCTTCCAAAGACCAAACATTCTGCGCCGGAATGTTTTCCTCGCTCTGTGATACTGTTATTTATTCTAGTAGACTGATTCCAACCTGTTTTGACTTGCGATAATCCATAGACTATATCTTCTTTTCTTTCTTTCTATTTGAAAAAAAAAAAATGTATTCCCACCTTCTAGAAATTCTGTGTCTGAAGTTCCCCCTCTTCTTTAGTTCCCTTTGATTCTGCACCCCCCCCTCCCCCTCCCCCCCCCCCCCCCCCACCAACCCCACTCCACTTCCTCCCTCAGTCCCATTCCCTCCCTCCCCACCTTCTCTTTAAAGAAATCTTCATTTTGCTGTTTGCTGCCGTTTCTCTGCCGTTGTGTCTTAGTTGCCCGTCTTTATTGTCTGGAAAGTTTGTACATGTTTTTTCTCATGTTACAAATTGGAACACACCAGCTTTTCTGTTGTGATTGGAGAGGGAAAGGGAGAGGGTGGGGCTCGGTCGTGAAACTGTAAGATCTAATACTCTAGTATTTGTTTGCCTGTACTTTTTTTTTTTAATTTACTTTTTTTTCTTAGCGTTGCTGTGTTTTTTCAATTCATGCCTCAATCTGATTTTTGTAATCTAGAGGTGAAGTCAAGTGGAATAGCTGACATCCTCAGCACAGTCTGATTTTGTCTTCCTAAAAGATGCTAATAGTTCAAGTATAATTAAACACACACACACACACACACACACACACACACACACACACACACATTCTTTTGTGTATATGTATTCAGGCTTCGTATAGCCTTTGCAGTCAGCTTCTCTTTGAACTACATGTCTTCTTTACACACACACACACACACATATATATATATGTATATGTATATATGTATGTATAATGCTGAACAATTAAGCAGTGAGGGAAAACAAGTGCAGGCTAACAATTCTTCGGTCATTATAGTAATGACCTGGCAAAGATTTGAACTTTGAAAAAAAAAAAAAAAGGGTTGAAGTTGAAGAAAATGGGAACATAAAATTAAGAAAATATATTATGAACATGAAAACCCTTCACTAGCTGCATGAGGGAACCATTGTGTATATTTATAATGATGATGTGTATGGGAAACCTGTGAAAACTGTGTGATTCACAATTCTGTCAGTTTGTGATCCAACAAGATAAACAGTGACACCTTACTGGGCTGTGTGTACATTACCTCTTTCCCTAGTTGAAGAATTGTGTGTGTTCAGCGCTCATTCATGTGTTACTCATAAATCAGTTTTTTAAAAAATCCTGCATGTCTTATTTAATTTCTTTGTGCATTGTCATTTAATGGTAATTCTGTTATTTGTTTTGATGTACTAAACATGATAACATTATACACACTGCATGTTGTTCTTTTCTTCTGTCAGATTTCTTTATGTACATCAAATATAAAGTTGTATCATGTTAAAGACTGTCGGTAATGGCATATACAATTCAACTCATTTTCTGGTTTTTATCCCCCCCCTTAGTCAAATTTGTCTGTAAATTTTCTGAGCATGTCATTGGTGTTGGGGGAAAGCAAGTAAAGCTTTAAAATCGAACGTTATTTTCACCTCTTTCTGTGTTGCTTTCTGGTGTGACATCAAGTTTAGATTTAGTTTGTGTTTCTTTGCTTCTGCCATCGCATTACAAGCATTTGTACGATGATTATGATTTAGTGTCTGTCATGAAGATAGGGGAAAAAAATTTTTTAAGGTTGCCTGGTATGGGCATGAATCCCACTGTGACCCCCCCTCTCCAAGACTTTCCACAAAGCCACAGTAGTGGAACGACATCCCAGAAGGTGATGGAAGAAGTCCTGGGCAACCAGGTGGAGGGCTGAAATAGTAAGAACCCCTCTTGTCTCATTGTGAAAAGCAGCGAGGATCCTAGACATATCGGACATCTACCACAGCACACTGATGAACAGGCTGCAAACTGTTTCAAATCCGTCCAGACCTGAAAGAATTTTTACCATGTTCCAACGGCGGCCGAAAAGATGAAACAGTCTTGTGCCGTTTGCACACAGGCCACTCCTTTTACACCCATTCTTTATCTTTTAAAAGGTGAAGAAGCTCTGTGGTGCGTTCCATGTCATGTACCACTCACAGTGAAGCATGTTCTCTATTGGGACTTACATGATGTGAGTGAGACATTCCATGATCTCTCAGACTGTTATCTTTCCCTGATCGCCTGTGTCTGTATCGCTTTCTTGTGTTATGTCACTCTCCTCATATATTCTCTGCATCCATGACCGTATCTCGGATGCTTGCATCTCTCCCAATTGTGCAAGTTTGCGATTAATGGCAGTTGGTCTGCCTCACCCTTCCTACGCTGCCCCTTCCACCCTCCCTCTGTGCTATCTGCATGCACCCCCACCCCCGCATCCTTTCCCTCACCCGCCTCCTTCCTGCGATACTCCCAAGTCACAGCTGTTCGGAAGTTTATTATGATGTTCTCCATCACCCGCTGTCTCTCCTGTCTTCTACACTGCATACATAAACCCATGCACAACACTCTCACACACACACACACACACACACTCTCTCTCTCTCTCTCACACACACACTCACACACAGATAAACACATGCGTGCGCTCAGACCAAGAAGTTGTTTTTTTCTCTTTACATCGACAAAAATGTTGATAAAAAAAGTCTTGAAAATGTAGGTATACATTAACTGTTGCTTCTTGCGCTCTTAGACCACTTTTGAAGTTGTAAAAGCCATTGAAGCCATCAACGATCCAAAACGGCCAGTTTGGCCATAGATATGGGTGACACATACATGCTTCCTCCATGAGCATTCTACGGAGTGAGTGACTAATAGTCGACTGATATCACGGGTAACGAATGGTTAGTGAGTGACATCAAGCAGCTCTTCATTCGCGCTACCAAGGTAGGCAGTCGTTTGTGTAAACAAGAGTGTGGAGTGGAAAGCGCTTCGAACTGGGTCTCTAGCCGAGGACAGAGGGTCTACATAATGTACTGTCAATAATAATGGACATCTCACAGCCAGACCTATTGCTGAGCGAAGAGATGAGTTTTAAGGCCAGATTTAAAAGAGGCAAAGGAGTTGCAGAATGGGAGGTTGTTACATGTCGTTAGAGCTTGAAACGCACGAGATCTGTGTCCTAACTTAGAGCTTGAAACGCGAGAGATCTGTGTCCTAACTTAGAGCTTGAAACGCGAGAGATCTGTGTCCCAATTCCTGATTCAAGTATGAGGCATCTTAAGAAGTCGAGTGTCAGAAGCCTGACGCCTAGGTATTATAAAAGGGACAGGAAGAGGACAAACCCTGTCATGTACCAATGTAATATCAAGCGCAACACCCACATGTCTTTGGTATCATTAACGTCGTTCTCATCAATCATTATACTGTGAGAAAAACCAGCCTCAAGTTCAGCCGGTCTCCCATGGCTTGTTTTTGTGGCGACATCTGCTTCTATTGATTTCTCTCCACATTTATAAGCCCGAGTCCGTATTCATCTCTGCTATCGACAAATCCCTGAGGCTGTATTTATCGTGCTCTTGTGGCGACACCTGTTTCTTTTCATTTTCTCTACAGGTTACCATGGTAAGAGTTCAGGGTAAGGTTTGTGAGTGGCACTGACCGATCAGTGGGCTGTGTATTTAGGAGGTAGTAATGTTCGTATGGGGCTCGGCTGTGAGAGACATATAAAGGGAAGTTACACCCCACATAGCGTGCGTGTGTGGAATCAGAAGGGGGCAGAACTCTGCAGCTCACCAAACCGTCAATGACAACGTGATTAATGAGTAGTACAATGAGGTTTTACTTCTGGTGAGAAGTCAAATTAAGGGCAGACAAGGCACGCAATGTTTTCTTTTTCTGTCGTCTTCTGTGTCCCATGGGCGACACCATTCTCACGACGTTCATCCTGGCTTCACGTTCACAACCACACCCAGTATTTTTTCCTTTGCAACGCCGGCACCAGCCACTGACAGGGAGTAATCAATATCAAGCCCCGGTGAGGCAACCTACTCCTTACTTCTACTCGGCGGTGTTCAGTGATGCCTGGATGTTTTGATTCAACAGTGGTACACACATTAGTATGTGTGTTTGTGTGTATGCAAGTGCATGGCGTGTGTGTGTGTGCGTGCATATGTGTGTGCATGCGTGGTGCATGTGCATATGTGTTTGAGAGAGAGAGAGAGAATGGGATGAGGAGAGGAGTGTGCTTTCAAGATATCACTGGAGCGTGTAGAATCCATCAATATTGTGGCTTTTTTTTTTATTTCCCGAGTTGTTAAGCGTATGTTCTCTTTAAACAGAACGCGCGCGCGCGCGCGCGCGCACACACACACCCCACACACACACACACACACACACACACACACACACACACACACACGCACACACACACACACACAACCACACGAAACCACACTTTATGTTCATTTCAGAAATGATGCTTCCATCTGAGAGAGAGAAAAAAAAGACCCTAACAACTCAATTTTGAACAGAGACTTACGGAAAACTGTAGAAATGGAATGCTGCCGTAGAATTTTGAGCACGTCACAAAGAAAGGAGTTGACAGGAACACGGAATACCATACTTTTCCACGAAAGACCCGTTAGCTACAATAAGAAGACAGAAGCTGACGTGCTATGGCCATGTCTCACAAGTAAACCACCGTTCCGCCAGAATTGCTTTCCAAAGCATTAAGAAGCTGCTGCTGCTGCTGCTGCTTCTTCTTCTTCTTCCTAAGAATTTTGTTTTAACATACTAGCGGATTTCGAAATGATTGAATTTTGAAATTTATAGCTTTAGTATTTTAACTCTCTGGAGCTCGTCTGCAGCCAAGAATCTTACCATTTTCTGGCAAAGAAGAAGAACAAGAACAAGAAAAAGAAGAAGAAGACAATGAAGAAGAAGACAAAGAAGAAGAAGGAAAATGTGAAACTCGTGAGAACCCATTTTACACAAACTGTGAATAACTAATTTAAAAGAAAAAAAGCCATCCAGCACTAACATAGGCTACCAGACGGTCTTTCCCGCAGTCTTAAAATGGGATCCATTGTGTGGCTCATACACACGTGCATAGATCTGCAGAGGCCTACAGGCAGGAAGTGAAGATCCATTCACAAATTTAAGAACATGGCAACCTTGGCAAACAAACATACAAAGTGGTTCCCAAGTTTAAACTCATAAATATTTACTGTTGAGCAGTAATTTTTTGAGCATTTCAGATCAATGCTCTCACCTTTCTGAGTGGGCCAAAGCACTTTTCGAACACAGAATACTGGATGTTTTCAATTGTGTTTCATTGTGTTCGTTTTGCGGACGAACGTTACAAAATTTTACTGTCAACTCGAATGTGGTTGTCAGCCAATTGGATGATAATAGTTTCCATGGAAACAACATAAAAGGAAACCATAACAACAAAATAGAACACAAGCACACAATCTGCGTTTTAACAAAACTTGTATTTCAGAATATCAAAACATTAGACGGGCAGTTCTGCAAACAACGAATTTCGGTGGGCTACATCAGTGTGTTCATTTGAAGCACAAAGAAATCGTCGGAAGTCCACGGCAAAATCGATGCAAACAATTTACACTAACGGTCAAATCAACATCAATGCATTGCAAGGACAGCATGTATGTCAATCCAAAGTCAACAATTAACATTAATAACAAAACTGAACATTAGAGCAATAAACCCCTTCACAGGTCCACACTTTATTAAGCAGTCAGTGTGTGTGTGTGTGTGTGTGTGTGCGTGCGTGCGCGCAAGCGCACGTGTGTGCTATCCGCAATTGCACGTTTGGGAATTATGTGAATAAAAATGATTGTTTCTGTGTATTTCAGAGTTTGTGAAAGAATGTTTGTTTTGCATGCACTCCCATATGTAAAATGTGCAATCATATCAAACAATAACCAGTGAAACAGCAAGATACCTTCAGGTCCAGTTGAAAAGTATTTGTTGGTGAAATGGGACCATATTATACTGAGAATGCAGCTGTTTCTAATGGCATCAGTGAACGTAACTTGATGACCCTCTGAACGCTTTTCTTGCTATGTCCCTTTCCATGTTTCATTGAAAACTCGTGCAAGCGGACTTAATACATTTGGAATTCAACACTATTTCTTTTCAATATATGTTTGCAACAGCTTTTTTTTTTTTGGGGGGGGGGGGGGGGGGTGGGGGCATTCCGAAATACATCATTGATTATTTGAAGAACTGTAACATGTGTACATGCAGATTTTGTTGAGTATTTTACCTGCCATATCGGACTTAAACTCACGTCGATGACTGAAATAAATATGCACATGAAATCTAACTTTGTCTGAAAATTTTGTTCTGCTTGTGATGACCATAAGGTGTACTTGAAAATACGAAAGATAGATCGTTCGCAAATTAATTCCGGCTTTACACTATGTCAGTTCATTCAATCAAACATTCAAGTACCCTCAACAGGGGAAAAAAAACGTTTTCTCTGTAAAGGATGCTATGAATTTCCAACCAGGTAATGGCTGTTGGAAGTGGTCCATGAATTTAATCAAGATAACATCATTTATAAACCATCTATGATACTTAGGAGTGACGTCAATGAAATCACTGACACGACATTATGAAAGAATGTAAACCATCTTAAATCAAAGCTCACATTCTACCAAATTTCACTCCCTTTGCACAAAATATAAACGCAATGTTAAGGACAAATGCTAACAGTTCTTGGACGAAAAAAGAAAAATCAGTTATTTGATCAAGGCACACTGGTCAAGGTATTTCATTCTGCGTGAAAAATAAACCAATTCAAATACAGTTCAATTAAAAACAAAATTTAACAGCCACGAAATCCTCTCCACCATCAGAACTAATTACTGAAACGTATTAAAGACTATTTAACCGTTAAAAGACTATTTAACCGTTAAAAGACTATTTAACCGTTAATGGAAAAACGCAACTATTCAACGCTTTTTATGTACATACGAGTTTCAAAAACACATTAAACATAAATGTCACCTCAAACTACGTAATAACAAACAGAACTGAAACGTTCACAGAGTAATATTTTAGATAGCTCTGGATTTAGAAGTTGAATGATTACGGAATTCTGACTGACTCCCTCCCCCCCCCCCCCCCCCCCCCCCCCCCCCCAACAAAAAAGAAAAATACTGTTCAAAGACAAGAAAATACATTGCCTAAGCTTATCTTAATATAGATGTATATCGTCGGTGATCAATAACACGCTAACATGTAGGCCTATCTCATCGTAGTGTTTTGGGAGAAAACTTTTAAAAAAAAAGAAAAAAAGAAAAAAAAAGAAGGTTGAGAAAAGGGGAATTTACCCAAAGAAAACCGGTTGTTTGATGAAAGGTTTCTGTACACCAATTGAAGAAAGACAATACGTGATTTGTGTCACTCAACAGGGGGCAAAATCTTTGACGCGACAGTTTTGTAGTGTGCTTTTTCTGTTCTAGGTCTTTATTACGTTTTGTTTTCCTGCATGTTAAAATGCCCCTAAAGGTGTAATCATCAGTTGTAACTTTTTTCTTTTTCAAACACAGCCATTTACATACTAAATCAAGATGAATTTCTCTGTAATGCCTGTAACGTCGACTTTCAATAAATCTGGTTTCCCGAAGTACACATTTCTCAAAACACACGCACACAAACCAGTCAGTCCACACACACACACCCTTCCGTCCATCCCACCCCCCCCCCCCCCCCCCCAAAAAAAAAAAAAAAAAAAAAAAACACTTACGCATTGGTAACTAGCACAGATAGACATCAGAACAACGACAACAACAAGAATCAGGAGGAAAAAACAAAACAAAAACAAACAAAAAACTAAGCAATTGCAGTCAACAAGCCCATAGACACTGAATTAGCGAGCGAGGAAAACAAACAAACAAACAAGTACAGATACATATTAGACTTGATATGAAAATACAAAGATTTTTTGTCAGTTCATACATCGACAGACAGATGAGCTATGGAGTATGAATTCTGGAAACTCAGGAAAAATACATTTTATTCTCTTTTACATGCATTGCATTAAAAACGCAGGAAGCCTCAGCATCTCACTCATTTTCGTAAGGTCCAATCCTGAATGACCAGCTGTGACAACCGGTCCACTTCCGAGTTGGCAGTCGCATACACTACTGGTCCCAGAGCAACTAAATCATTCCCAGTTTGTTTTCGCTGCGGCTGCTTCCTGTGAAAATGTACGTATTCAAAGGCATACACTGCCTCCTCCCACCGTGTTCCTAATGCCACTCTGCTCAAACTGCTATCTTTACGAAATAGATCCTCGTGTTTCGGAAACCATTTTTTGCTGGAAATGTTGGGACAGTTGAAAGAAACGTCACGAAAGGGAGCTACGTGGAAATATACAGCAAACGGGAGAACGAACTTTGAAACGTCAACACGGCATTCAAACCCTTACAAAATCCGCTTCATCGTTCACCGCACTCTTTGTATTTCATACCGTGAATGTCTGTTTAGGTTTGATATAGGCCTACAGATGTGCGGAGGTGAGGGTGGGTAGAAACGAGGGAGGGGAGAGTGCAGGGAGGGAGAGTGGGGCAGTTAAGGGGCTCCGTGGGGAGGGAGAGTGGAGGGGGGGTAGGGGGTGGGTGGAGAGGTCAGGAGCTGCATGCTTTCTGCTGAACGAAAACGGCTGTCATGATACGAAACTAAAGCTTTGTGTGTATGTATACCTAGTTGCGGTTGGTGTAGGAGTGTATATAGGGAAGAAACGGCAGAGGTTGGTGGATGTGTGTGTGTTGTGTGTGTGTGTGTGTGTGTGTGTGTGTGTGTTAGAGAGAGAGAGAGAGGGGGTGGTGGTGGGGGGGGGGGGAGAACAGAACAGAACAGAACATAATTTGTCTTATTATGTCTATCATCAAAGTTCACACCCCTTCAACTGGGGTTTGGCCTTACTGAATAAACTTCTATTCTGTTCTGTTCTGTTCTGTTCTGTTAGAGAGAGAGAGAGAGAGAGAGAGAGAGAGAGAGAGAGAGAGAGAGAGAGAGTTTAGAAACGAGGGATGAAGGGCGCGGGGTGGTGGAGTGGGGTGGTGTTAAGGGCTGCTAGCTTTCTGCTGAACGAAAATGACTGGCGTGATACGAAGCTACAGTTTTGTGTGCAAATATACATAGTTGTGGTTGGGGGTAGGGGTGTGAGGAAGAAACGGCAGAGGTTGGTGAGAGAGAGAGAGAGAGAGAGAGAGAGAGAGAGAGAGAGAGAGAGAGAGAGAGAGAGAGATTGTGTGGGTAGGTGCGTAGAATCGAGGGATGGAAGAGAGCGGGGAGGAGGAGTGAGGGGGGGAGGACGGGGGGGGGGGGGGGGGGTGTTAAGGGGCTGCATACTTCCTGTTGAACGAGAACGATTGCCGTGATATGAAACTAAAGCTTTGTGTGCATGTATACCTGTCTGTGATTGGGGGAGGAGGGGTATATAGGGGAGAAACGGCAGAGGTTGGCGAATATGAGAGAGAAGAGAGAGAGAGAGAGAAGAGAGAGAGAGAGAGAGAGAATTTTTGTCGGTAACGAAATGATTTTTTAATGTCCTCTCTCTTACTCATTAACAGACACCATAATTCCTTCGGCACACGAAGTTTTATGCTTGATCGGGCCGGGGAGAGAGAGAGAAAAAAAGAGAGATAGAGAAAGAGAGGGAGAGAGAGAGAGTGGGTGAGACAAAGAGAGACTTGGGGAGGTATACAAAAATGTTTTGTTGAATCGAAAATAAAGAGCAATAGAATTAAATGATAGTAACAGCAGCAGCAACAACAATAAAGACAAAAACAACGCAACAACAACAACAATAATAACAATAATAATAATAAAAACGAGTGTGAGAGAAAGAGAGAGAGGGTGGGAAGGGGTCGGGGGGGGGGGGGGGGGCTCTCAACAGCAACTATCTCAATGAACAAATAACAACAACAACAAAAAACAGCAAAAAATTAATATGGAATAATGGTTTATGAAAAAAAAAAACCCCACCTATGACGATGATAAATAATTACAACACGACTGCACACTCTCAGCCGTCATACAACAACTACCCCTCAAGCTTCCCTGTCTGTGTAGTACTAACGCACGTATCGCAAGCTGTGCCTGACCCATACGTACACGTCGCTGTCATCGACTTGCCCAGCCAACTAAGACCACAGACAGCAAGCCGAGACAAAAGAGAAACCGCCGATGGCTAATAGATCGAACTACATGCCCACCGTGTCACGCCTGACTGTCATTGCTTTGACAAGGCCGGTCCCAACACGGCTGAAGATATATCGACCTCCCTTTCGCCCCCCCCCCCCTCACCCCCCCCCCCCCCCCCCACACACACACACACACACACGATTCTTCCAACTCCACCCTCCCTCCCTCCTCCCCATCCCCACCATACTCATCCGACAACCCTCTGAACGTGACATCGACCGAATGCAAGAAACGCTGCCCGTTCTAGATGGAAACCGTCAATCACACTGACAGCTTCGTCAACTTTTTTCCGGTCGACGATTTATGCTTGATCAGGTAAGAGAGAAAGAGAAGAAATGGACACACAGGGCGTGGGAAGAGATGGGATGTAGAGGGGAGAGGGTGTAGGGGGCGGACGAGAGACTGAGGAGGAGATGAGAGAGAGAGAGAGAGAGAGAGAGAGAGAGAGAGGAGAGAGAGAGAGAGAGAACCAAGCAGAACGAATGAGAGAGAGAGAGGAGAGAGAGTGAGAGAGAGAGAGAGAGAGAGAGAGAGAGAGAGAGAGAACAAGACAAAGATCTGTATTTACGAGGATAATAGATAAGCACTGTTGTTCTTTTTTACATCCAGTCCTGTCTCTCACTCTCTGGATGTAAAAAAGCCGAGAGAGAGAGAGAGAGAGAGAGAGAGAGAGAGAGAGAGAGAGAACCTGGACTGCTGATTGTCACGGGATCAAAGCCATGAATCGCCGCTAGTTGACGGCCACCTCCGCGTGCACCGACAACCAACCGAGGTCTTTGACAGTTGCGGGGGAACAGAATATCTAATTCAGAAACCCTGTGACTGGATATGGAGGCTGTTGTCGATTGGTTTCCACCCTGCATTGACTGGCTGCAGCGGAGGACACTTCCGTCCGAGGAAATGGCCATTCAGGGGGCACCACCGCGTCAAGATTTCTGTGTTAAGATGGCCGGAAGGCAAAGGAGGAGAGGGAATGGAGGTGCATAGGTAAAGAGAGGGAGGGGGAGGATGGGGGAGGGGTTAGGGGTTGGGAGAGGGGTAAGGGGAGGTGGTGGAGGGGGAGGTATGGAGGAAAGGGAGGGATGGGGGGGGGGGGGGGGGGGAAGGAAGGGGCAATCGGAGTTTTATTCTCTCCTTCTCTGCCTCAGTCTTGTTTGTCCGGCTTGTGCTCTCTCTCTCTGTCTCTCTCTCTGTAAACACGTCTGTAATTACTCTTCAATATAAATCAACTCGATAACGCAAGTGGGAGATCGGTTGGGAGGATGTACACGGAACAGGGAAGGGGAGGGTGCGTGTGTGTGTGTGTGTTGTGTGGGGGGGGGGGGGGGGGGGGGGGGGGGGGGGGGGGGGGGTCGAGACCGGAGGACTAGGGGGGCAGGAAGGGGTGGGGTTGTTATCGAGAGATGAGCGGGTCGAAATGACTTTTTGTGCCCGATGTCCTTCAATGGATCCTTATCCAAGCACACACACACGCACGCACGCACGCACGCGCACGCACGCACGCACGCACGCACGCACACCACACACACACACACACACACAACAACACCACACACACATTTAAATGAAATAAATACATAAAAGAAACGGTCGATAACAAATGAATTTAAGTGTGAGAGACTTTCATACCTCACCATGTTAATTAAAGAAAGTTTCGATCTCTATGATCCAAAGAAAGATCTGAAAAATGAAACATGTAACACTATACATCATTCAACAGAGGTGTAGGCTACGTATCCACAACCAATTTACCTATGGACAGGCGCACGTGAATCTCGGTGAAACCAATCAAAAGGAAGTTCACAGAAATTTGGCGAATCACATAGTCCAACACGCTGTTTTACTGTACTCTCATCAATTCATTGTTTTATCGTACTCATTCTCTTTGCCTTTGCTTGAGCAGTTGCAAATGAATGTTTGATGCGGACCATAACATCATCCGGCCTATTTTGTCCGTCTGTCCGTCTCTTGTCATGAGCTTGTTTGTGTTTATTTGTTTGCCTCTCTGTACTTCTCTGTCTGTCTGTCTGCCTCCTACACATATAAAGTTTATGTAACACTCGAAAATCATGGCATAAGTGTGATAATTATGATTTATGTATATCCGGTTATAAATCTATAGGTTGAATTATATTGCGTATACTATAAATACATTGCACTGTTGTGCATACAACGGTGTAGCCATATGTTTGTATTCATTTGTTACGTTTCGTCACAGTTATGTCAACAGTGTGTGTGTGTGTGTGTGTGTGTGTGTGTGTGTGTGTGTGTGTGTGTGTGTGTGTGTGTTTATGAGTGCATGTATTTATGTGTGTGTGTGTAGGTATGCGCGTGTGTGTGCGTGCTTGCGTGCGTGTGAGCGTACGTGCATGCATGCGTGGACGTGTGTGTTTGTATATCTGTGTGTGTGTGTGGGGGGGGGGGGGTCTATTCTTTTGCCCCAGGAATGAGCAGCCCTGGCATTTGTGGTAAGAATCAGCTGTTACTGCTAAAGCTGAATAAATTCCAGACATTTGTAGTAAGAATCAGCCATCGTTTCCGGGACTATGAGAGTCCCAGACGCTTGTGGCTCTTATCAGCTAGTAGTCTTAGGACTAAGCGAGTGCCAGACATTTGTGACAAGAATCAAGTTATAATTCCCGAAGGCTGAGAGAGTTCCGAACATTTGCGCCAGAAACAGACGTCTATTCCCGGGCGGTGAAAGAGTTACACACACTTGTGAAGGGAATCGCTAATTCTTCCCTGAATTTCTGGCAAGAATCACTTCTAATTAGTAGGGCTGACAGAGTTCCTGATATTCGTGCCAGAAATCTGCAATCATTCTCAGGCCTGAGAGAGTTCCAGGCATTTGTAACAGGAGTTAATTATTTTTCAAGGACTGGAAGAGTTCCAGGCTTCTGTCATGAATCTTATACCTATTTCTGGACTGAGTACCTGACATTTCAAAGCTGCAGATATCAAGTCAATCACTGCTAGGAGAAACAGAGAGGTCCAGACTGAACAAAAAGGACTCGGATAATATTACCTGAAATGAAAGAGGGGCTCAGATATTGATTTTAGGGGGGGGGGGGGGGGGGGGGGGGGGGGGGGGGGGGGGCTGTGAATTCCTATGAAAACGAAAGAGGTATACAATATTCGTTGTAGTCATCAGACATCATTTCATACGACAGAGAAAGAGTGAGAGGTCCAGATATTTAATGTAAAAATAAAATATCAGTTCATAGGACTGACACAGTGTCCAACTGTCAGTTGCCCTAATCAAGTAGAATACGTAAACCATAAGAGAGCGTCATAATTTTGTTTCTGGACTCAGCTGTCATTCCTAGGATTGAGAGACAGGTCCAGTGGACCAGCTTGGATGACGTTCCTTTCAGGGGGCATTCTTCTGTGCTACAGTCAGGAAGGGTCTGTTGGTCGGAAGTTGCGCTGTCCTCGTGGATTGGTGACGTCACAGGAACTCGAGTTGTTGTGACGTGCTGCGGGTTGAGGGTTGATGACTCGCGCCTGATATCCTTAAGGGCTGCAAGTCAAATGAAGGGAGCGGATTAGAGAGGTCGGGAAAGGAGTGAAAAGAACTGAGGGTTCTAAGGATTCTATTTCCCCCTTACCCATTCCCACAAAAAAGGAAAAAAAAAAAAAAAAAGAAAAAAGGAAAAAGAAAAAAACACAGCAGCGAAAAGAAGAAAAAAAGTGAACTCACAGATTTCTGCGTCTGTCATCTTGGCGTAAAAAAAAAAAGAAGAAAAGTCAAAGTATATCCCCCCCCCCCCCCCCCCCCCCCCCCCCCCCCCCCCCCCCCCCCCCGTGGACTTGATTAAAGACATAAGTAATACATGCACCATTGTCTGGCTGAAAAGTGCCTCATTCACACTATGTTTTAGTATTGTCCTGTACTTTCTTTGTGTTGCTATGTATTTGTTTAACACTGCATGACACAACTTTCTTGTCAAAAGCAACATTCCTGTTTGTTACATTTGGGTTCCGGTTCCGTAGGCCCAGAGGAAAGAGCACTACGGTGAAAGTCATTCTCTCTCTCTTTCTCTCTCTTTCTACGCGCGCGCGCGCGCGCGCGCGCGCGCGCGCGTCGTGTGTGTGTGTGTGTGTGTGTGTGTGTGTGTGTGTAAATGTATATAGGTTTCTAAACTGGATATGTTTGAGTGTGTGTGTGTGTATGTGTGTGTGTGTGTGTGTGTGTGTGTGTGTGTGTGTGTGTGTGTGTGTGTGTACACGCGTGGAAAATCATTGTTACTTCTGTTGGCTGGAAGTTACACAACAGTCTGGTTTTATCGCAAATGGCGCAATACCCCCCCCCCCCCTCCCCCCCACCCTACACAAAAGGGAAGCTACTGGAAACTGCATAAACATTACCTCCCATCCCGGGGTTCGATGGCTTTTGTGGCAAGATCGGATGGCTGTAATCAATTCTCTACATGACCTTCGCTTTCTTTTCCATTCTTTTCTTCTTTCTTTCTTTTCTTTTTTTTTTTTTTTTTTTGCTTTGTTTATTTGTTTGTTTGTTTTGTCCGTCGTCGTGGAAAAGGTTTAGGGTCACCCAGAAAAAAAAAAAAGGTTGCTTGGTTTAGCGTTACCACAGCTTTTTCTTTCTTTCTTTCTTTGGCGCCAAAGACTCCAAGATGGAACTGACAAGTGGAGACATTGATATGTAACATTTCTTGCATAACACTGCTGATCTTATTTCTACACGGGCTGAAAGGACTTCTAGTTACCTTTGTGGGCCTGTCTGGGGTGCCATCGCTGAATGTGTCTCCTCAGGAACCCCTCATACCTGCCGGTCCAGCTGCACAGGCCGCACTTCAGAGTGGCCGCCGTTTTTCTCTGCCGACGTTCTGGGTCATCCGATGTCATCAACATCATAATCTTCTTCAGCATCATCATTATTGTCGTCGTCGTCATCATCGTGATCTCATTATCATCATCATCATCACCATCACCATCACCATCACCATCGTCATCGTCATCATCATCATCATCATCATCGTCATCATCATCGTGAACAATCGTCGTCATCTTTCTTACCTAGCCTTGCGAACTGGCTGTGGGAGTGACATAAACAATGTGACTGAAATTGTCAGTGTTAGTCACATATATACAGTTTTGCTGGGCAAAAGTCTAGCATCAATGAGTGAAGTCTCTTGAGCGCCCCACTCTTCCCCCTTCTCACTGCTAGCATCCCCCCTCCCCCTTCCCCATACCCTGACCGTCCCAGGAAAGTGTTCTAAGTTTTGGGTGCACCTGACTTGGCTAGAACAAATAAGAAAAGTCATCATCATTATCATAAACATTGTAAGTCAAATCATTGTTGTTGATGTAAAGGTCATATGTTAAGTCGTTACGATTAATCTTCACATCATTAATTTTATTTTTCTACCAAGGTCACAGATTCGGTCTTCAACATTATCATTAAAGTTATAGATTATTGTTTTTATCATTATGGTAATAAACCATAATTACTGTTCAAGTATTCAAGTTCTACGTTAGGCATTTGTTATTGTTTGGGTCATAAGCTATGTATTTATCATCATCATCATCGTCATCATCATCATCATCATTATCATCGTTATTATAGTTAGACATTAAGTTAGGCCGTAAGGTCAAAAGTTAAGTCATGATCATTTCTATGAAAGACATAAATTAGGTCATATCATTAAGAAATATCTGCTCTAGCCCACAATACTATTTATTTTGAAAAATAACTTTAGTCTGACACGAACACTGGGTCCGAGGGCATACACGCTCTGAAGTCATTCCCTGTTTAAACTGAAGACACAGGACAGCAGCCTGCCGTTGTTCCTCAGCATTTGGCGAGTACTGTGCCGAAAAATCTCAGAGTGGAACCACTCGTAAATGATTGGTGTGACATGAGATTGAAGCTAGAGAGCATAGAAGGGTCTTTGCAGTTGCGAAGAGACAGTTTAGGATCTGGAGAGGAGAGAGAGAGAGAGAGAGAGAGAGAGAGAGAGAGAGAGAGAGAGAGAGAGAGAGAGAGAGAGAGATTTGCTCTGTCAACGGTGACATTTCAGGTATTCAGTACAAATAAGTTTTCATTCACACTTACATTCCTTACCGCCAAGGATACAGACCAACAGATCACAGGACAAAACACAATGCATTTCGACCTCTTGGGTCTTCTTCAGGCAAAAACAAACAACATTTAGGACCGTGGAAATGAAGAACGAGAAACCACACTTATCTTCTCATATTCGGCGCCGATTATGAGAAGATAAGTGGTTTCTCGTTCTTCGCTTTGTAATCTGCCTGTGTCCTTGGCGGTAACTAGCCCCTTTTCTTTCTAAATTTTGCTTCATTTTGCGCCCTCAGTCACTGCGTTTTGGAACTAACATTTCTGAGTGTGTTTATTAATGAATGTGTTCGCACACATATGATACTTTGTAAAAATCAGAAGAGAACAAAACTGATGAAAGTAGACAAAGCGAACATTTTAACTGTCTTTGAGTTATCTACAGCGGCCAGCCAGACTGAAATATAAACTGACGTGTATGAAAAAAAGAAAAAAAAAACAGCCTTAGAAGAAGAAACAGACCCTGTACGAGTGCAAGGTGAATATCAATTCCGACAAGTCAAAACCGGAAGGAAACCCTGCCTACTTCCGTGATGTTGAACTGAATCAGTGAAACAGATTTTTAAAGGAATTCAAAACAACTCTGCCGGTTAACATGGACACACAAACGACAAGACAAAACACGACGCGTTTCGACTTCTTAGATCTTCTTCAGGCAAGATAATGAACAACATTCAGGACAATGAAAACGAAGAACGAACAATCACTATATCTTCTCAAACTCGGCGAAAGATGGGCGTCGAATGAAAAGCATCTTGTTTTGAAACCATAACAGAGAAAGTACCTCCTTCAAACCTGTATCCTCACGCGCTACTACCTACCTCTGTTAGACTTGACAATGGCCTTGACCTTTTCATCGGTCGCCATATGGAAAGGCTTCCTGCCTCTCTTGCCCACGTTGAAGGCGAACCCTTCAGCTTTGCAGACGTCACGCATCACGTGCCGCGCAAGCGCCGTGCTGTCCAGGAAGCAACAGCGGCACGTGCGGCACTGGAAAGGACGGGAGCCGGTGTGGAGTCGGGAGTGGACAGTGAGGTGGATCTTCTGGGTGAAGCTCTTCAGACACTCCATGCACTGGAAGGGCTTCAGGCCTAGGTGAGTTTTGATATGCTTTGTCAGCGTCTCCTTTCGGAGGTACACCTGCAAGAGGAGCAGATGTTTCGTATACAAAAAAAAAAAAAAAGATTGAACAGCTGAACGAGAACTGAGCATGTTACAGTGTTCAGATCGTGCCCGAGGAACTGGAACTGCATGGAAGCTACTGGCACCAGGCATACACCTCACTACATAACAGCACAGCAGCTTTGATGGTGGATCGACACTTCTCTAAGGAGTTCCATAAACTAATGTTAATGAATCAAGACTAGCAGTTCTAAACAGTGCCATATGCATAAACTAAACGAATAAAATCCAAACTGCGTTAGAAGCATTTATGGTAGCTTTGAAAAGAAAGAAAAAAACACACAAACAAACAGTGTTACACATCCGTGATGCAGGCAACCAGTACCTGATAGTGGATCACAGTTTTAAGGCAACCAGTAAACGAATATTAGAAAAGACTCTTAAAGAACCAATGTAGAGAAATTAACCAAAGTCTTGTGGCAACCAGTATCAGGCAGTAGATCAATCTTAAGAAAGCCAACATAGAACAGAAGATCAGGTCTTAAAGCAGCTAATGCCAGGCAGTAAATCAGAGTCTGAAGGCAATCAATGCCAGACTGTAGGTTAGCGTGTTATGACAACAAATACCAAAGAGAAGTTCAGAGTTTTAGCTCAACAACTACGGGATACTGGATCAGAGTGTTGAGCTAACCAATGCCAAACACTGGATCAGAATGCTAAGGCAACCAATACAGACACTGTATCAGGTAGTCAGCCCTTTGTGCCAACGAAAATGTATATGTAGAGCTCTTAGAGCTTACTCTCAATCCAAGGGTAGGCGCTATATAAGTACTTTTAATAATAATGATGATAATGGTAGTAGTAATAATAATAACAATAATAATGATACTAACGATGATGATGACGATAATGATGATAAACATGATGATGATGATAATAGTAGTAGCAGTAGTAGTAGTAGTAGTAGTAGTAGTAGTAGTAATAGTAGTAATACAATAATGATAATGATAATAATAATGACGGTAATGATGATACTAATAATAATAATGATAATAATAATAGTAGTAATGATAACAATACAAATAATAACGGCAGTAACAACAACAATCATCATCACCAAGGTCTTAAAGCAGTAGGGAGAAACTCTAGAGACAGCCTGACAGGGCAACCCATGCAGAAAATGGAACAGTGTCCAAAGGCAACCAACACCACCAGACAGTGGATCAGAGACTGAAAGTTCACCAATACTGGACAGCAGATCAGAGACTGAAAGACAGCCAACACTGCACGGTGCATTAGTACAGTTTACAGACAACCAATACCAGATAGCAGACCAGACCA
>CM065732.1:36951831-36954331 GCA_033310375.1 Conus canariensis
AAAGTTAATAGCAGACACACATACCTACAGACAAGAACACATGCAACGGCAGCAGAAACATGGTGATTACAATACACTTACTTTGTTGGATACATGAATTAAGAGTAAGATGAATATTATTTGATTATCTGAAAAAATATCCCCACATTTTGTTCAGATCCACCAGTACTATCAGTGTTATGTCATTGCAAGCATATTGCATCATTATAACAGCTCACGACACTTGAAGCTGTATTTTTTTTTCTTCTTCTGTTTAAAAGAGATCAGTCATTATTTGATATAAAACCGGAAGTGGGAGATTCTGACACCTGTCTCGAAGCAATCTGTCTCTTGCAACTTATTAAACAATCATCATTCAAAGCCAGTTGTGTCGATATATATATATATATATATATATATATATATATATATATATATATATATATATGGCAATCTGTAACCTGCAGCATATTAAACAATTATCAGTCCCTCATTCAAAGCCAGCTGTGTAGATGTATTTCAGTTACAAATCGTGACAGTGACGGATCAAGAACCCCATAATCTTTTTCAAAATATAACTGGGGAGGTAGGGGATGGGGGGGGGGGGGGGGGGGGGGGGCTAGGTTACAACTGAATGACTCCGATGCTAAAGTACAAAGGGTGAAAAACACCTCAGAAATCAGCGTGCCTTCCTCTGTGCCCTCCATGACTCTCCCTCCAAAGCAAACAAACCACCAGCCGCCATGGTGAAGTGGTTAGCGTCTCGGACTCCCGGCTGGGAAGTCGTGGATTCGATTCCCATTAGAGTCATGTAGGATTTTTCTGCCCGACCGGCTCCTGTGCAGAGTTTACTTTGGTACTGGCTCAATTGAGAAGACCGGGAACAAACAGTAGAGTTTAATGAATGCGTCTCTGGGAGTGTTGCGCAAAAAAATTTCCTGACCAACAATTGCAGGAGTCAGTATCTCTCGGGCCTGGTTGACGCCGGGATATATTATGAAAGTAGGCATCGAGTACAGCCCTGTCATGTAGTCTCAGACCAGATTGGAAATCCGTAGCATCATCTTCATCATCCTCATTCTCATCGATCAGCATGAAAAAGTCTCAAATTCTGTGGCCCTTCTGCTCTCATGGTGATCTCAGTTTCGATTTCCACTTCGCGTCTATGGCCTTGGTTTGATTCCGTCGGGGTCAACGGCATTGGCAATTCATGGGGGTTATTGCTAGACGGATGTAGTGGTGCCCTCCGGCGCTCACTCAGGTCGGCTCCACGACCAAGCCATTATTGTCGTCAGCAGGGGGCTTAGTAAGTGGTGTCCTGCGTATGTTGGATCAGAACAGGCGCCACTGACCACCACGGAAGTTACTCGGCAGCAGTGCAGTGTCTCCTCCGGTGGGTTGCCTCTTCACGAATTGACATTGACTGCTCCCTGTGAATTGCCGGGTGCCAGGGCTGCGGCGGGCCAGGCCGGGCTGTGGCTGTGGACGAGGGATCGGAATGAACGGCATGGGTGCAATGCCACGGAGGTGGCACAGAAGATAGGACAGCAAAAAAACAAAAACAAAAAACAAACGAACAAACAACCCCCCGGCGGAGCTGGAGGCTTCCAAGGGAGATAAGTAGTTCAGTGTCGCGCTCCGTGCTCAAAACGCACCAAAACTGTCATAGAACCATGAAATTTCAGACTGTCCATTATTTGAAAATGTGACTTTCTTTATTCGCATCGACTGATCCACGGACTTGTTCACCATCTGCAATAGGCTGCAAGATACTGAGACTGAGTTCTTGACAGAAATAGAGTTTGGGAGGCGGAAAAGGGTTTGTTGGAGGTAGGGGGAATGAATGAATGAATGAATGATTTATTGAGATAAGCTTACAAAGCCCATTTTCATGGGGAACTGGGGAGGGGGTGTTCACAGTATTACATTCAAAGTATAAACACAAAGGATACATGTCAGAAATAAATCATCGCAATGAGGAAACCACATCACGGAAGAAATGATGTTACACCAATATGACTGTCAAAGAATCTGGCAACATGTTCGTCCACAGTCATCACGATTTCGGTGTGACACAGCTGTGCTGTTGCTGGAAATCATTTTCGTGTCGTCTCCGTGAGAAGAACGAAAGCTATCCATGTTCCTTTTCATTTCATGTAGGTATGCCAATATATCGCTGATTGTCACACTGTCTGAAGGTTCACTCTGTGACTGTTTTAGCTCAGGATCATCTGTGCACTCAAAATCACAATCACCACCAGTTGCTTCGATGTCTTAAGTTTCGCGTTGCCCGGTAGTCTCATTAGTTACAGGTGTCGGGTCACGCTCACGTATCACGTCACAGAACTCAACACCGTCTTGATCAACACAAGGCTCGACTAGTTCGATGTCCAACACGAGGACTTCATGGTGTGCGATTGTTACAGATTGTTTGTCACAAAGTCCCATATCGATCTCCTGTTGATGTCACAATGCCGTGTATCTCGTGCAGGCTGGGATATGGACGTCGGAGAGAGGCAGG
>CM065732.1:36956831-36976831 GCA_033310375.1 Conus canariensis
CAAGATGAATTTATTGCACAAAATTTACTTCTAATGACTAAAACCTCCACTACCTCTCCCATAGGATGGGAAGAAGCATTGGAAGAGGCTGGAGAGCATTGTTGGGGGATGGGGGGGGGGGGGAGGCTTTGAAAAAAAAAAAAAGAAAATACAAAATGAAATTTCTTGCGTAAAATTGACTGTTTATGACTGAAAACTTCCTCTGCCACTGTGGTGAGGAGAAGTATGGGAAGAGCTTGGAGAGCAGGGAAGCGTGGGACTCGGAAGAGAGAGACTCTGAAAAACACAACAGACAGACAAGATTTAATTTCTTGCGCTAATTGTTTATGACTGAAAAACTCCACTTCCTCTCCCATTATGGTGAGGAGAGGCATGGAAAGAGTTTGGAGAGCAGGAGAGAGGGGCGGCGGTTGGCAAACGACAACAACACTTCATAATTGGTTAAACACAAGTCTTTGACCACGAATAAAGCTAAGTATGAATCCGAAAATACTGAGTTAATCCCCAAATTTTACATCCAAAATGGACGACTCTTACCGTCGGTGGGCAGTTGCCGTTGGTCAGGCAATGAACAATATGCATAGAATTGTCTTTGTATTGATACTTTACTGTTACACAAAACAGAAAACGTATGACCCCAACAAAATCTTTCAAACACAAACCCATTTGATGACCCAAAAACAGCTATTCAAACACTAGCCCACCGTGTGACCGCATATGGTTAATTAAAGATTACTTTACCGCAGAACCCAGTCGCAGCCATTCAAATATGAACACACTGCATGATTCACGCTAAACCACTGTATAAACCAAATTCAGCTATTCAAACCCTAGCCCATCCCATGACTTCGAGTTCGACACAGCTATTCAGGCACTAACCCACTGTATCCCCCAACACAAATTTTCAAACAGAGTACTACTGTATGACCCAAACACGGATATTCAAACGTAAATTCTGTTTATGAACCAAACACAGCAATTCAAATATTAATCCGCTGTATGAGTAAACCAAGGCTGTTGAAACATGAAGCCACATGGAGAATCAAGCAGGGTTATTCAGACTAGGAGTAGGAGACACTGCAGGACCAAACATGAGTATGAAAAATATCTAATCCACTGTATGACCCAAACACGGCTAGTTAAATACTAACCCACTGTATGACAATTAAATCAAACAGGAATTAAAGGAAAAAAGGAAAAGTGTGTTTATTGTAATATGGGAGATTAAAGCAGGCTTCTATTCTGTTTATGTCTTCGCTAAAAATAATGGGGGCAAGTCAGTTCATCAATGAAACAACAATTGCCCTTCGGGGGCAGTAATGATAGAAATGCAATGAAAAAGTTACTTCTCTCGAACTTTTGTTAAAGATTGGATATAGACAAAACGAAGTGTCATCGTTTGTGTCGAGGGCTGGAAATTCTCCAGTAATTTTCAGTTGTCCCGGGGATAAGTCAAAAACAAGATCTACTTTCCCCTTGAAATGTCTACTTGCCCTCCGTAAATAAAGAGGTGAATAATAAAAGGTAACTATGGATACTACAGTAAACGTGAGCAGACATAATTCAACGATGGCATTCTCTGCATACCTGTAATGAAGGCGTTAGCAAGAGAAATATGGCATAAAAGATAAGAACATTTTATTTTTATATCATGCACACAGGGAGGAAATGAAAGAAATGTTCCCCACCGTGTATGAAAGTGTAAAGGAATTAAACTGTCATGCTTCCACTCCTTGTACCTTTCTGGACTGAATTAAAAATACAAAATCTCTTTGTTACTCTCCGTCTTTGCCCCACCCCACCCCTCCCTCTTTCCTCTTCATCACACACATTCCAAAATAAGTCAATTTGACATGTACATATATTTGAAAAATAAACAGCGTGGATCTATCGTTTCCGCACTGACCGAGCACAATGTGTGCACTATGCTTGAATTCTTGTTGATTTCCACTGGGACCTGTCTTGTCTCAGTTAAGCAGCGTTTCTTTTTGAATTCCGTTCAGGGTAAAACCGATGAGAGAGAAAGGGGACATGAAAAAAGGCGGAGAGATGTGCATGGGCATCGGTTAGCATCAAGGCTGACTTCTCTGCATCGCTTCACTGACATAGTCAAAAATTGGTGCAGACAAACAGAGAGAACATTTCCACTCGTCCATCAGAAGGTTCTACTGTCCTGAACAATTGGATGGGTGAATAGTTTGAGCTCTGGTATCACAAGATTTTTGATTATGTTCCGTGAACATACATTACTCCACAGATAGTTATCAATTCGTAAACAATTACTTCACAACGTTCATGTTCAATGACAAATAATTTGCTGCTTGATTCTTGTTCTGACGTTTCGTCAGATCCGCAGCAAAAATTAATGGGTACATTCTTAGCCCACACTCCGTCAATGATGGCGCTCATTTTTGGATGGAATAGGGTACCAACGGTTTACTGTTCATAAAATTGAAGACTATGCATGAACACATGCCATATGTTATATAAAAATGTAGGTCAGTATCTTTAAATTGTGAATTTGTACAGAAATCCTCAGCATCTGACTATACAAAATGTATGTAATTGCTGAAACTGTAACGACTGAAAAATACAGAAGGTGCAGCATCGACGGGAAAAATTTAGTAACCAAGGAGCAAACAAGTAAGAGTTGAACAAGTTGAATAGTTTTTGCGTAAATTCAATGACAGACAATCAAACCTGAATCTGTGAAGACTGAAAAAAAATACCGAAAGCATGGCATCGACTGTAGACGCTCAATAACAAGGAGCAAACAAGTAAGACTTAAAAAAGTGAGTAATTTTCGCATGTATTTCGTGAAAGACAAACAATCAGACCAAACAATCATTAGAGGCAGGTACTCTGGCGCGCTAACAAGCAAACAAGACTGAAAAAAAAATTCTGCATGCAGGGTAACAGATGGAAATCTCACCTGAAGGAAGATCGGCTGGTGATGACCACTCCACACTCGTTGCACAGAAAGCTGCGTTTGTTGGCACTGTGCGTCAGACGATGCTCGTTCCGATGGCCTGACTGCTTAAAGGCCTTGCCACACTGATCGCACACGTACGGCCGCTCGTCACCATGTGAAAACTCATGCCGTCTTAGCCGGTAGATGTTGACGAACGTTTTGCTGCACATCCGACAGGTGAGTTCTTCTTTAGTGTATGGGGCTTTGCGCCGTTTCTTTGGAGCGGCTATTGGAACCGCAGCAGGCTTGGTTAGTGTGGAAACAACACAGGGCTTACTCGGATCGACCTCATCTTTTCGCTCATTTTCATGGTCTATGCTTTTCAGTTCTGGTTCATTAAGCGTGGACGTTTCTTGGACTTGGGCTATCTTCTGATATTCCGGTGTGCTGGGTTTTTCAGCGAGGATCTGTATTTGCCCTTGTAACCGTTTGACGGATGAGGATTTGACAGGATTGCTGGAACTTGGCGGTGGTTCCGTGCTCTGATTCTTGGCAGCGATACTCAGTCTGGACTGGGTTGGTCTTCTGACTTTCGTCCTTTTCGCAGGAAAGAGGAGGCCGATAAACGTGTCCTTTTTCCGCAGTTTTGTGTGCGAGTCTTCCTCCTCGCTTGACTGTGTGGACTGTCCGCCATTGTCTTTGTCAGGGGTCCATTCTTCATCGGAAGTGACCGGAGTGACGTCATCTTTGTCACTGCTGTCCCACAGCTCAACATTGGTGTGAAAGTCGTAACGTTTTGAAGAGATTCGTTTGCGACCTGACTTGGAAATCCCTGTTGACTTACATTGCTCTGCAGGTGTTGCGTTTTTACTCGCTTCGGCTGACATGTATGGTTCTCCATACAAACAGCTTGTGGGTGTCTCACCTGATGATGTTGTTTTGGCAGACAATGTGTTTGTGGTTGCCCCACCAGACGTTGACAGTTTTCTAGACGCTGTGTTTGTAAATACCTCAACTGGTGTGATTAGGTTTGACGACAATGAGTTTGTGCAGGTCTCAGTAGAAATAGATAGTTTTGCAGACGAAATGTTTGCGAATGCCTCGGATGATGTCGATAGTTTTGTAGGCAGTAGGTGCTTGGATGCCTCAGCTGATGTACATAACTTTACAGACAGACTGTCTGTGGATGCCTCAGCTGACACAGACTGTTTTGCAGGTAAAGTGCTTGTGGCAGATTCATGGTTCTCATCTTGGTCAGAGGGTACTAAACATGTGACATCAGTTGTTTGGTCCGAGATCTGACTGGCAATATCTTCAGAAAGAAAGCTGGGTGTTGTTGAGAAGACGATTTCTTCCGCTCTCTTGCAAGCATCATACTGAAATGGAAAATACGACGAAGCAAAGTCTTCAGATGCCTTTGACCTTTTCACAAATTCCTTGTGATCTGACTTAACTGCACTTTTTGATTCTTTCCTTTTTTCAGATACTGAATTTGACAGATTTGCTGACATGTTGTCGTCATTCTTGGTTGAAGAGATTTGTGTAAGTTCTGTCATGTTCCTTTCATCTTCTGTGTTTGATGTTTTGCCCGTCTCTTTGGATGAACCTTCTTCTGTGGGTCTGGTGATGGGAGTAACTGATTTGCTTTCTTTCTTAGAAGAATCTGTTTTGATTAATCCAGTGACGTCACATGGAAGATTTTCATGTCGTCTATGATCATCCGAACTCTCCGCATCTATGTGGGCATCCATGCTGTTTGTTATGATGTCATGGTCAGAGACCTTTTCATTCGAAACCTTTCTTGTTTCTGGATGCTGTGATTCAAAGTTGGATTTTACTGTTGTGGCTGCTTTTTTCCACTCAGCAGTTGTACCTATTTGAGTTTGCACTTGAGTGGCTGATACACTAGGACCAATGTTAGGCAAAAATATCAGCACTGGTATAGTACCAGCGCATGGCGAAATCATTTGGTTTCGGATGATTCCAAGCTGTGGGGTTCTGCCCTGCATCATTATGCCGTTGGCTTCACCTGGCTGATTTCGCGGTCCGTTCAAAACAGGAATTATGCTTGGCGTTGTGTTGTAGGCACTTTGCAAATTCTGGTGTCGAACTGAAGATGCTTCTCCCTTGGCAATGTCACCTACATTCTGCGACAGTCCCCAGACTGGAAGCGTAGCTGGTGCAGCTGGCACCATGACGGGCATCTTAGGCACGATAGGAATGTAGGAGGGCTGGTGTGCAGTCTTGTGAACGCTGGGTAAAGCTGCAGTGGTCACCAGGGGAACTGAGGAGGAGGGGTGGTTCTGATACTTGGAATGAACAGGGACCATGGCTGGAATTGTTGGACAATGCAGTGGCACTGGAAAGTATGGAAGTCTGACTAGCGGCATGGGTGTGGCTGGCACTGGCACGACTGAACTGCTTCTAGTCACAGCTTGGGACGAGTACTGTGGACTGATTTCAGGTGGTGCTTTCACCCTTGTTGGCGGGTTCGTATCTTGCTGAGGAGGATGAGATCTCCTAAGTTGCATAAAATGACCTCTGTGGTCGCATGATCTCGGTTCAAACGTTTGACAGCTTGCTGATGGAGCTCCTGGCTTGCACTGGTCAGTAGAAATATTGTTACTGGTGTTAAATTCATGTGTACAACTTTCAGTGGTTTCTAAATCTTGAGTGTCTTGAATGCTCGAATGGTTTCCACCTTCTGTGACCTTTCTTTGTGTGGTTTCAGCAGCAGGAGCATGTTCCAAGCAATGGCCTTGTCTGGGCTGTGGACTTGCCTGTGTGGAACTGTTCACATCTGTTGGAACCCGAATCCAGGTTGGAGACACCGACGAACTGCGGCAAGGAGGATGCAAGTGGGTATTCCGTTTTGAAGCAGAGAGATTTTCTGTCATCCCAGCGTCTCGTTCTGTTTTCACACGGTCATTTTCGTCTGTCTGTATCCTTTCGTTGTGGTCTGTATGCTTTGACAACAGGACAGATTTCTTTTGAAACTGTCGTGGTGTTTTCTGTTTCCTTCTTCCCCCACTTCGTTGATATTTGAAAATTCTGCTACTAATTCTACTTGACATACATGTTGGATGGCCCGTTTGTGAAGATTCTGATGTATATTCTGTGGTTGGTCCGTAATGTTCTTCCGTTTCATTTTCTCCTTCATCACATTCTTTCTTGAATTCTTTCAGGTCCTCTTCAGGAAAAACAGACTGACTCGAACACAAAACCCAGGGACGAGCAGAGTTGTTGGCTTCGTTCAATCTGTCCTTATCGATGTGTTCTTTTGTATCTTCGTCAATGTCGTCCTTTAAATCTTCACAAATGTTGTCTTTTACGTCAGTGTCAGAGTCGGGTCTAACCTCTGTATTAATGTCCTTCCTGTCAGTGTCAATCTCTCCCTTGGTGTCTTTGCCTTGGTTGGTCTCTAACAGACTGGAGCAGTGAGAAGGCTTTGGCAAAGGGGTTTCGAACAAGATACTCCACTCGCCTCCCATGTACGGAGTCTGAGAAATGCTTTTTCCGTGTTGGTCTTGTCTTTCATACGGTAGGTTTTCACTTCCCTGTCCTCGGTACGAAGTGGTTTGGACTGTCGACTGTTGGGTGGAGTTCTGATTGTCTGTGTGAAAAAAAAAACAAACCCATAAAGTATATGTGAAAAAAAGTAGTGATGCTGGGTTCAGTGTTCAATATAACAACCGATTCTTAAACCGAATAGTCTTTTGATTTTAGACTAGCAAAGATTACAACTACAAAAACATAGATCAATAAAGGAAAATGAAGGAATGCAAAAAGACAGAAAGACGCCAAAACTTTTTTGTCGACTTTTCTTTTCTTTTTTCCCAATTTTCTTATTTCATATAAAAAGACTAATGTTGGTAATTTGGACTGAGTAAAAAATTTTACAGAAAGTGTAATTCTTGAACCTGCTTATGCTATTGCCAGAAAGTGTAATTCTTGAACTGGCTTATACTATTGCTTATTGATCTGTTCACCAGTTTTTCCATGTCATTTCTTTACACCAACATTTAACAATTTGGTGATAAACATGAGTGTTATATGCTTATGATCGGTGCACAGAATAAAATGAAACAATTGAAATGGCCTACCAGGTAAATAACAGTAATAACACTGACGAAGTGTGTGTGTGTGTGTGTGTGTGTGTGTGTGTGTGTGTGCGTGCGTGCGTGCGTGCGCGCGCGTACTTTTTTTTACTTTTAGTAAGCACTCTTCTGTTACAGATAACAATGCAGAGGAATTAAGTACAACACTAACAGCATATTGCTGCCACATGCGAATGAAAACCTGAAATTTTCAAACATGGCTACCATTAGTATTAAGACATTGTCCTGCGTTTACCCACTCTGTTGAAAGCAGAGAGTGGACACACTGAAGACGATTTTCTAAACACCTTTTGATAATACTGACAGATGAGCAAAACCAAATACGCAACAATTTTACACATCACCATAGACAGGCGATAAGCATGAAACAGATCAAAACTTTATGTAAATATGTTAATGGAATTTTCATACGATTAGAAAGAAAATCGATTGTTTTTAAACATCGATTTTCAGTTATCACCTAGCATTCATAATAATTCCAAATACCATGATTTGTAATAATTGTTGTTAACGACTGCCACAGAGAAATGTTTCTTCACATCTCATTACACTGTGGCATCGTGACTGTTGCAGCGATAAAAGCAACATTTACTCACCAGTGTTATCCACTTGAGGGTAGCCAGTGTCAACAGCCTCCGTTTTAATCTGCATTGGGCAATGGTCACGAACTTTGTCCACATCCACGGGAGAAGTAAACACCTGTGATGGAGGTGGCACCTGGTGGGACTCGGGGTCATGTGAACTCGGCAAGGACGTTGAGGCTCTGGGAAACAAGGAGATGGAAGTGGTCAGACTTTCGGAAACTTCTTTGTTCCCCTCTTCGTCTCCCATGCCCTTTCCTTTGCTTCTGCTCTTGTGTTGTTTTTTGCCTCCCCTTCTGCTGCGCCTCTTCCTGTCCTTCCGTGTCTGATCGGAAGGGGGAGTGGAGGAAGAGTCTGAGGCGCATGTTGACGTCTCGTGAGAGATGGCAGACGAGGCGTGAGATGGCGCTGCGGAGTCTGAGGGGGAGTGCGTGGCAGGCTGGGCAGAGTGTAAACATCCCTGTTCCTTGGGATGGCTGGCAAGCAGGATTTCGGAGTCGATCTCATATGGGACATCTCTTCCGAGCTGCCGACTTTGTGATGCAGAGCGTTCGCCAGTCTTCTGTCTTTTTTCTGCAGTTCCTGATGAGGCACGTCGACTTTCCGGCGAGCGCTTTGTCTTCTCTCGCTGTGTGTTGCGTGGAAGTTGCTGGGCAAGCGTGGACTGTATTTTACTGTTTGTTTTCTCTCGCTGTGTGTTATCTGGAAGTTGCTGGGCAAACGTGGACTGTGTTTTACTGTTTTTCTCTCGCTGTGTGTTGTCTGAAAGTTGCTGGGCAAGCGTGCACTGTGATTTACAGTTTGTTTTCTCTCGCTGCTTGTTGTCTGAAAGTTGCTGGGCAAGCGTGGACTGTGATTTGCTGTTTGTTTTCTCTCGCTGCTTGTTGTCTGAAAGTTGCTGGGCAAGCGTGGACTGTGATTTACAGTTTGTTTTCTCTCGCTGCTTGTTGTCTGAAAGTTGCTGGGCAAGCGTGGACTGTGATTTGCTGTTTGTTTCCTCTCGCTGTTTGTTGTCTGAAAATCGTTGGGCAGGCGTGGACTGTGGTTTGCTGTTGCTCCTGCTCCTCCTTTTCCCTCCTGATTGAAACGATTGAGACGTGACCGTCGAGACCGTGCTTTCCCATTGCCTCTCACTGCCGACAGAGACTGTGGCCCAGTCTGGCTGACGTCCAGACGTTTGCTCAGCGGCTGTAAGTGTGGGACGAATCTGGGAATTCGCTCGTTCTTGACATCTTTGAGGGGAGACAGCAGAAATGGGGGTTCCAACTCCACTTCCTTCGTACTGATGGCAAGCGGAGTGCGAGATCCCTGGAGAGGCTGATCTTTCTTCACCTGGGGAGGTTGTTTTTCCGCTGGCTCTTGTTTCTGGTTGTTTTTTGCCAGATAGTCTTCTGCTCTTTTCAGCACTGGTGTCTGGAGTTTCTCTTTTATCTGCTGCAGTTTCATTTGTGAAGAGAGCACCCGAGGCTCTGTTGATGCCAGTCTGTGGGCGTTTATGGGCAGCACGTCTGGATCTGATTGTGATGGACGTGTCGGATTCTCTCCATACCCAGAAGGATCTGGAACGTTTTCTATCGGACGGTTCACGACCTCTTCTGGGCCAACGTTCTCTGGCAGAAGATTCTGCCTTTTCTTTTTCTCTAAGGTTGTCTGAGAGGTTGAGATCGGCGGAACTGCGCGCTTTTCTTTGCTGGGCTCTATGGCGGGCAGTCTGGCGGGAACCTTGATGCTTAGGGCAGGCAGGTCCAGTTTGGGCGGAATGTTCCGACTCAGAACAGGCAGAGGAAAGAGCAGTCTGGCTCGTGGAATTTGCTGTTGATGGTGATGGGTCCACAACAGCAGAAGTGCTGGTGATATTGACGGGTGAAACTGTTCCCCTCTCATGGACATCTGCAGAGGGAACACAGAATCCGACTGAAAGGCGCGGGAGTTGGCTGAACGCTTCATCACAGACATCTTGCCGTCGACGTTGTTCGACCCCATCTTGTTCTGATTCTGATTCTCCTGGTCGGCTGCTGTTCTGTTGGCGTGCGCGAAGAGGTCTTTCGAGGGCAGAAAGAGATCCTGGGGAAAACAGTTCTGGTTGACAAGTGACAGCTTGGGGAAGCTCAGGGACGGTTTGGCTTTGGCAGCCTTCCGGCACCGAGGAACACAGGTGTTTGGGGGCAGTGCTTTCTGTTGCTTGGAAGGGTTGCTCATTGTTAAGAATTCCCGAAGGAGCTGGTCTGCTCATGTTCTCTTGACCAGAATGCCAAGAGTAAGGGGCTCATCTGCTGCAGAGAAACACCATGAAATATTATACGACATCGTCGTAAATTCGATCTAAGCAATATGATCTTGTAATTAATTTGATGTAAAGCCAGCTGGAAAGAGTGGAAGAAGGCGGTAGCAAATTGTGGAAGAGAAAAAGAGAGGAGGTGTAGGAGGAAAAGGAGGAATACAGATACCAAAATATTCACAGGTATCGAATCCGCGGGTTATCATTCTGCTGTTTTGGTATCCAGATTTTCCAAACAGCTGAGTCACAGACTGTCCTTTTCATAGCCACAGCCAGGTTCGCCTGAATACAATCACAGTGGGTTGCTTTTATCCACGCTTTTGTCCTCAGGTTCAAATCCGTAGCTTTTGCTTTTCCTGATATAGGATGATCAAATGAGTACTTTCTGTGACATTATCCTATTACCAAACTCGCTTCACCAATCAGTTAATGGATATTTCTATTTCTGGCCCAGCGGATAACCAAAGGCCGCGTTTATCTGGCTTGAATCGAAGATGACGTGGATTTTAAAAGGAAAGAACCTGCTTTAGAAACTGGATCATTTTAACTTCGTCTTTCTTTTTCTTTATTAGTCAGTTTGTTAGAATAACCATAAAGTTCTTGGAGTTGTAACTGATAACAATTTGTCATGGTCGGATCACATTACAAGGATATGTAACATTATTTCTAAAAGAAAAAAAAAAGAAAAAAAAATTTCAACTCTAAATTGAAAAAAAAAAACACTTGAACTTGCATAGCTGAAAAAATGTTCCTCCGTGCTGACATAGAATTTTACACGAATTCTGTTTCCACTGTGTAAGATTCAGCAAGCGAAAGTTTTATGAAACCTTTAAAACCCCAAAATTAGTTCTTCCAAAGTCGTCGACTCTATTAGTTTCTGACCATACGGTAGTGAACATCTTGACATTATGAATGAAACTTGAATATAACAAAGCTGTTTTATGTTCATAATAGTATCGGGAAGAGCTCAATCCTCACTTATTCTCACACAAAAAAAATGATAATCATTCGTCTAGGATAGTATCACCGCGTCCTAGAATTGATCTTTTTTGGAACTGGTCTGACTTACTCAGAGAGTTGTTTGTGGAATGCTATCATTTATAGAATCGACGTTAATACGAGTCTGAACTTGTTCAAAGACAGGTGTCACTCATATTTAATCACTGAAGTGGAAAACAAAATTCCATAAGAGTTGTCACTCGTTTTTTTTCCTTCTTATCTACCCAGCTTTGTTTTACAGTCAGGTTTGTCATCCCATATTGGTCTTTGTTTCTCTCCTTCCTTTTTTTTTTTTTTTTGCCTATTCTTCTTGCCCCTACCTGTCCGCTTATCCACGTACATGTATCCCCCCCCCCTTCCTCCCTCTCTTTCTCGCTGTCCTTAAATGTGTGTGGTTGTGTGTTGTTGTTGTTTTTGTTGTTGTTGTTGTTGTTAGTTATTGTTCGTTTGTTTTTAATCTATTTTGAGAGTTGAGTTCAATAAGGTGACAGCTCTTTTGTGGCCTTTTGCGGTCGACTGGGCTATAAGCAATATAAGCAATACACACATACTCTCTCTCTCTCTCTCTCTATCTCTCTCTCTCTCTCTCTCTCTCTCTCTCGCACGCACGCACGCACGCGCACACACACACCACACACACACACACACACAGCACACACACACACACACACACACACATTGTTACTCCTGAGTTTCTCAGACGCGAGACCTGAGAACATGGCTAACGTATCCTCGCAGTGTCGGATATGAAGGAAGGGGGGTGGGGGGGGGGGTGGGGGGGGGGCGAGAGGGATGAAGAGAAGCAAGGAAACGGGCGCAAAACAAATATTCTAGTGAAAAATGTGACAGCTTCATCAAGCTCTTCTTGCTGTTGAAAGGTCAGCGTTTTTG
Source organism: Conus canariensis (assembly GCA_033310375.1). Lineage (NCBI taxonomy): Eukaryota > Metazoa > Mollusca > Gastropoda > Neogastropoda > Conidae > Conus > Conus canariensis. The sequence continues at coordinate 36,968,610 of CM065732.1, forward strand.
ATCGTTTTATAGCTACCAATCGGAGAACGCCATTAGTTTTCGTGCGCTGGGCCTAGTCACACGACAGTACAACTGTCGGCAGTGTTGCCTCGCATGCCAGACAGCCCCAAGACAGTCTAAGAAAAAAAAAAAAAACGCTAACCTTTTCCTAGTCTGGATCGTAACTAGGGTGATTTTTAAGGTAAAGAAATGACATTGAAGCGCGATTCTTAATCAAGATAAAATCCCATTCTCCAGAAAAAAAAGGTGAGAGGAGAGGGGAAAGGGGGGGGGGGGGGGGGGGGAGCAGACTGGGTAGGGAAGAAGAGGAGGGGCACAGAGTTCAGAAATTCAGATATCCTCTCCCCTCCACCTCGAATCCGCTCTTATTATTGAACTTAGTCGCAATAAAGTCGAATCAAACGTTCACAAAATGCACAGACGACATATTGGGACTTTCTTTCTGTCTTTATTTTGAAAGAAAGAAACTCCCGATATGTATATCAGTTTTCAAGTGTTCTGCATTGGAGGCATGACATGGATTACATCACATATGTTTAACTATTCAAATTACTTTAACGTCTAGCCAATTCCCATTTGAAGGAAAGAACAGATTTTTCTTCAGATTAGTAACAGCATCTGACTTTTTACCCTTTGCCCAAACTCGCCTCTGCTGAAACTAAGTATGCAGATGTCCATCAATTACATATATCTACATCAACTGAAATAGCCCATTTCTAGGGGGGGGGGGGGGGGGGGGATGTATATCATCCATTTTAGCCGCCTCTTCAAAACACTTCAAGTTAAGGAAAGCCTTCCGGATGCTACTGCATTGCAGGCATTATCTTGGCTCTGGCACTAACTGGACAAAAAGAAATCAAACATTCACTATCCTTTGCGACCTTAATCGTGACGCTGAACTCAAATGACTTTTTTTCCCTTTTTTTGTTTTTTGTTGGTTTGTTTTGTTTGGGCTCACCTCCTGTGCCACCTTAGTGGCACTGCACCCACGCCAGTCACCCCGGCTGCCTGTCCAAAGGCACAGCATGGCTTGTCCCATCACAGCCCCGGCACCGGTAATCCACAGGGAGCAGTCAGTGTCAAGTCGTCATGAGGCAACTCATCGGAGAAGACACCGCACTGCTGCCGAGTCACTGCGGGGGTGTTCAGTGGTGCCGGTTCTGATGCAGCATATGCAGAACACCACCTACTAAGCCACCTACTGACCACAATATTTGCTTAGTCGCGGAGCCAGCGTGACTGAGCTCTCCCTATAGAGGACGCCATCATGTCCGTTCAACGATAGTCCCCATGAACTTGCGATTACCCCCCTGACCCCGACAGAATCTTACACAGTGCATACACGTGGAAGGGAAATCGAAAGCGGGTCACCATGACAGCAATGTACTAAAGAATTTAAAGGTCACAGTATCTAATACGTCTTTTTTTTTTTTTAATTTGATACTGAACAAAGAAGGTGAGGACAATGAAGATGACGTTAGAATTTCCATTCTGGTCTGAGACTGCATGACAGGGTTGTGCTTTACACCAGGCCCGAGATATACCTGCACCTGCAGTGCTGGTCAGGAAATTTGAGCGACACTGTCAGAGACGCATTCATCAAGTGGATGAAACTCGACTTATTGTCTTACAGTCTTGCCTGTTGAGCCCATAGCAAACTCAGCCATAGGAAGGTGCCGGTCGAGGCAGAAACATCCCATAACCGACATTTTAATGGTTAAATTGCTGCTTATATTAATCGTTTTAGAATCTCTCTCTCTCTCTCTCTCTCTCTCTCTCTCTCTCTCTCTACAGATACACACACACATATATTATATATATATATATATATATATATAAATTTCCAAGGATAAGTAACCGAGCACCATTCCAGCAACTTACAGAGCAGCTTGGTGTTGCAATGACTGCAAGAAATATTCAATTATCAAACAAAACTTGCTCCTATGTCTTAGATTGAAGAAATAGGGGGAGATAAGCATACATATGTGCAGTGGTAGTTAATTCTGCCTAACTAACAGTATGTGCTTGAGAGGGTGAATGGGGAATGATAAATGCTTCTCAAAATGAGCATTCAGCAAGCTTATAGTCTCCAAGGGGGATACAATCTGCAATGGGGAGGAAACTCACTAACAAAACTCCTGGTCAGATACGGGTATTTCGAAACCTGATTGTTTCTCCTCAGTGACCGCGAAATATATATATATATATATATAATATATATATATATATATATATATATATATATATATGTTTAGATGCATTTTTTTTCTTTATCCAATTCCCGATAGTGCCGACTGGGTCACATAGTGACGTGTCAAAATATTCATGAACTGTTTCCCTTGTGCACTTGATGAACTCATATCTGTCATTCGCATGGCCATGCGTTTCCACAGGCAAAATTACTATGGTGCTACATTGTTGATGTGATACATGCAAGAACATGGTCATGCATACTCCAGTGATAATACCATTTGGCCACTGGACTCTAAAAAGTTTTAGATCCTCTGATTTGTTGAACCTCTGTTCTATATCTACGCTTTTTTTTTCCATTCCGGACACAGTTTCAGTGACGTAAATTGAATCGAAAAATCTCCTAGGGCCCAATAGATCTAGTTTCTTCGCATGAGCTGAACTTCATTCGGTCACACTCACAACACGAGACCACGGGTACTAAAGGTATCGAGTATTTGTAGATGCAGATCTCACGACCTTTATACTCAATGATTGTCACATTATAATGCATTTGAAACAGCGTGCAAATGAATGCATAGATTTCTGATAGACTACACTCTTATTCTTAACGAGAGGTCAGATATCTGACTCCGGAATCAAGTTGATCAATAACCCGTTTTAGTTCTTTTCATGTAGAACTATGTACAAACTAACAGACTTCCAGCTTGATCTTAGATTCTGGTGAGTTGCCGTGCTTAATTTCGTTGCAGCTATTATTGAGAGTACTTTTGCACAGACTAGTCCCGCTATGATCTACAGCTTGAAGAATTGCTGGTTGATTTAAAACTTCATTTTCGTACATCTACATGCAAACGTCAAAGAGGGTTTCGTGTTGTGAATGCATTACTTAAATACCAAGACAGCATTCCTCAAAAATTGTTTAACTGTCAAAAATTCTGATTTCGCTTTTCTTTGGAAGCACCCTCGCCCTCGACGGTGCCATGTCAGTGACGAACGCTTCCAGAGTTGAAAGTTGCCATATGATTTGAATTGGGAGAAAAACCCTACCTATTCTAAATTTGTTACACTTTACTGTCATGATATGTAATTCTCTGATGCACAACATACGCTTTAACACAGATAATGTCAAACCCGATCGCTGAACCTTGGCTAAACAGAAGAAGCCGAGAAAGCACTGATAAAATGCAGACGACTGTACATCAATGACGGAATGAGTTTGAGCGGTGATTCGAGGGATTTCAAGAAAAAGAAATTTGGCTCGTCTCTTACCCAAGCGCATGTTCGGTGCCAACATCAAGATCTAGAGTCGGGTGGAACTTACACATTTAAAAGGTCGAATTGTACATTACCAGTGAGAGAGATGAATCGGCGCTTGGCAGCCCTTGGTAAGCTTTGCTGCAGGCTTAGAAACCGGTGCGACGTCATTTGTCCGCATGCGTCATTTATCATCATTCGCGAGATGTTGCGATGCCGTGACAGAATTCACTCTCCAAGCTGGAAGAAGTGGGCCTGATAGTGGCTATGTTTCTTATCCTTTCTTTTGACGAGTAGCGTGGCCTATATAGATCTACTTCTGTTGTTAAAGCGTTTGTCTTCTTTCAATTTTCAGCAGCTAGATCTGTCGATGATCCTATGCTGTTCCCTAGAAATCAGCTTTCTTATTTTGTTGCCATTCTTCATTCAATGGTGGCCTAGAGGTCGTGCAAGGAAGAGCTGCACATTTCGTCATCAGTTGGTTCTGTAATAGGCCTATCCTACCTACCCCAAAGTCTCAGCGATGATAGAAAAAACTGCTGTGGCCTCCCTCCCCCCACCCCACCCCACCCCCAACATAGCAATGAAGTGGCAAAGTTGGTCATACTACGCAAAACCATAAGTGACCAGGCAGCTGTAGTTAAGAACAACATCATCATGGCTACCACTCGTCAACGAAGATGTCATCTCGGGCAGCTACTTACACAGCCAGTGCTGCGCAAAATTTTGTCATGATTCCTTTAAACCACCCACCAGTAGTGACTGGTACACACTGCCCGAGGCAGCTGTGGCAGCGGACACCCTTGGCTGTTTTGAGTCGAGGATGCCACGCACATAAAGAAAAAGCATCTTTATTAGTTAATTAGGGTCGGCATGCATAGGTTCCACCTTACCCCCACGCCCACATTCCCGAAGTCCAGCCCTTTGATTTTCTTTTCTTTTCTTTTTTTATTCTTTGTTTATTGTTGTTCTTTCTTCCTCACCCCCCTCCCCCAGCACTGTGCAAGCAGATCAGTACTCCTTCGAGGCAAAAAGTAGTAGACTGCAGGTAAGACTCGCGTAGTGTAGGCTGCCATTTCAATCCTCATTGTTTTCGGTTTCTTTCTTCTAATCATGGCTTCCAACAGACACAACCCGGTACAGGGGCAGCATAATCGGCATGTTAATTGTGGCCGTCTAATAAATGAAGATGATATCATGGCTCTCTCTCTCTCTCTCTCTCTCTCTCTCTCTCTCTCTCTCTCTCTCTCTCTCTCTCACTGTGTGTGTGTGTGTGTGTGTGTGTGTGTGTGTGTGTGTGTGTGTGTGTGTGTGTGTGTACATAGAAAGACCGGCGCTAGTAAATTGGATCGATGGCTTGTATTTGAGGCCTTCGATGTTTTTATTCATGTTGGTCGTATGGCTATGTTAAGTCTACGAGGTCGCCTGCCTTTTTGCACAGGGAATATGTGTCCAGATGTCGCGTACATTTGAGGAGAATGGTAATAAATAAGCAAACAAACAAATAAATAAATACACAACAGCACATTTGCCTAAGATGTATTCGGATCAGCTTTCAGAGCCAGTGAATAGTTTCAGTCAAACATACACAGCTGTGGGCAAAAAACGTATAATCTTAATTGCCTTCCCACCACCCACCTTCCCCATTCAGATAAATAATCTTTTAATCATGTCTGCGTCCGCAGAAGTTTGCCCCTTTACCACGAGGCGAGTTGGCCCCCTTGGACCGATTTGTCCCGTAGGCCTGTGTAATGCGTATATTTTTTGCCTTAACATTGCGCCGATTTGTGGGAATTATGATGACATTGGGGGTCAAATTACTGGGAGATTATTTTAATTAAAAGAATTTCCGTGTTTATGTAGGTTCCATCATGGTAAGAGAGTTTGACGAGAAGAAGAAGAAGAAGAAGAAGAAAAGGAAACGCTGATCATCAGCATTTGAGGAGAATGAAGTCATCATTGTTGTTTGTGTCGTTGGTCAGCGGGTAAAACTGAGGGACGAATGGGTCCAGACTGGGCTCCCGTGAAATGTGCCGGTCTTGGGGAAATGCCCAGACTGCATTTGTTACATTGGTAACTCTTAACTCGGATTCTGCATCCACTGTTAAATCCATGAATTCTGAAAAGCAGGTTTTTTTCTTCTTTTTTTTTTCCTTCACGTGACTTTGTGCCAAATATGCGCCTATGGTTTATCTTAAATGAACTGTAACAAGAACTTCTGTTTTCTTTGTAGGAGCTGTTGATCCTCTCGATCAGGTGAAAGCTTTTATTTAATTTGTCGAACACAAGGTTACGTTATTGTTTGGCATAGAATGTTCCCGTTTATAAAGGGGCAAAAGTGTGTGTGTGTGTGTGTGTGTGTGTGTGTGTGTGTGTGTGTGTGTGTGTGATGTATACTGCAAGCTCTTCAATAAGTTTTTTACCACAGGCTATACACCTGAAGACTGGACTGTTGGATTAATTGTACCCGCTTACAAAGGTCGTCGTAGTAAGTATGATTGTGATTATTACCGAGGCATAATTTCAATTAACTGTCTTCGCAAATTGCTTACATCTGTTTTGAATAAATGGTTAATTGATATTGTAGACTCAGACAGCATACTGTTAGAAAATCTTGAAGGATCCAGAAATTGCCATTCCACACTTGACCACACATTTGTTTACAAGTCGTGGGTTGATTCTTTTTATCAACCAAAAAGAAACTATAATGTGCTTTTCTTGATACAAAGCTTTTGATGTAGTCTGGAAACAAGACTTGTATAAACTTAGTATTAAGGTAGGAATTAAGGGCAAAATGTTGCAAATGTATAAACAATTAAACAAAATCTACTCGCGTCAGATTTCTTTAGCTCTTGTATGCTGATGATGTCATTCTGTTATCATCTTCAGGTAACTGATTAAATAAGACTTTGAGGGCGTTGCGTAACTTTAACCAGACTTGGAAGTTGGCAGACAATGTAAAAAAAAAAAAAAAACCGCCGAAGTAATGATTTTCAATGGGCGACCAATCCAAAGTATGTTTTTCAATATGGTGAGAATGTTCTCGACATCGTTAATTCATTTATGTACCCAGGTTTTATTTTCTTAAAATCAGAAAGGATTTTTCTTAAGAAAACAAAAATACTTATGATCAAGAACAAAAGACTATTTTTGCTTTGTTACGTGTAGCAAGGTACCAATAACTATCCATTCATGTAGGTTTGGATCTTTTTTCAAGCAGCCGTAATTCCGGTCTTACTATATGATTGTAGATTTCTGGCTTCAGAATAGATGAATTTAGAAATGTTGCAACAGACATTTTACAAACATTTACTCATTTCAAATAACAAGTACCGTGATTTATGGTGTTTATCTAATCTCTGTTTAGATAAATTGTCGAATTATTTGTTTTTGGTCTCATATTGTATCAACAACATCTAAATATACATTTTCTGCTGAAATGGATAGCTTTATGTATAATTAAACGCCACATGCATTTAGCATTCGCCTTGATTTGAGCAGATACTAACTGAAAATGGGTATGACTGCGTTTGGACATAATAGTCCTTTATTCATAAGATAGTGCTTTGTAGGAATATGCAAGAATCATTACAAGATATTTACACACGTGTATTTGGCAAACACAAAAGAAATGCCGTGTATGCTCGCAAAGAAACGCTACGTATCCGCCCTTATATAGAGTGCACGGGACTTTACAGTTTAAAAGTGCGTATCATTCATTGTATGGAGTCGATCACGAAGAAAGAAAGGGGAGTGTTGGAAGTCATGTTCGGAGCGTTGTAAAGGGCCAGGAGCTCGCCGGCTTCCTCTTGTCCTTCCTCTTCCAGTCCGTGTTGTTTGGGATGGTTAGCCTTCACCAAAAGCCAATGGTCATCTGGAAGAAATACTCACATTTTGGTTGCATATCTGTCGCGCATAAGAGGCTGACAAAAACATCTTGTGGGGGATGGGGTTTAGAAGGAATTAGGGATAGTGTGCAGACATACATCATAATACATTTCATGAAAATGTAATTACATAACATTCGGGATTCAAAGCGTTTATGCTTTTGCGTTCACACTACTACAACATAAGAAAACAGAGAATGTTGACAGGTAAAAAAAGGGGAAAAGGGGGAGGGGAGGGAGGAGGGAATGAATAAACATCAGAAAACAAAACCTTCAAGGTCTTTATGATAACTAGACGAAGTCTGAAAGGGGACAAGAGGTATCCCGAAGACAGAAAACTGGACTTTCACTGCCTTCTGTGAGGACGAATCAAAGAGAAACTTAATGGCTGTAATGAACATCAGTTGTACTAAAGTGTTTTGTTGACTGTCACCCCTCTCTCTCTCTCTCTCTCTCTCTCTCTCTCTCTCTCTCTCTCTCTCTCTCTCTCTCTCTCTTCCCCCCCCTCTCTCTCTCTCTCCACACCCACCCACCCACACACACACACACACTTACACACCTGTAACAAGGAAAGTTATATTTTGATTGAAGATTACATTTATTCCATTCATTGTCGGTTATTAATACACAAATTTCAGTGCCATTACCAACATTCGTAATTCGGATGTCAGTTGTTTTAAAGTTGTATTTTCATTCTAAATGTTTTGATTTTGTTTTAATAACACAGTATATCCGGGGAATTATATTTCACTTCCATTCACTGCAAGTCATCTCCTTTCTTGAACCAGTAACTAGACCATAGGCCTGGTCGATCTAGTAAATAAAGCATCACGCTTGTTCCAAGGTCTGCGATGTCAGAATAGATATTTGCAAAGACTCGAATCCCAC
>CM065732.1:36981831-36986831 GCA_033310375.1 Conus canariensis
CTCATTTATCCAGCTGTTCTCTCTCTTACTCTGCCCCCTCTCTCTCTCCCTACCCCTCCCGTCCATCCGCTCTCTTTGTCCGACCTTTTATTGACCGCACTTTGTGGGTTTTACACGTGACCTGCTTCGTGACAGCCCACAGTTGTGTATCGATCTCTCCGATCTGATGGCGGGGACAGCGTATTGTTGCCAAGGCAGCTAACGCCTTAACGATCTGCTAAAGCAGCAGAAAAGGGCGGTAACCCGGCCTCTTGACGGTCAGGCAAGAGGGTAGGAAATAGAAATCGTGGTATACCCGTGGTTTAAGATTTGCTGGTGTTGTTACCCTTTTGGGGGGAGGAAACTTGGGTTGTCAGTTTGTTGGGTTCAGGGGAGTGTGCACGGGTGAGCACACACACACACACACACACACACACACACACACACACACACACACACACACACACACACACCACGCACGCACGCACGCACGCACGCACGCACACACACACACACACACACACACACACACACACCACACACACACATGCAGCACAATGTTGTACTTGAAATATATCTATCGGAAAATCTACAATGTATTTTAAAGCCAGTACGGCCACGTAAGTGTAGCAGTAAAGTCTGCTCTACAAGTTATTAGAACCCCTGGTATAAAAGCGCGAATAGATTTACTTTTGAAATAATTCACTCATTTCCTCAGCTTGATATTAAAAAAAAAAAAAAGAAGAAGGTACCAGTGTCACACCTTGTAGTAGGCGCCTTCTCACTGTGGAACAGTCTCAAACGAGTGGCTAGAAAACCAGGCAGCTAGAAGAGCTGCAGACAACGTGCAGTTAAATCTTCATGAATGTGACGGCAGGTGTGTCACGAGATCAGGTAGGTGTTGAGCATAAAGCTCCAAACGATCAGTAGGCCTGTTACCAGAATTCTGTACAGGTAGCCTAATGGACGCAGCAAATCCTAAATCCTTTCTAGATAATGCCTTCTACACACACCACAAGTGTGTTGAATAAGTGTCGCTCAAATGCCTTTATTTCTTTGAAATAACAATATATATATATATATATATATATGTGTGTTGTGTGTGTGTGTGTGTGTGTGTGTGTGTGTGTGTATGCGTGCGTGCGTGCGTGCGTGCGTGCGTGCGTGCGTGCGTGGGGTGTGTGTGTGTGTGTGTGTGTGTGGTGTGTGTGTGTGTGTGTGTTCACAGGGAGAGAGAGAGAGAGAGGTGGGGGGGGGGGGGGAGGCGACAGAACGACACACAGACAAAGAGGTAGCGTAGCAGCAATCAGGATTTTTTCTAATGACTAAGAAGACAAAAGAACTAAATAAAAGAAGGAACAGAAACCGTCCCCGCACACGTTTTCAACAGTCTTAGTAACTAGTTTACACGACGAGCTTGTTACTTACGATGATGATAGTGACGAAGTTAATGATGACAATGATGATAATAATACTGATGACTGCTAATGAAAATTATATTTTGAGAGAGGAGTTATCTCCACAAAAGAAAAAAAAGGAAAAGGAGCATCTACTATCTTTGTTACCATTGCAGTTTTCATGACCGCATCAAGTATTGCCGACGACTTGAAGAGATTACCGCAAATCACATACCACAGATCTGCTCTTGTCTAGGCCAAAAAGTCTTAAGTTCATCGTTTTGAAATTAAAGTGATGAACATGATTGAATGTTTGGTGACAGAACGTGCAACATGGTTGCACCTTAAATGTAAAACTGGTTGGAATTATGTCTGTCCTAACACATGATAGACTATGGTTGTTACAGCAATACTGACATAAAACCCTGGTAAGTCTATCTTCCGAGGAATTGTGAGGACCAGGTCATTGTGTACTTTGTACACAAACACAGCCTCGTGGAGGTCTAGTTGTGCTTGCAGTAGCGGTATGTTTAAATTAGCTTGCTGCGCTAGTGTTAGCAGGAAGAATTCCAGCAGGATTATATCTTTGCTGCTTTTCTGTAGATAGCATGGAGTTGTCTATCGACTGTTCCAGACTGTTGATTTATTATTGATGTGAGAGAGAGACAGTGAGTCTCAGAAAACATTCATCGAGCGTACGTGTCTTTATCAGGCTTCAGTTGTTCGACCTCGGCAGTTCGTTGTCAAGGGAATCGATATGAGTCTGCCTCCGCATTTCTTCGTCCACTATCACTTCCAGGACATGGTTCTCGTACACTGGTTCCCCCAGCACTCAGACTGAGAGTGAAAGCCTTTGTTTGGTGTTTGGGTCTTGACACTATAATCAATTTCTCGTTTTCTTAGGTAAAGTATCATAAAAGTTGTTATTATACCGCGCAGAAACATGTTTTTTTTTCGAATCAAGTTCTAGAGAGTTTTGAGCTAAAAGTAAGTGTGCTGTGCTTGATTGGAATGAAACGCCATAATAAGCTTGGGTCTGATATGAACAGTGGGAGATTATTGATAAACAAGTACAATTCAAGAGGCTGAGAAATAATACGCTAGGGGCACTCCAGTTTATTTTGTATTGCAGCTACCAAAAAAATGAAAAGAAAAACAAGATGCAAAGCATATAAAGGTACTCCCAGTTTATCTTGAATACGCGTGAGATATTCCATAAAGAGGAAAAGCCGTTTTGGGCCGTTATAGCCGTTAGTAACGGCTATTCTGGTAAACATCGGCCATCATCTGTGACCCATAATAAATATACCTACCGTTAGTAACGGCTATTCTGGTAAACATCGGCCATCATCTGTGACCCATAATGAACATACCTACAAATATTCAGAAAGATCGGCCCAGTAGTTTTGTCTGGAGCGAGTGGAACACATTTTGACCACGGACGGATGGACACACACACACACACACACACACACACACACACACACACACACACACACACACAGCATTTCTTCGTTCCCATTGTAAAGTTCTCCCTGATCTATAAGAATTGGGAGTACAAAAAGTGAAGAGAAAAAGAAGCCACTATTGCTCTAGACGTATTGTTTACCATGGGTAAGAGAGGATTGGAAGAATGACAGAATATTTTGGTCTTTTTTAATATAAGACGTTAATTCACAGGAAGCATTTTATGCCCCACAAGATGGAATAATCTCAATAAGTCAAGGAAGGACGGCTCCCATAGTTTTGCTCTGACTGGTAGCAGATGATCATGTACCACAGGAATGACCCATAGCACTTTGACAAATATGTTGACGGCTAAAATGCGAGTGAAAGGGACGGGAAAGTTCATTTCTTTTAAGACACTGCACCAGATGTTTGTGAACACATTTTTGTTGACAGGCTTTGATGGCATGGAGAGGAAACGAGTGAAATAAATCTAAAATGGTTCAAGTCTGAGAAGTCTCTTGACTTCGGCAGAGGAATAGTCTTAATAGATTTAAGAGCAGGTGAGACTATGCCTGCTTCTACATCTATGCTCCACATAAATGGGTGAAGTTCAACTGCAAAGGGGATAGCTAGTTTTAGGAGGAAGATATTCTATAAAATGCTATTGATTTTATTTTATTTTTAATTTTGCTTTTGAGGCAGGTAATGAGAGTGTCAGTTCAAATGAGAGCAAGTGGGAGTGTTTTAAATGAGCGACTAGGATTAATACTTTTCTTGAAGAACAAATAGAAAAATGTTACTGGTAGACCTAAATGCGTTTGACATTTTGAGAGAAAGGATATTGTTATTTTCTGTGAAGCATGTTGAACTTCAATTTCATATGGACTTGGTTGAATTCAAGGAGTAATAAATGAACGACTTTGATGGTCTGACGTCATAGGTCTGTGATCTGCTTTGTGTCCTGTTTTGGTGTCATTCATTGCTGACAGTGGCTGCTTATCTTTTTAATGTAAGTGGATCACGCAACCTCATGGCTTCAATTTATTCCAGAGTCTGCCAACCAGGAAGAATGGAACACGTCATTCTCTTTTGTCGAAGTGGTAAAGATTATTTCTGAGCCACTTGAATTCCTCTTGTTTATCAATGATCCCCCACTGTTCACATCAGACCCTAGTTTATTGTGACATCTCATTCCACTCAAGCACAGCAAACTTATTTGTAGCTTGAACTCTCTACAACTTCATTTAAACGATGTTTCTGCGTGATATTATTACAGTTTTATTATACTTTGTCTAAGAAAACGAAACAAAAACAAGCAAACAAATAAACGAATGACTATCGTTAGCGTCCGGTGCATAAATGGGGTCTACGTTTTTTCCAATGTGTTAAACTTAAATCGTGGTAATACTTTTATCAAAAGTGCTCGAAAGACCTATAGAAAAAGTTCAGTGGCCTTTAACTGGAGTTTCAAAAGACAATATAGTCACTTGCATGTTACGGAAGAATCAATACTCTTCGAATCAAGACTATCTATCTTAAGTTAGCCATGAATGCTTTGCTATCAGTATAGATGTGGTCAAATAGGGTAGACCACATGAAGGGCGTATAGAAGGAGAGGAGGAAGGGGAAGGGGGAACTCTGGTAGCATTGCAGACAAGCTGACGTGGGCCAGATAAAATGACAGCTGATTACCAGACTGACTGGGGTTTGTACAGACCATGGTTAAAGTCACACAACGATAAAACATTACAACTGCTGCCACTGATCTCACCCATCATATATAGGCCTACAATGTCGTCAAGCCAGTCATATGTTGAAACAACATATCTGTATATGTAACCAGTTTAAAAGGGAGACGGCATGAGTGAAGAATACGTATTCAACAAACACTCTCCTTAATTATTAACCATATCATATCAAGATTTTCTTTCCAATAATTCACAGCGACTCCTTATTCCAAGGCTTTAATAATTATACTCGAAAAGAAATAGGAAAGAAAAAAAAAACATCGCAGTTCTGCTTTTCAGATCATTGGCCTAAGCCATACATACATCACGAAGTGAAAGATACAATGAGTAAGACCTTTAAAAGAAACTATTCCATGATCCATGTCAAAGTAAGCATGATAAGGGAGCTTTCTGGGAACATGTAATTCAACATGTAGGCCCTACAACA
>CM065732.1:36991831-36996831 GCA_033310375.1 Conus canariensis
CAAGCCAACCACCTCCAAGCCTACTGAGTCACCCACCCTCATGGATGTCGTGTCTATGCTGCAGGATCTGAACAGCAAAGTGGACAATATTAAAGATGACATTAAGGACATTCGTGACGGTTTTGCTGGGTTACAAGAAGAGATTCAGTTCCTGAAAGAAGAAGTGGCTGATCTTCGTCGAGAAACGAAGCTTTGAAAAAGAGGATGCTGGACACAGAACGTAAAGCCGATGATTTAGAAGGACGCTCCAAGCGAAACAACTTAATTTTCTACGGTCTTCCTCGTAAGCCGAACGAGACGCCGGCTGAATGTGAAGGCATCGTCGGCGACCTGCTAGTGGACAAATTACAACTGACTGGAGATGTTCAGTTCGACCGGGTCCATCGCTTGAACGGCAAATCCAACTCGCCCGTCATCGCCTGCTGCACTTTCTTCAGAGACAAAGAGAAAATTCTACAGGCCAAACGTAATCTGAAGGGAAGTGAGGTGTTCGTTGGCGAGGACTTCTCTCTACGTGTAAGAGACGTAAGAAAACAACTGTCCCCGCATCTAAAGAAGGCCAGAGAGGAAGGCAAGCGAGCGACTATGGTCTTCGATCACCTCCTTATTGAGGGGAAAAAGTACTATCTGGGAGAGGGGGGAGCTCTTACAGAGTTAAGATAGGGGGGAGGCCAGCCCAGCTCGACACCGGTGTCATCCTACAGATCTGCACGTGCTAGCTGTGCAGAACGCCAAAAGGCCGGGTGCGATGGCAGTGGTGTGCGGAAACTGTGTTGTGAACCGGTTGACGTTGACGTCGTAAATACTGAGCGCGCAAAGGTGGGGTGGGGGTCACATGTAAATGTGGAGGAAGAATTTATGTTTAATTGTATTGATCAAAATCTTCTTGTTGATATGAATATGACTGATTGTGTTAATGCAGGCGAAGCGACCTTCTTATGTTCTAAAACTGATAACATGGATATTTGTGGTGTAAACAGAGTTGAAGACATTTACCGATCAGTATCACGTGACACACAAACTGACAGTGGAAGTTGCAAGAGGGGGGCATCTCAAAAGGAAAACGTTAACTCGGAAAGAGAGGACAGGGGTGATAATGATGTGTCTGGTGAACGATTGGAGGGGAACACACTGAGGGGTGAAAGGAAAGATGTCAGTGAGAATGAAAGTGTGTTACATTTTGATGGTTGTGAAAATGATAAAGATTGTGATGTTTCCTTCTCTTTTTTGCACTGGAATGTAAATGGACTCTTATCTAAATTCAGTGATGTAGACTTTACTCCCTTTTTGTTGAAATTTGATTTCATATGTCTTGTCGAAACCTTCGTAGAGAAATTTCCAAAACTTAGTATTTCCGGGCTATACTGTTTTCTGTAAACCAGCAGTTAAGTTTTCAAAACAAGGAAGACATTCTGGTGGAGTTATATGTCTCATTAAAACTGAACTTGCACCCTATGTCCATGAAATCAAGACAGACTCCCCAAATATTCTTTTATTTTTGGTTGATAAGAGTGTTTTGGGCTTTATGGAAGATGTGTTATATGTATGTACTTATATTCCACCTGAAGGTTCGCCATATTACACTTATTTTGATGTTGAAAATGGTATTAGTGAGCTTGAACAATGTCTTTTTGATTCTCTACTTGAGTTTGAGGATGTGCATGTAATTCTGTCAGGCGATTTGAATAGTAGGACTTCTGACATTTGTCCAGATATCTTTGATGAAAATGATGTTTATGATCACCTTGTTTATGATTGTTCTTTTTCTGCTAAAGGCATGAGGAAGTCTGCAGACAATGGTATAAATAATTATGGAAGATATTTGTTAAATATGTGCACAACCTTTGGATTGTGGATTCTAAATGGCACATGTAATGGGGATGCTGACGGCAACTATACGTTCATATCAGAAGCAGGTTGTAGCGTTAATGATTACTTTCTTCTGTCTAAGGAATTGTTTTTCGGTTTTGCGTCTTCATGTGAAATGGTGATCTCAGAGAGAATAGATTCAGATCATTTGCCTATCGAATTAAATTTTAGATTTTCTGAAACGAAAACCAGATCGCAAGTAAATCCCACAGAAATAGACCAGGTCATTGAAAAGTTTGTGTGGAACAACGATTTAGGGTCAGTCTATACTCAGAAAATGACATCAGATGAAACACTGTTGGTACTTGATCGTGCCACAAACTTAATTGATCATGATTTCAATGGTGCTTTGCATCTGTTTAATGACTGGATCAAAAGGCAAGCAAGTTGTATGAAAAAGAGAATTAATCTAACAAAGTATGACAAAAACAGTGATTGGTATGATAAAGAATGTAGGTTAAGCAAAGTTAAGGCAAAAGGGCTGCTCTCTATTCTTAGAAAAACGAGAAGAAAAGAAGACAGTGATGCCTACTGCATAGCAAGAAGAGAATACAAACATCTGATAAAGAGAAAAGAAAAACAGTATAACGATATGTTGTTAGACAGACTTATTTCATCAGTGAACAATCAGAGAGAATTTTGGGAAACTGTGCGTAAAATATCCTTTAAAAGAAAACGTGTTCAAAATAGTCTAACAGTCGATGACTGGTTCAAACATTTTAAAGATTTGCTTGAACTAGAAGTAACAACAGATATTACTAATTCATATGGAAATTGCAATGATATCGATGAGGAGGAAATTAGTTTTATAAACCGTCCAATAACAAATGAAGAAGTTTGTACTAGCTGTAAATAGGTTAAAAAATGGAAAAGCTGCCGGACCGGATGAAATTATTGGTGAGTTGTTGAAGTATGGTGGGGACCGAGTTGTTGACTTTTTTGTAAAGCTTTTTAATACGTTGTTTGATAAAGGCGTGTTCCCAGACAATTGGACCAACTCTATTGTGCAGCCCCTGTTTAAGAAGGGTAACGTTAATGATCCAAACAATTATAGAGGCATTTCACTGTGTGATACGAGCAGTAAAATTTACAGCACAATTATTAATAGCAGACTGCAGGAATGGATAAAAGAATATAATCTGACTGGTGAACATCAAGCAGGATTTAAGAAAGGTTACTCCACAATTGATCACATGTTTACATTATTGGCACTCGTTCAAAAACAGTTTTGTTTCAATCGTAAATTATATGTAGCCTTCATTGATTTTGAAAAGGCTTTCGACTCTGTTGAAAGGAACTTATTATGGCCCATAATATTGAAAAATGGCATCAAAGGCAAGATATTTAGGTGTATTCGTAGTATGTATGACAATGTCAAAGCCAGAATTAAATGCGGAAGTAACGTGACTGATTATATCAACTGCACCCGTGAAGTGAAACAAGGAGACGCCTGCAGTCCTGTCCTGTTTTCTTTATTCATTAATGAACTAGCATTAGAGGTGATGAGAAGAGGGAGGCATGGTGCAATGTTTACGTCTGACTACTTTGAATTATTCATATTACTACTGGCAGATGATGTGGCCTTACTCTCAGAGACTGCCACTGGATTACAAACGCAGATTAACAGTCTTCAACGTGCAGCTGCTGCTTTGCAGCTGAAGGTCAATATGAATAAAAGCAATATAGTGGTATTCAGAAAAGGGGGGTATTTAGCTGCTAGAGAAAGGTGGACCTACAACGGGATTGTTATGCCTGTTGTGAATGTCTACAAATATCTAGGAATTTATTTTTCAACAAAGTTAAGTTTTGTTGTTGCATGTCGTGATCTCAGTAGCAGAGCAAAAAACGCGTTATTGTGTATTTTACAAAAGTTATTTAAGCTAAAGTGTTCTTCTCCTTCTTCCTTTTTTAAGTTATTTGACTCGCAGGTTCAATCTGTTGTTCAGTATGGTGCAGAGTTATGGGGCCTTGACAATGCAGCACTCCATTGCGAAAAGGTACATTTATTTGCTATTAAGAGATTCTTGGGAGTAGAAATGAGAACACCTAATGACATGGCGTATGGAGAAACAAATCGATATCCTATTTACATAAATTCAGCTGTAAAGTGTGTCAGGTATTGGCTAAAGCTGACGAGGATGGACGAATGTAGACTACCGTGTTAGGCCTATAGAATGCTTTTCGATTTAGATTTGCGTGACAAGAAAAACTGGGCTTCAAATGTTCGCTGTAAATTGTATATATTTGGATTCGGATATGTATGGCTCAATCAAGGGGTAGAAGGGATAAGCGAGTTTCTGGAAACGTTTAGGGAAAGGTTAATTTTGTGTAGATGGCAGGATTGGAATTACCATATCAATAACAGTGACAGGTTTAACGTTTACAGAACCTTCTGCACTATTCCGGATGCTAAAACATATTTATTACTCAATTTGGACAGATATTTGAGGCATGTATTGATAAGATTTAGGCTTGGTATTTCTGAAATCGGAAGTACATCGTAATCGTCATAGACAACACAGTGAAGGTGACTTACTATGTCCACTTTGTCAAAGAGAGAAAGAAGATGAGGTACATTTTGTTCTATGTTGTCCTATTTTAAGCGACTTAAGAGCACAATACATAGCGTTGAAATATTATAAGGTTCCAAATCAGTTCAAATTAGCGTTGCTTATGGCATGTGTACATGAAAAAACGATCAGAAATTTGTCAATCTATCTTTAACAAGGCTTTCAAATTGCGTTCTATTCTCATCTCTTGAAATTATTGCAAAGTGTATTACGAATGATGTCATTGATTCTAAATGCCAGACTGGACAATTGTTTGTATATACACCCCTTCATGAGGGGCAATGGCCTAAACATGATTAAACTTTCCGTATCCGTATTCCGTATCCTGTCTGTCTGTCTGTCTGTCTGTCTCTCTCTCTCTCTCTCTCTCTCTCTCTCTCTCTCTCTCTCTCTCTCTCCACTATATATTTCCACTTAATGTCAGATTATATTCATGTTTAACATTAACGTACGTCCACCAAACATCAGGTAAGATGACATTCAAGGCCGCAAATGGCTGCATTCAGTTTCAAGATCTACATTTATTCTCGTCTTGTTGAAATACATGCATGCAATTTTAAA
>CM065732.1:37001831-37006831 GCA_033310375.1 Conus canariensis
AGCTCTGAAAAAGAAAGCAGAGAAAAAGTAAGTGATGTTCTATTGTGTGTCTTTGTTCTCTCTTCTTTTCTGTTACGTGTGTATCCATTTTCCGCTTCTGACCTGATCATGTCTTTCCAGACACGATTGTACATGTTCAAACACATTGCATGTTGTCTTAACATTTATGTTGCAATGATGCCACTGAACTGTCTATCTTCCACTCTCTTGGCCAGTCTGCCGTCCTC
The DNA here is from genome assembly GCA_033310375.1 of Conus canariensis. NCBI lineage: Eukaryota > Metazoa > Mollusca > Gastropoda > Neogastropoda > Conidae > Conus > Conus canariensis. Next base: position 37,002,059 of record CM065732.1, read on the forward strand.
TTCATCAGCCAATCTTCATAGAGGCGAACGGACTCTTACCAACTTTATGTTGTCCGGTAATAGTCTTTGATATGAGCGCAGTACACCTTTCAGTGTCATGAACAAAACCACGAATGTGCGTAAAGTGATCAACTGTAACATACAACAAAAACAAAACAAATCGTCACGAGCAAGATAAATCAAAACCCCTTCAGTTACACAATTGTGAATGCAGATAATCAGGCTATTACCTGTATCATCATTTTCTTTTTTTTTTCTTTTTTTTTTTTACTATGAAAATTGCAACGAACACGAGTGATAGCAACCGTGTAGTTTTAGTGTTAGTTTCATCACCAAGTCGTCATTGCGTGCAATACAGTCCACATGAGCCACACCGCATCTAGGTAGTCATGGGGTACCACATGTAAATCAGAAAAACAAAAAACAAAACAAAACAAAACAAAGAATGAATGAGAAGAAAAAGAAAAGAAATTGGGGGAAGAGGGCCTGAGAGACCTAACAGATTCCTGATCTTAGCACCGACCCCAAAAGCGCTGACCAGGCCTTCGATGATCAATATATCTTTAACTAGAAATCATAAATAATCCGCCGGACAAAAAAAGATTACAAGACAAAACACGACGCGTTTCAACCTCTTTGGTCTTCTTCAGGCGAGATAAACAACAACAGGACAATGAAAACGAAGAACGAGCATTCACTTATCTTCTCAAATTGGGCGCAAGATGGATGATCAATGTAGTATGAATAATCATCAGACTTCTACAGAACAAGCAGGTAGTGGAAGAAAACCACTGCATGTGAACGACTCTTCCGGCGTTAGGACAATGACGGGGGACACTCATTATTATAAAAGTCACAGTAAAATCACAAGTTAGTCGTAGGATTGATTATCACTGTCGTCTTATTCTTTGGATTCTCTTTTCTCTTTTTTTTTTCTTGTATGTGTGTGCGTGTGTGTGTGTGTGTGTGTGTGCGCGCGCGCGCGCGCGTGTGCATGCGTGCGTGTGCGTGTGTGTGTTTTTATTTTAATTATAAGTAACAAACAAGCAGGGTAACTCTTGGTCTCGTGACCAAATAAATACACGCCCATAACTCCAAACGAATGCTACTTTCGTTTGGAGTTATTGGCGTGTATTTACCTCATCATGGGAGCAAGAGTTACCCTGCTTGTTTGTTATTCAATGTTGACCGTTCCCTGCCTCATTTACGATTTCCTTTCATTTTAATTGTGTTAAGTCAGCAGTGCCCTCTCTCACTATTTGAGTTTGCTTGCTTCGTCGCCCCATTCCTTCTTCTTTGGAATAATCTGCAATTACCCTCCTGGCCTTGTGCTTCTAAGATCTCTGCTAATGAACGAGTCTTGTTGGTGCAGTGGATAGACATTACAACGGTTCTCTTCATCCAGGGACCAGGAGTTCTTGCAGGAGACAGCCAGTATAAAAGGACATTGTCCCCCCCCCCTCCCCCATCACTCTCCACCCACCAACCCCACCCCTTCATCTTTTCAGAATGAACATCTCTTCTGGCTCTGATTGTCATTTGGTCCTTCGGATAACACTTCAAACCCAAGTTCCGTGTGTGAACACGCGCATCTAAAACAAACACACACGCACACGCACACACACACACACACACACACACCACACACACACACACACACACACACAATGCGCGCACACACGCACGCACGCACGTACGCACGCACACGCACACACACACACACACACACACACACACACACACACACACACACACACACACACACACATACACACGCATTTAACAAACATTCAATCCCACAATATTCTTCGTAGAAGATAAGGCCTCTGTTGTGTGTGTGTGTGTGTGTGTGTGTGTGTGTGTGTGTGTGTGTGTGTGTGTGTGTGCGTGCGTGCGTGCGCGCGCGCTTGCGCCAATTAAAGGATGAGAAACATACATTTTGCCCTTCCCTACTCCTGCCGAAAGAAAAAAAATCTGTGATCCCCTGTTTGAATAAGTATTACATAAAGGACAAATAAAAACATGACAATAAAAAACACATCAGAAAGAGGTGAAAAGCACGCACGTTGGTGTGGTATTCAAGTATAACTCTGAATAAAGTAATTGGGTACCTTGATGGGAAGAAAAGAAGAAAAAAAAAGGTCATGTAAATTACATTGTCACCGATGGTAAACCTTTGACTTGTAACCGAGATAACACGAAGAAAATAAAGAATAATCTCAGAGAACATATCTTACCTTCGAAATTCTATGCATCCACGTACCGGTAAATGATGATTATATATACTGAAACTTTGTTCTCTCCGTTTTCTTCACACCCCATCGCAAAATGCCCAAAACATATTACAGGGAAAGTGGCGATGTTTCGTCAATTATGAGAAGATATTTTGTGGAGAGAAAATGTCAATGAACATACCGAAACTTTCGAGACATATTACTTTTATAACAGGGATAACATGGCGAATTGTCGTCAATTATAAGAAGTTATCTGTGAATAGAAAATATCAACAAACGTGACAAAACTTTCAAAGAAGATCGTTATTAAAACCAGACCTAATACTAGTTTCTAATGCAACCTCGAAATTTTAAACATAGCCAGAGCCTGAGCTAGAAATTCCATTCAGTTCGAACTTACTTTATTGCTCAAATGGACAGATACGGCATTTTTTAAGTGCATCATTTCACAATGTCCGGAACGACTACACAAGAATACATCCATGTGAAAAAAAAAACCAAAAAAAAACAGGATATTCATTAAGAGTTGACTTCAACGCTGTGACAGCCCCAATATGGCCCTTTGCGGTTGGCTAGGCCATATGCAATTTCTCTCTCTCTCTCTCTCTCTCTCTCTCTCTCTCTCCTCTCTCTCTCTTCTCTCTCTCTCTGTGTCCTGTCAGTTTACCCTATAGTTTACAAAATATCATGTTGGGGAAGGATTATCAATTTTGACACCTGTATTGCGTTCAAACCTTATGCTACCAAATCATAACTTTCCTTGTAAATAAGTCCTTTGAATTCTGTATTCCAAGCTGATTTAAATATTCTTATTATCATCATACTGAAAGAAAAAGCTGTCGAAGATATTACGTATCAAGGACAGACAGCACTAATGTTATCAAACCAGGACAGAAACAGAAAGAGAAATTACCAACGTTATCAACGTCAAAGCAGAGACAAAAAGAGATAGATATTAACAATACAATCAATACCAACACAGGGAAAAAAAGATGATACCATGCCAATGTCACCAATACCTAAAACAGTAACATAAGAAAGGTAGTGCCTATACGTTATTACTACCAGCTCAGTAACAAAGAGAAACAGACCTTGAAAAGACAGTCAAGAACAAAATGGTAATCAAAATACAGAAACAGTTTCAGCGCAATCAGAAAACAAAACAAAAAAAAAAAAAGAAAAAGAAAAGAACAGAAAAGAACAGGCATCAGTAGCTCTGGCAGAAAATGACAGACAGTGCCAACAGAATCTAAAGAAAACGGAAATACCCCGGCATATATGTAACAATATTATTAACACCAGAACGGTATAACAGAAACAAATAATACCAATATTAATAATAACAAGCAGACGGAAAATAGGTAGTGCCAGTTCAATGGACAACGCGGCAATATAAAGTTGCAGGCAGGACCAATTTAATGGAGAAAAAAACAACAACAAACAATTAAACGAACAAAGAAACACAAAATAAACACAAAGAACACGGCAATACTAATAAAATCAATAACAACACAATAACAACAAAACGGTACCAATATAATCAATAATTTTCAGAAACGAACAGGGCAAGCCTAACATAATCAACAATACAGACATATAAAGAAGCAAAGAACATGACAGTACCAACAAAATCAACAACATTATAACAGAAAAAAAACGGTACCAATATAATCAATAACTTTCAGAAACGCACAGGGCAGTTCCAACACAATCAACTAATACAGACACAGAAAGAAGCCGGCCCATGCCAATACAATCAATAACAAAGTAAACAAACACAAGCCACGAGCCTGCTAGCCCCCGATCTAATCAATACCAACGTGGTACCAACACAGGCGGAAAGAAGCTGGAAGCAGCGAGTACAGTCGATAACAAAACTAAACAGAAAGGCGCCGACAGTACCGATGTAATCAATATCAGCAATCGTCAGCAGCAGACACGACGGTTCAACATGCTGACCAGTCTGCGGAATATCGATTGTCCGTCTGGCAGCGGTCATACGATAAAGTTGGTTGAGTCGGGTGGACTGGAGAGGGAGAGCGGAGGGAGGTGGGGAAGGTATGGAGATGTGTGAGGAGAGGAAGGGGTGTGTGTGTGTGTGTGTGTGTGTGTGTGTGTGTGTGTGTGTGTGTGTGTGTGTTGTGTGTGTGCACGATAGCGCAAAGGAACAATGCCGATTGATCCTTCATAAAAGCAATACCTTTTTCCCCATGCCGAAAGAAAGAAACATATTCCTATCCAATACCTTTGAAGTCAACCCACACAGAACACGTCATGATTGCAAGTAAGATAAAGAGCAAAACTATGCGCGAGATAGAGCGACCAGATCAAAATTCGACGAAAAGTCAAGTCATCAGTTAAAAGACTGGTTTGATTCAAAACAAAATCCGCAACCAGTCACGTATGATCCGTTCATTTAAATGATATTGATTTCCTTCGAGAAAAAAAAAGTCAGGGCTTTCCGAAACAAAAGTCTTAATACAATCCGCAAAAAGATGTTTGTGTCTTTGATCGCCCGCAGCCCAACACTCAATAAAAC
>CM065732.1:37014331-37016831 GCA_033310375.1 Conus canariensis
CCTTCTTGGGAATGCTGGCTGTAGATAAACATGCCAGAGCAGGCTCTGTCAAATGCATACCCAATTAATGTCCTGTTTGCTGTTGCGTGGATGAAAATGATCCCCCAACCAACTGTGTTGTGCGTGTGGGCGTCTATCACAGGTTCGTCCCAAGCATAAAGCAGAAAAATATCAAAGACAAACGTTTTTCCACCGCTGAAGTTGCTCAAGTGTTTAGATGAAAAAAAAAAAGTCACTACACTACCCTGAATAGCCTTTTTGATGATTTTCTTTCTTCTTTTCTTTTCTTCTTCTTTCTTTTCTTTTCTTCTTCTTCTTCTTCTTCTTCTTCTTTTTTCTTTTTTTTTTGTCTTTTTTTATTTTAACAAAACCTTGTGAGACGTCAGACTGTGGGGAAAAGCAGGGAAGAAGAATGGGACAAACCTTTGGTCCTGGGGTTCCTTGTTCCAAACCTACTGGATGACTTCCCTTTGGAAAAGAGTTCCTTTCCGTCAAGGTCTCTTCGTCAGCTGCTGATTGGGGCTTTTCTGTCCACGTGACATCACGGCTTTTTGTCCACATGCGATGACACAGATTTTCTGTCCATATGACGTCACGGGTTTTTGTCCACATGCGATGACACAGATTTTCTGTCCATATGACGTCACGGGTTTTTGTCCAGATGTGACACCACAGCTTTTCTGTCCATTTGACGGCAAGGCTTTTTGTCCAAATGTGACACCATAGCTTTTCTGTTCATATGACAGCAAGGTTTTTTGTCCAAATGTGACACCATAGCTTTTCTGTTTATATGACGTCAGGACTTTCTGTCCACTGGCTACGTCAATCATTTTCTCTTCCCTCGACATCGACGTTTTTCTTCTCTTTTTTCCCCTCTCCCAGCGATGCGATGTCATAGTTTTACTGTTCACATAACAGTACGGGTTTTTTTTTTTTCCCGAATGCGACGTAATAGTTTTTCTGTTCACATGATGTCGTGGCTTTTTGTCCAAATGCGACTTCATAGCCTTTGAATTAACATGACATCACTGCTTTTTGTGCAGACATGATAGCAGAGCTTTTCACTCGATATGACATCACGGCTTTGTTTCCAAATGCGACGTGAGAGTTTTTCTCACCACATGACGTCACGGCTTTATGTCCAAATTCGATTTCACGCCTTTTCTGCCCATATGACATCATGGCTTCTCTGTCCAAGCAAATTTTGCCCATATGACATCATGGCTTCTCTGTCCAAGCAAATTTCACGGCTGTTTTGCTCGTGGAGGCTTTTCTGCCATAATCAGATCGTGGCTCTTCTGTCCAACTAATGCGACAGTTGTTTTGTACACATGAGAATTATAATTTCTTTTTTCTAAATGAGGTCATAGCTTTTCTGTCTACATGGTATCACGAGTTTTCTGTCCGAATGACGTCAGGCTTTTATGTTTGACGGCACCAGGGCTTTACTTTGTGTATAACTTAAGACTCTTCTGTCCGCGTGACGTCATGGCTTTTCTGTCTGCATTTCTGTCCAGCGATGTCACGAGTTTTCTATCCACATGAATCCATCGCTTGACCGGGTCAATAGCACCTCGATTGCTGTCACGCGGGGGGTGGGAGGTGGGGGGGGGGGGGAGAGAGGGGGGAAGCTGAAAACAGCTGGATGCCATCTGCCAACTCTCGGTATTGATTTATGCATTGACTTTTCTGTCAACATTACCTCACAGCTTGTCTGTTCAAACAGCGCTACAAGTTCGCCTGTTAGCTTGTTTGTTTGTTTGTTTTGTTTGTTTGTTTTTTAGAGGACATAACGATTTTTCTGTCCAAATTTCCGGCGCTTTTGAGCCCAAATCAGATCAACCGTATACTGTCGAAATGACCTCACGGCGTTCCTGTCTCCTTGACGTCATTGCTTTTCTGTCAAATGACGTGGCAGCTCCCTCTTCAGATCAGGCAGGAGTGTCATGTTGAAATGACATTGATATTCTGGTCAGCCTGCCTTGAAGGTTTCCTTTCTTTTCCTAAAATAAATTTACGTATATTTTCAGTTACTTTTTACAAAGATTGCCACACACACACACACACACGCGCGCGCGCGCGCGCGCGCGCGCACGCACGCACGCACGCACACACACATACACACACACAGACGCACAACTTTTGGATTGTCTGTACAACATTGTAATAGCACATACGTACAAAGATATATGTCGATGTGGATAATGTAATTCCAGTACAACTGTTAAAGCTTCCCGTCCACATGATATCACGCCTTTCCAGTTTACCGGACATTAAAACTTTCCCACTCACATGACGTCATAGTTTTTCACCCACATGATGTCACAGCTTTTCCACCCACATGACGCCACGGCTTATCTGTCCTCATGACGTCACAGTCTTTTCACCCAAATGAGGTCAGGCCTTTTACGTCCAATCGACATCCCAGTTTTCTTTCACGACTATGACGTCACAGCTTTTCTGCCCATATGAAACCAAGGCTCTTTTTCTGTCCATTGGA
>CM065732.1:37032907-37035407 GCA_033310375.1 Conus canariensis
GGGTGTTTCTTTTGTCTGGGGTGGGTAGGCTGGCCGCAGGGGCTGGATGGGGTGTAAGGGTGGCTAGAGGGACGGTCCTTGGTCTCATGCCTTCTCTGTTTCTCTGTGTGTCTGTCCGCGTGCCTGTGTGTTTGTTTGTCTGTGTGTCTGTGTGTCTGTCTGTCTCTTTCTCTCTTTCTGTTTCTCTCTCTCTACACCCCCCTCTCTCCCCTCTATCTATCCCCCCTCTCTCTCTCCTCCCTCCCTCCTTCCATCCCCCCTCTCTGCCTCCCTCCTCCCCCCCCCTCTCTCTCTCTCTCCCTCTGTCTCTGTGTCTCTCCCTCTCTCTGTCTCTTTTTCTCTCTCTATCGCTCTATCTTTTCCTTCCTCCCCATCCTCCCTCCCTCCATCCTCACTCACTCTGTCTCTTTCTCTGTCTCTGTCTGTCTGTCTGTCTGTCTGTCTGTCTGTCTGTCTGTCTCTCTCTCTCTCTCTCTCTCTCTCTCTCTCTCTCTCTCTCTCTCTAAACACGACCAGACTTAACAATGCTGTACTGACAAGCAAACAAAGTACACGATACTCTATAGGTCCACAACAGCCCAAAGATATACTTCCTGGGGCCTCAAGTGGAATCGAGCACTAACCATCTTTATTCTACCACGTACCTGGACAGTACCAACATATTCAAAACACTGGCTTTGCATTTTCAAGCACATACCCATAGAACTCTCTGTCCTTAAACATGACATTATGCCCTGCACATTCCACTTTCAAGGGAAAGAAGACCCTGGATAGCATCTCGCACACTCTTTGGCAAGACAGCACTGTGCTGGTAAAGTATCCTCAGAGGTTACAGTCCTTTGCCATCACTGTCTGAGTCACCGACACAATTATTTGTAGTCGTGATGATGGGGTGGTAACGTAAAGGAATCATACGAACCAACTGATATGATGAAGTGGTTAGTGTCGCGAACCCCCGGCTGGGAAAGTCGTGGGTTTGATTCCCAGTCAGAGCTCTTTATTTGTGTGTGTGTGTGTGTGTGTGTGTGTGTGTGTGTGTGTGTGTGTGTGTGTGTGTGTGTGTGTGTGTGTGTGTGTGTTTCACCCCGACCAGTTCCTACCCAGAGCTGAGTTTGCTATGGGCGCAATTGGGAAAATGGGACTACACAGTCCAGTTTCATCCACAAAATGGATGTATCTCTGAAAGTGTGGCTCAAAATTCATGACCAACAATGCAGGTGTCTGTATCTCTCGGGCCTGGTTGACGCTGGAATAAGCTCGGAGTACAGACCTGTCACGCAGTCTCACACCAGAATGGAAATTCGAAGCAAAATCTTCAACAGCCTCATCCTCATCAACCAGCTATAATGTCTTAGATTCATGGTGACCTCAGTTTTGATTTCTGTCCATGGCTATGCCCTTGGCAAAGTTTGTGTCCAAGTCGCCTGAAAGGGCAGGTTCATGGGGACTGTTGCTGGACGGACGTGATGTCTTCCTCCGAAGGGAGACGTTCACTCACGCTGGGTCGCTACTAAGCGTCTATTGTCGTCAGCAGGGGGCTTAGTAGGTGGTGTCCTGAGTTTGCTGGATCAGACCAGGCGCCACTGAATACCACCGAAGTGATTTGACAGCAGTGATGTGTCTCCTCCGGTGGGTTGCCGTTTGACGAATTGACAGTAACTGCTCCCCATGGATTGCCGGTGACAAGTTACTGTCATGAGTAACGCGAAAAGTGCAGTGTTGCGTTGGTGTTGCATTAAACGTTAATAAACACGATCTTCTTAAAAGTCCTTCGATGTTCAATTTCTCTGAGCATACATTAAGATTCCTTTGTTCGTTTCTTTCAGATAGAAAGCAGATAATTTCCAGCACGCACGCATGCACGCACGTAGTCACTCTTGATACACAAGTCGCTACTTGGCAAAATGTCACAATGTCTATTCGAACCGACATGAAAAACGATCGACGAAATCGATCGTAAAGTTCGTGGTGTCAATGTGACCTTTTGAGGTCATATCTTGTCATGCTGGTCTGTACATCTGTATATAAAATCAATCATCAGCTTTTTTTTTTTAATTCAAAGGGTGAAGGTCATCATTGTTGTCAGCTGTTCTTCAGTGTCTTCATCGGTTCGTGTTTCAGTTGCGCTCCTCGAAAATGGGACTCGGCCAGTCAGAACATTTTAAAGCAGTCTTTTTCATCTTCATAGACGAAGGATCGGTTTAATCAACTACTAAACAGGCAAACTCTCGTTCCCATGATGAGCTAGTTCCGGGCCCATAACTCTAGACGAATGCAACTGAAGACACCGAGTGACTTAGCACAAACACCAACACAGAACGCATGGAAGAAACAAAGAGACATTCCCCAAGAAGCACGTTCCAAGCTTGCCATACACCCTTCACCCGACGCACCTACACAGCAACAACCACCAGAGAAATGGGGAAAAAAATAATAATAAACACCAAGTAGCGTTTGTTCAAAATTGGAACAACCTTTTAAATCTTTGATTTTTATTTGA
>CM065732.1:37042907-37057907 GCA_033310375.1 Conus canariensis
TTATGGATAGATGTATTGCGGCAGTCTAGATATCGGATTTTTTTTTTTTAAAGGGGAGATAATAAAATTTCCATTGCTCACTGGTGCACGACTGAGGTAGATCAGTTGGACTGTAGAGCTTAGAAAGTGTGAACAAGCTGTGAAATCGATGTTAGTAATATCTTCGTTCAAAATTTCACTTCGCCTATCCATTTCCAAAATTCCGTGAACCTAAATGTAACGACCGTATAGAATTAACTGTTCACATGTTTGACAATGGACAGCTCAAATTTCGATCAACCAAACTCAAACTGATTTCGATTATGGGAGAGCGTTTATGTGGGTGACTTCCCTTTGAAGGAACTCCAAGAGTTGCCAGAGCGCTGATTGTGCGCTGATCTTCTTCTTCCTTGTCTAGGGCTGGGCCAAATTGGCGTTGAAGGCTCTGGCTTGGATGACCTTTCTGGGACACTACGTCTTCAAGGGCATCTGTCCGTTAGGACGTTGAACTCACCTCAACGTCAGCGCACAGTCAGCTCAGAGGGAAAACGGGAAAGTGTATCGTCTCTTTAATCCATTGGGGGAGGAGTGGCGGTGCAGCGGAGGTGTGAGGTGTCAAATTTTCCGGGGGGGGGGGGGGGGAGGGGGGGGGTCGAATCAGTCGTGTTTGTTGTTTGTGGAAAGTGTGTGAACTATGTTGTGAGGTGACTTGCAAAGTGAGGCGACTGCAGGGGAAAATCTAAACAAATTGAAAAAGTTGAAGTACTGTATCCGCCAAACATGAACGCGAACTTCTGTCGTTATACGAGAGCGTTTGTGTGGGTTACTTCCCTTTGAGCGTTTTGTCTTGTGATTCGTTTGTTCATGTTGGGTGGATACAGCACTTAACACATTTTATTGTGAGAGGAAAACAGTGGAAATCAGGCCATTACTTCCAAGCCGAAATTACTCGTAGGAAGATGTCTCTGCATTTCCGAGGGAGTGTGAAACAATACACTTCAGCGACAGGTTCTGAAAATCCGTCAGAATTTTGAGCCTCAACGTCTGTTAGAGTGAGTGACAAGAGCATTGAGAGAAATTGTTATGGGCTTGGGTATTCACAGAATCTTTCAATGAAAAAGTTTAGAGGTTCACGCGGTGAACAGAAATAAGTGGCTACAGTCCTGTAGCGGTAAGTTTCACTGTAACATGAGCAACTAGATAAAAGAGATATTAAATTCTGAAATGATGATTGTTATCAAGCAGAACGGGGCAGTAAAAAAAAACTATGGCAAAACTCTATAGAAAAACTGTCAATGCTTTCACTTAGTAGCGGCCCCTCTTTGTCACAAACAACATTGAAAACTGCTGGCATGAAAATGCTTCTGTTATGGTCCAACTGGTCCACTGGCTTTCATGCAAGAAAATATAAACAGTAAAAACTTCTTCTTCTTCTTCTTCTTCTTCTTCTTCTTCTTCTTCTTCTTCTTCTCCTCCTCCTTCCTTCTTCTTCTTCTTCTTCTTCTTCTCCTCCTCCTCCTCCTCCTCCTCCTCCTCCTTCTTCTTCTTCTCTTCTCCTCCTCCTCCTCCTCCTCCTCCTCCTTCTTCTTCTTCTTCTCCTTCTTCTTCTTCTTCTTCTTCCTCCTCCTCCTCCTCCTCTTCTTCTTCTTCTTCTTTTTCTTCTTCTTCTTCTTCTTTCTTCTTCTTCTTCTTCTTCTTCTTCTTTCCTTCTTCTTCTTCTTCTTCTTCCTCCTCCTTCTCCTTCTCCTCCTCCTCTCTTCTTCTTCTTCTTCTTCTTCTTTTCTTCTTCTTCTTCTTCTTCTCCTCCTCCTTCTTCTTCTTCTTCTTCTTCTTCTCTTCTTCTTCTTCTCTCCTTCTTCTTCTTCTTCTTCTTCTTCTCTTCTTCTTCTTCTCCTCCTTCTTCTTCTTCTTTTCTCCTTCTCCCTTAGCTCTGTGAGAAGTCACCGGCGTATCACACTGAGAACAATTCACCACATTTCTCCCGTTCTGTCCGTTGTGTTGTCTGGTTAGGGGGTCTCTGCGAATGTTTTTCCCGTCTCTTCTGCAGTGTTGTCAGGCCATCATGTTGTTTTTTTTCCTGTCTTCCTTTCCGGTCTCCTTCCTTCACCAGTTCTCTGCAGGACTGTTTTAGCCACTGCTTCAGCGAGACCGTTGGATCATGGTACATGGTCATACCACAGTAGTTTTCTTTTCTCAACCGATGTGAGTTGACCTTCATATTGTCCTGTGTGCTGCTTAGTGGTTTAACAGACGAGCTCCTACATGTGCGATATGATCGAAAAATCTTATACTTAATTTCTTGCGATAAAACCTCATTCCCAGGATTTGGATTCCGAAACAGTATACCAGAGTGCTTTACAGCGACTTACTACCTTTTGTTGCCAACCGATACACAACCAAACATTGGTACTTACACTAAGATCCCCACTTACAATTCAGTTCAGACGGAGGACTGAAAGCGAGACCACAGAACTCCCGACTTTCTGTGGCTCCCACAGATTCCACATCTGAACTCCATTCAGAATTCATATCAAGTCCTAAAGAATAGACGATGTTTGGAAATACGCAAGGGAGATAATCTAAGTTAGAGCTCGGGTTCAGCGAGAGTGGACCCGCCGTTTTCATGGGACAGATAACGCTGGTGGTGGGCACGGGTCAAAGCAGTTTGCCCTATCAATCAGCTTGTTAGTGCAATCAGAGAGAGAAAACGCTTCGAATTAAATGTTTGACTCTCTATATCGATTTGCTTGACCCATAAACTTAGGAAAGGTAATTCTATATGCAATGGAAAGACTGGAGTTATCCTTTTCCATTACCACTGGACGAATATCTCCCTGCATTAGTACTGTCACTGATCTCCGGCGAGCGAGTGACGCACTCGGTGAAAGTAACTGTCTGTCGCTTACCTTCTCTCCAACTAGGATTTCTCCCTAGGTGTTATCAGGACGCCTGAGGGAAAAAGGAGACATTTCCCATGTGTCAGGACCAGCCTAAAGGCTAAGAAATAAAATATAAGCTAAAGGTGCAACTAGATTTGATCAAAAGTAGCAAATGAATAAAGACTTTTGTCCCCGTTGATGCAATCTCTCTCTCTCTCTTTCTCTCTCTCTCTCCACTCTCTCTCTCTCTCTCTCTCTCTCCTTCTCTCTCTCTCTCTCTCTCTCTCTCTCTCTCTCTCTCTGCCAAATCGTATTTATCTATCTGTCTGTCTGTCTGATTGTCTGTCTATCTGTCTGTCTGTCTGTCTGTTTATTTGTCCTTTCCATTTATTCGTCAATCCTTTCATTCTGTGTGACAACAGCACGAGTTCACGAAGGGTGGGTCCAGGGTGGTCTTCTACCTGGGCGACCACATAGCCGAGATCAGCACCGAGGCTGGCGCCGGGAGTCACGAGGGTCTGGTCCACACTCTCACAATAGACGGCGCCTTCGTGCCCGAATGCAACTAGTCGGCGGAGGCGCTGCATTTCTGGCATGCATGCTGTGGCCGGCCACTAAAATTGTTGATGTTTTCTTTTCTTTCCTCATCAAGGGCATCCTTTTAGTGGAGTTTTATTCTTTTTGTGATCGTACAGTATTTCTTTCTTTCTTTCTTTTTTGTTTGTGAACACTTGGCTTTTTGTTTTCAAAACATGATTGATGTATCTTTTTCCGCATGCTCTGTTTTTTTTTTTCTGAAAGTTTGAAAAGAGTTAATGATGTGATGATTACAGCCTTGAAGGGTGCTTGTATGCATACCTTGAGATACAAACATCTTTTGTTGAAGCAGATTTTCCCTACCTACTCCCCTTCATCCCCCCCCCCCCCCCCCCTCCCACTCCATCCCCACCCCTTTTTTATTTTAAGAATTTGGCCCTTTTGTATTGTTGTTTTTCTCCTGCTGCTTATCTACAGCCTTCAGGCATGCCTTAAGGGACGTTTTTATGCAAATCTTCAGATACAATTCTGATTTTTAAAGAGAGTCTGTCGTGGTTTTTTTTTTTTTTTAAATTTCCTTTAAGATCTTGTTTAGACCTGTAGGGTGTTTTTCCGTGCTGTATTTGAAAGCTTGGAAATGTGAATAATGTAGTATTCACCGTTTTATGGAAACAATTTCCATGCATACAGTGAGATGCAAGTGTGTTGTGTTGAAGCAGATTTGAACAATAAGAGGGGCAATGATTTGGGGGGGGGGGGGGGGTGTTCTTTGTATTAACTTATGTTCTCAGATGACTGCATATAGAAATCACAAACACATACACACATGCGCGCGCGCACGCACGCACGAACGAGCGCGCGCGCGCGCGCACACATACACACACACACACACACACACACACGCACGCACGCACGCACGCACGCCGCACGCACGCCCGCATGCGCGCGCACACACACACACACCTCCAAAGTCCCTGTCAGTTTATAAATATATATATATATATATATATATATAAACTGACAGGGACTTTGGAGGTTTTTATTGTATGTATTCCTGTCTAAATCGTCTCTCCGTCCAGTCTGGTGCGAATAATCACCAGCAACAGTGAAGTCTATTGTGCAACGTCCGAGAAATGAGAAATTCCATCCAAACTGTACAGTAACCGTTGAAGTTGAGGCAGTCTGCTGTCATGGTCTGGAGTGCCGTCATATGATAGTGATATTGAACTGAACTGGCTGTGATGGTAGTGATTGTTGTTGTTGTTCTGAGGAGTGCTGGGAGAAAGAGATGAGGTGGAAGAGGGAGAGAAGAGCGGGTGGTGTGCTGTAAAATTTCTTGGAAAAAGAAGTTTGGTGGAAGAGGAGAGAGGAAGTGGGAGAGGGAGAAGGGGCAGTGTAGGGAGAGAGTGGGGGAAGAAGTCATTGGGGACGAAGTAGGGGGGGGGGGGGGTGAGGGGGGAGGGGGGCTGGTGAAAAGGGGGCTCCACCTTTGCTGTTTTCGAACTACAGGCCTTAACCTTTTCATCACCAGGTGTATTTGGAATCAGCATTCCCAAACCTCATCCGTGTTTAGGTACTCTCTCTATGTGCCTATATTGTCGTCACTTTCCAAACAAATGTCGCGCTAGTTGAAATGAAAACAGGAAGAACGGTTGTAGATGAAATCGACAAGAAAATCACCTCCCCCTCCTCCTCCTCCCCCCCCCCCCCCCCTCCCCCTCCTTCTCCCTTTCTCCAGCACCTTCTAAGATGTATGGCTCTTTTAGCAAGTGTGGCTTGAATTGATGCTGAAATCGGCCGTAGCTTTCTGTCCCTTGATTCTCCCATTCGGGTTTTGGTTGTTGTTGTTGTTGTTTTTTGCGCTACATCAGTGCCGAAAGAGTTAACAGTATAACCTGAGAGATATCTCTTTTTTCTTATTCCCCTTAAGTATTCAAGTACCTCCCCTCCCTCTCCTTCTCCCTCCCCACCTCCCACGCTTTCCCTGTCCTTAGGTTTGGGGGTTACCATGACATGTGAACGGATACCCATGTAGATTTAGAAAGTGTTAGTCGTTCAATAACCGGGGATATCGATCTCTTGTTTTTAGGAAGGGATGTGTTGCTGCTTCTGACTTTCGCCGCTTGCATGAACACACACACACACACACACACACACACACACACACAGGCGAAGGATAGGGGTACACTCTGCTGCTCGAAAATGAACGCACAACTTCTATTCATTTACTTATTCGTTTATTTATTGAATTCATTTAGTTAACGTAAGCATTTATGAGGTTTCTTTGGTCAACATTTGGCCACCACAGTGAAGAGAAGTAAAGGCACTGTGATAAAGATTGCTGTCAAAATTGTTTCTGTAATATTGACTCTTGCATTAAAATGCCTGAAGGACTTACACGTGAATCACTACAGTAAAAAAAAAAAAAAAATCTCTATTTTGGGTGAAGAAGCTGTAGGGGTGGGATGGGGCAAGTGTGTGTGTGTGTGTGTGTGTGTGTGTGTGTGTGTGTGTGTGTGTGTGTGTGTGTGTGTGTGTGTGTGTGGGTGTGAACGGAAAGGAGAAGGGGAGGAGGCGTGGTGTTTTTTTTATTTTCCTTTTTTTGTTTTTTGTTTTTGTTGTTTAAATGATGTTTCTGTGCTAAGCTTATCGCCAACCATTTTTTTGTGTGCTAATACTGTCGTGTCTGTCTGTGTCTGAGTTGATGTATTTTCGAGTGGACATCAGCGTAGAAGGGGGGGGGGGGGGGGGGCGGGGTTGTGTAGATCTATGTTTTTTTACTGGTTACTCTCCTTCACAAATTGTTTGATTTCACCACTGTTTATGTGCAAGATTTTGCCTTTTGTTTTTGTCTGTCTTCACTTTTCCTTTAAACAGTGGAATGTGTTTACTGAAGGAATTTACCAGACGTGTAATTTTCCTTCATTTCCCCTTCTGCACCATCCTCCGTCATTGTATCTCCCTTCCCCCCCCCCCCCACCCCCCTTTAGTTCCCTCCCCTTACACTTATTGTTTGACCGTCGATTTTGGGTAAGTTTGATCTATTGGATATCAATAGGAAATCATGCCGTTAGATGTGTTTACTATCGTGGCGTCTATGTACAGGGGACATTACAAGAGGAGCAGTGTATGCCTTTTTAGAATGGCCGTTTTTAAACAGATCGCTGCCTTTTTTTAGTTGATACGTTTGGTGTTGTGACTTTTGCTGTTTAAGAATGGCTGAAAGAATGTTTCATCAGTGTTGCTGTTTTCATTTCGCTTGGTTTCGACATGAAAAACGTAACTGTTTCTCCCATTGCGCGCACAACACCATGTAGCTTGTAACATTGGTCAGATTATGTAGTATGAATAGCCAGACTATTCGGGAAAACTATTGAACACTGAATGAATAGAATGTGTGAATGGAATGCGTGAATAGAATGTTTGAAAACAAAATGAATAGAATGTGTGCGTGCGTGCGTGCGTGGCTGCGTGTGTGTGTGTGTGTGTGTGTGTGTGTGTGTGTGTGTGTGTGTGTGTGTGTGTGTGTGTGTGTGTTCATGTCCCCTTTCCCACACTCGCTGACCACAGAGAGAAAATGAAAACTGATGTGGTAATGGACATGTGACATAATTAAGCGGACTTTCGAAGACCATCCTTAAGGAAATTGCATTGGAAGAGGGGACGCGGCAGACGAAGAAAGAGGTGAACAGACTACAGTGCTGGATGATGAAAAGACTGTTTGCCGCGATCCAGGCTCTTGTCCTCGACCGTCAAGAGGTTCAGACAACTGGTGCAGCCTTCGTCATTGCATTATTACTCCCCCTTCTACCCTCTCCCATGGCTCTGTCAACAGCCGCAGTTACGATTCTTGATTTGACCAATGTTTGCACTTAACAGTGTCATTGTTTTCTCAGAATATTTCCTTCACCGACGCCGTTTCATTTCTGCGGATTTTTTTTTTCTCGCATATTGCATCACTGTTGTCTGTGGATTTTACTAATAACAAGCGCTGTTTTCTTTTCCACGTTCGTTGTGATTGATTGTGTATAGTGACTTCTCTCGCTCAGATTTCTCCGTGTTCCGGGAACAATTTCATTCATGTTGCTTACAACCCATCCGACCACAAAGGGAACGCCAGTATACCAACGTGAAAGTTTCGGTGTTGTGCTTTTCTTCTTTGTGCACGAATTGTTTTCCTTAATGCGTATTGAAAGTATAATCTAGTGTTTCATTTGGGCATCTCTCTCTCTCTCTCTCTCTCTCTCTCTCTCTCTCTCTCTCTCTCTCTCTCTCTCTCTCTCTCTCTCTTATTTTACATGTTTTTGGTCTTAAATCAGAGTCTTTAATTAATTTTCCAAGCAGTATTTAACCCTGTTAACATTGCAATCTTGAAGTTACAGTCTTTAATTATTTTTTCGAGCAGTGTTTCACCGTGTTAAAATTACAATCTTTAGGTTACAATTTTCTCTGTACGTTTAAATTGTGATTTGTATGTATAGTATCGATCACCCTGGCTTTTGCCTCGCAGATGACGAAGGATTTACTGTCCAAAGTTGTGTTGTTTACAACAATATTGAATCCATGTTCCACGTTCTGATTACTGTGTCCTTTCTTTTTGATTTGTTTTTGACAACAGTCGGCTGCTCATCGATGTGTCCAATGTTCAGAGCAGTCTGATCATTTTATGTGGCGTTGGGGACATTATTCCTCTATTGACATTGTTTGTTGCCCCTCTCTCTCTCTCTCTCTCTCTCTCTCTCTCTCTCTCTCTCTCTCTCTCTCTCTCTCTCTCTGTGTCACCCACCTGTCTCTCACTTTCTTTCCACAGACCAAAATTTCTGAAATAGTCTTCTTGTTCCTGTTATATCATTTCACGAACCGTTTCGTTAATCTAGCTTGTGAAAGTTTTTTTTATGGATCTTTGTTTAACATTCTTTCTGTCATCACCATCATCATCATCATCATCATCATCATCATCATCATCATTATTATTATTATTATATTATTATCATTGTTGTTATTGTTGTTGTTTTGTTGTTATCAGCATAATCATCATCATTATCACCATTATTGTTATTATTATTATTATCCTTGTTCTTATTCTTGTTTATGTTGTGTTGATGGTCATGATTTCTAGTTTGTTGTTACGAACAACGCTCTTTCAAAGCGTTCCAGACCTTAAGTATTCACCTCTTGTACTGCATCAAAGATTTCTTCTTCTCCTCCTCCTTCTTTTAACCTGGTGGGAAAGATAGACATGTTCTGAATGCACTTCGTATGTTGTGAACATTCTTTCACTGACTTTCGTTTTCTGTTTTTCTTTCTCTGTTTCTTGTGTTTCTTCATGTCAATTATGTAAGTTTCTGTGTCTCTGACCACAGCATGACATGATCCCCATCTCCCTCTACCTCCCCCCCCCCTCTCTCTCTCTTCTCTCTCTTCCTCTCTCTCTCTCTCTCTCTCCTGTCTTGTCTTGGGGGAGGGGATGGGGATGGGGTGGAGAGGGGGTGGGGAGGACGAAAAAAAAAACCCAACTTTTTTTGCAGGACAGTCTTGTTTGGTCTCTGTATGGGGGAATACTATTGTACCCGTTCATGGTTTATAGAGTTCTTTGTGTGTATTTTTGTGAGTGTTTTCTTGACCGGGTTAGATCGTGTACAATAAAGAAACATTCTGAAAGAAGGATGTGCATGGGCTTCGTTTGTTTCTGAGTGGACACGTCGTGAATCTTCTTTGTTTGCCTGCCGCACCTCTCTCTCTCTCTCTCTCTCTCTCTCTCTCTCTCTCTCTCTCTCTCTCTCTCTCTCTCTCTGTCTCTGTCTCTCTCTGTCTCTCTGTCTCTGTCTCTCTCTCTCTCTCTCTCTCTCTCTCTCTCTCTCTCTCTCTCTCTGTGCTAGTGAGCATGTGTACGAGTGTGTGTGTGTGTGTGTGTGTGTGTGTGTGTGTGTGTGTGTGTCTGTGTCTGTGTCTGTGTCTGTGTGCGTGTGTGTGTTCGCGCGCGTCTGTGTATGCGTGTGTGTGTATGTGTATATATGTGTGTGTGTATGAGAGAGAGAGAGAGAGAGAGAGAGAGAGAGAGGGGGGGGACAGAGAGAGAGAGGCAACTGTTTATTCTCCATTCAGCTCTGAAGCCTTTCAGACAAGAGGGCATGCATGAACGCATCTCAGTAAACTCAATCACTCACGTCACCCCTCCCCTCTCCCTTTCCCTGTCCCTGGCCTACAACTCTTCCCGACAAATTCCTCCGTCCTCTTCCCCCCTCTACCCTCCCTTCTCCTTACACACACGCACGCACGCACACACACACACACACACACACACACACACACACACACACACACACACACACACACTTGGACGCGGACCCACGACAAAGGATCATTTTGATAATAATTTCATGGGTTTTACAAAATCACCGGTTGTTTCTTTCCATGCTCTTTTTCCTGAAATTCAAAGCTTGGCGTGTGATACGAATGCGGCGAAAGCTGTTATTATGTTTTCATTGCTGTATACTAGAACATTTGCGATACGGTTCTGGTCAGGGATATATAAAGGCGTGTCAAGTACAGAGAACTTCTTCCGGACAGTTCTGTACGTTGTGTAGTAAAATGAATTCTTAAAAAAGCACAACATAGTTACGTATTAACATACACACATGCATACATACATACATACATACATACACACACACACATGCATACATACATACATACAAACATGAGTGAACACACACACACACACACGTGTGTGTGTGTGTGTATACATACGTGCACACACACACACACACACACGTGTGTGTGTGTGTGTGTGTGTGTGTGTGTATACATACGTGCATACACACACACACACACACACACGTGTGTGTGTGTGTGTGTGTGTGTGTGTGTGTGTATACATACGTGAGCGCACACACACACACCCTCTCTCTCTCTCTCTCTCTCTCTCTCTTCATACACACAAATACACGCATGCAAGCATGCAACCACACACACAGACATATATATATATATATATATATATATATATATATATATGTTATACACACACACACACACACACACATGCATGCATGCATACTCAGTTTCCAATTTATTCGGAAATGGATAGTCACAAAATTTTCTTCTTTTTTTCAGCAGTAGCCAGCGAACACACAGCCTGAGAAAACAACTACAACAACTAAACAGTTTTGACGTAGGTGGTTGGAGGAGTATTCAACCCACTGAACTGTTAGCGCCAACCAAACATCCAAAGAACCGTGGAGGCCGACAAACGACAAGGGTGCTTAGGAAGGAGTGGCGAGGGTTAGGAGAAGAGGGAATGTACACAGGAGGACGGGGATGGGAGGGGAGGCTGTAAGAGAGTTGGGGATAGTGAAGTAGACCAAAGGGGGAGAGGAGTAGGGGGAGGCAAGCAGCCACCAGAGGAGCAAGGTGCCACGTATGAAGAGAGAGAGACACACACAGACAGAGAGAGAAATCATGGCTTCAGCGACATCCAACCGCCACCACCACCACAATGACGGCTGCACAGTCTCCTCCCCAGGAAAGATCCAGATGAACATCGCCAGGCTAAGCTGGGAGCCAGACTCTCCCCTAGACCCCCGACCATACAGCAGGTTCCACATCGGTGTCTCTGCGACATGAACCTGTCCCACGCTTTTCCATTGATGGGTGGAGCGCCTTTCTTAACTATCTCCACGCCCTCCCCCCTCCACACACACACACACACACACCAGATGTACCAGTCATCAAATGACAATGAAAAATTGAAAAATGAATCTGAACATACGGCTTTCTTGTTTATTTATTTCTTTATTTATGATCAGAATTCCTCAAGTTTTAGAAAGCAAATGTACAAATTCCCTATTGACAAACTCATGAAATTTGATGCAACTGATTTTTAAATTAATGACATTATGAACATTTAAATGACATGATGGGTGACTTTGCACCCACGACTTATGGCGAAAGTTACATGCTAATTTAGAAGCATTCTCATCTTTACAAAAACAAAACAAAACAAAACAAAACAAAACGAGTCACAGTTCCGTAGATAAGGAAGCTGTCAGCGCAGCACAGAGCATGCATATTGGAAGAATCGAGAAATACCACTAGAAAAATATGTATACAATGTGCAGCACAGAAAAGGAAAACATAGACACTTGTGCTGGACGAGACAAAAAGATTCAAGGGAGTTAAATCATTTCTGCGGTAAGAGTAATCAGCTCTGCTGCTTAAACCAAAGCGTATCTCTCTCTCTCTCTCTCTCTCTCTCTCTCTCTCTCTCTCTCTCATCTGCATGGAGAAACTGATCCAATAATTTGCATGACTCGTGACAATAAAGAAAATTACACCCATAAGCTTTCTGTATGACCACTATGACCAGAACAACATTAGCAACATGAACATAAAACGCCAATACTCGTGGTTCATAAGCATTTCCTTTATTTTCATCGTCTTTTTTTTTCAATAAGTCCTGTCATTCTGGACATGGTGATACTGCATATGAATCTGAGAGTCTCTGCTGAACATATAACTGTACCATCTGGACATTTGTCTTTTAAACGTGAGTTGGGGGGGGGGGGGGGGGGGGGGAAGGAAGTGACTGGAGGATTCACTGTCTGGTGCCGAGCGTGGTGAAAGGATGCTGGAATTCTCATCAGTAATCCTGTTAAAACATACCATGAGCACTGAAAAGCTGTCCCCACGTATTCTCAAGACACTTATTTACATGCATGTACAGCGCTAAGGAATCAGTTCGCTCGGTACATAGTGTAGTCCATGCAACTTTTTGAAACTGTTTTGGTGGTACGTTTTTTTGCCTTTGCCGCGAAGGTTGTGTGTGTGTGTGTGTGTGTGTGTGTGTGTGTGTGTGTGTGTGTGTGTGTGTGTGAGAGATAAAGTACCATAAAGCTAAAGCTTGTGATAAATAAGACCGAGGTTGATTTTATGAACTTCATGTTAACCAAGTTACAAAATCAGCTGAGGATCTCGAAAACTACTGCAATATATATATATATATATATATATATATATATATAATATATTATATTATCCAAAAGAAAAAAGGCACAAGAACAACAAGCTGTCGTGGTTCTAAATGAAATTTTCGGCTTTATTTGCCTTCGTCAGCATATGACATCCTCCCTGAGTGCCAGCAGGTAAGGTAGTGAGGGAAGAGACGTAAATATTTCAATATGACGTAATATAAAACACATTACGTACTAGAATGATACGTAACTCGACAGACGTGTCACAGGTAGTAATTTGATGGATGAAAGCTGTGTGTTGTGTGTGTGTGTGTGTGTGTGTGTGTGTGTGTGTGTGTGTGTGTGTGTGTGTGTGCGCGCGCGCGCGTGCGCGCGTGTGCGTGCGTGCGTGCGTGTATATATATATATATATATATATATATATATATATACGTTTCTTATATATATATATATATATATATATATATATATACTGTCAATAAGCATCGATAAAGGCAATCGCCGAAATATTTGCAGTCCAGAAAAGTGTTGTTGTTTTGTTTTCTTGTGTATGATATATATATATATATATATATATATATATATATATATATATATATATATAAGAAACATGAGACTGAGGGCAGGAGACTTCACTGTTCCAAATGTGACGTACAAAGACTATTCAAAGAGAGCCTCACACCATTGGAGGAACATCTAATATGAGTTAGCTGTGAAGATGAAGACATAAGCGCTTCAATATTGGATGGCGTGGGTGCCATTCACAGTTTGCTCAAATAGTATGCAAACTACATCGCACACGTCGAGTGGCTGATAACTACAGTACTTAAGTGACAGCTGTTTCAAGAAAAGTTATAGAAATTAATTTGATAAAGACTTGTTCCGAAAATCCACCTATCAGGTCAAAATCAAAAAGTTAAAGAGTATGCACCGTCTCCCCCAGCCTGTATCACATACTAATGATAGAACTTCAGGAACAAATAAAGAAAAGTCTGAGTTATTTACAGATATTTTCCCTTCAGTGACTCAGACTGGGCATTTGTCTCAAGCTGAACCAGTTCAAAGAAAGCACTTTGAAGATCAGTCTCAAACCTTTGAGCGATGCAATTTAGAAAGTAATATCTCGTATGTAAACACAAACTTAACGATGCATGAACTTTGTTTTTCACTAAATCGTACAGAACCAGGTCAGAATGCCTTTGGCACGTATCTGACTCATACAACATAGTGATGAAGCTTCCGCCGTTAGCAGTGGGGTCAGACATCCGTCTAAAAAAAAAGCACGCCTTGAGACGCCCACCTATCAAAAAGTTGCGGGATCGAATGACGGTATCACCAGGGGAAAAATGTTGGCAGCGGAAGGGCATCTGGGAGTCATGACCTGGATGCGGCCCGGCTCCCTTAGCGTGTAAGGAGTTCAGGGCCACAACACTTGTCTGAGGGGGTTTCTTCTCTGAAGACCTTCTGCTGTCAAGATCTCCCTAGAGTTTCTTCCTACTGAAATTGTCGGTTTTATAAATTGTTGGTGTTCTTTCAAGTGAGTTGGGATACCGGAATATCTTAAGCAGAGTGGAAAAAGCTGCTGTTCTCCTGATTTCTAGACAAAGAAAACCCAAGAGTAATCTCTCTAGTTTTGGAACATTCTCTTTAGTAAATTGTATCGGAAAACTTTTCGAAAGCATTATGAAAGACAGACTGGAATATTTCCTGGAAATAAAAGTGAGTTTTTCCTGTATCCCAGGATAGTTGAAGGAGAAGTGGAGAAGTCACTGATCACATTGTTAAGTTGATATCTCATGTAAACAAACAAACAAAAAAAACATTAGCTAAGCGGCATTAAAATGTTGTCACATTTTTTTCATATTCACGGAGCCTTCCGCTCAGCATGACACTTTAGACTGTAGTGCAAAACACATAAAATGGGTATGCAAAAATGGATTCTTCCACTTTAATATTAAAGCACTGGTTTGGGATAGAACGATCCAGGTCAATCTGTGAATAGAGATGTCCCCAAAGAAGTGCCATCACTCCGTCACTCCTCTCATTTACGCTTCATGACATTAAACAGGTCAATAAGCAAAAAAGGTGTTATATTAATCTTCATGCTGATGATGTAGCCCTTTGGAAAAGTGTAAATTACAACTTTTCCAAATATAAAACAGAGAGAAATACTCGTTGCTCTCAACAGTTTCAACCTCGTCAGAATGTACGTTTCACGTGCAAACATTGTCGTGTGACACAGCTCTCACCAGATGTGGTATGGAATATAGGGACTAACCTGTACGCAATGTAGGGTCCTTAACCATACTGAAAATAGACGTTTTAGTCAACTGGAGTCACTGTGGGCGGGAACTGAACCAAGATGGCAATAGCTGAGTCACCAGACTGCTAAGTGACTAGGACAAAAAAAAAAGGTACCAAACAGACACAGCACGTTTCGACCTGTTGGTCTTCTTCAGGTGCAACACGGAAATAAAACACGCGCACACGAAAACAAACAAACGTGTAAGAAAATTACCTAGCTTCTTTTCAGTGTATATATTTGGTATCTTCAGGGTTATGTGCTCTTGTGTTGACAAGAAATGAGGAATAGAACTAAAGAGAAAGTAAAAAAAAGGAGGAGAGATTTGTGA